>VDFB02270651.1:126036566-126384496 GCA_007258455.2 Sequoia sempervirens | reverse complement strand
GGCTTTGGTTATTCCAAGATCTTTCACATCATCATGGGAAAATCCACATGCATAATATTCTCTCATGTCTTCTCGCCACGAATGAAAGGCATTATGTTGCAAGGAGAGGGTTTCTATATTTTTAATTATTTCTTTCATTGTGTTTGACATCGAAGATAATCGAGGGACTCTCATATAAACTTCAAGAAAATGCTTATAGGTATTTGCAATTTTTAGAAATTAATTCTTGGGTGGTGGCTGTGGGAGAATTGGTGGAGGTGGAAGTGGTGGAGGTGGGAGGGAGGTGGGAGTGGAGGAGGGTGGAGGTGGTGGAGGTGGTGTAATGGTGGTGCAATTTGTCGGCCAGCCATAATACGATTCAATATAAAAACAAATCAATCTAATTAAAATTAGACAATATAAATGAAAATATTATAAAAATATACCTAGTTTTTAACAAAATCTAGTAAATTTTCTAATTTTAATCCAAATACATAAAAAACACTATTTTAAAGTCAAAATCCATTGCAAACATTCAAATTTCATCAAAATCCATGCTAAACTCAAAATTTTCATAAAAAATCTATCAAAACCACCTAACTATTTAGGTCCAACCTTTACTGGGAGAGTTATCAAACCAATTATAGGGAAGCCATAACCATCATGAGCTTTTAATCATGCTTTTGATTGTTCATAATCATCTGCATAAAGTTCATGTACATACAATAACTCTTTTTGATCATATTCACTATGTACATGGGATCAATGAGTATTCCCCTTTTCGGGTTTCTGTAAACTTGATATAAAGAGAAGATATGTCCAAGTGTAGTTATAGAAGAATCAATATATGTAAAGAAATGTCAAACAAAATATTGGTTTTTCCTTTATGATTTGAATATTAATAATGTTTATAAAGATGGAAAAATCATTATCATCTTCTTCATTATCATTGTATTGAACAAAGTTTGTTGAATGAATTGGCAATGGGCTTGTAAATATTTGTAAGTATTGATTGGGTGAAAAAACCAATTTATTTCCTTTGTCATTAATAGGTCATCCAACTAGATTTGATTAGAATGAGGTCTTGCACTTGGTTATAAATATGCTTACATCTTTCCATATCATGTCGAGGTGTACGATGATATTGAAAAAATGTTTTTGCATTAAAGTTTGGTGGTAAAGGTTTAATTGTTTGAATATGACTAATTGGAGGAAGTTGAATCATATTCTTGTTTAACAATTGCAACATGATCACATGGAGAGAATCAAACAACTATGAAAATTTCCTATCTCATGGCCTAAATTTATATCTAGAGTTATGTTTACAATAGTTACTTCTGTCTCAATATTATGAGCAGTTTGACATGAATGTTTATCAAGTAATGAATTTTTTGTTTTTCTTTTTAAATGATTGATAGTTTTTTTGAGGCATGACTTATATGATTGACCAATAGGAGCCTATGAAGGGGTACCTTCATACCAACTAATCGATATTCGATAATCATGAAGGGTTATACAAAAACGTGTTAAGGATGGATATTTCATTAGCAATTTCTTATCTTATTAGGTTGTAAATTACCTATAAACACCTTTGAATGTCAACATCTTGAAGAGTATAGGAGAATTTCAAATAAAGGGATTAGTATCATTTCATAAAGTTTTTTATTTTCTCTTTAGGTCCTTGATTACAATGAACTAAATTTGTTAATGTAACTTGAGGACTGATGTTCACTTGAAAGTGTTGGAGGAAATCATTAATGAGTTGTGTAAAGGAGGTAATTGATTGTTTGACAATGAACAAAACCAATCCAAGGCCATATCTTTCAATGATCTAGAAAAGAGTTTCACTATGGGTGAATCTTCAAAAATAAAGTCTCTACACAAGGTAGTAAAAACTAACAAATGGTTATTAGGATATTTTTTACCATTGTACTTTCCAAAGCGAGGTATTTCAATGTTTTGTAGTATAGGTGTATTTAAAATAGTGAACATTAATGAACTATGTGTAAGGTATTTTGGATGTTTACTATTGGTTTGATTTTGGTTTAAGTTTGAAATTTGTTGTTGTAATAATCTCATGCTTTAAATAAAAAAGTTGATTTATCACAAAATCATTGGGCCACATGTGTGAGAGTTTTTCAAGTATGGTGAACTAGTATGGAGGAATGGTGGGATATTATATTTCATGTTTAGGAGGGGTGATGAATATGGAGGTGTTATAGGTGAAGGGACAAAACTATTATAATTTCCACTAGAAATTCCTAAGCTTGAGTTTAAACCATTGTTATATTCCATCATTGATGCTATGATTGGAGGTGTAAAGTTGGGAATAGAAGGCATTATTGTGGTAGAGGAAACTTATTTTCCAAAAGGATTTTGAGCATTAGTCAAAAATTTTGTGAAACTAGCTACCAAAGGAATATTAGAATCTACTATATTAGCTAGGCTACGTAACACTTCTATCCCTTCCTAATCATTTACCAACTTCCCAATGCTATCCAAAAGAGGGATTGCTTCTCCATCCAAAGGTTCAATGCTTAAGAATTGTTGAATTCATTGTAGGTCTTTATCCAATTATTCTAGATTATCATTGGGGACCTTAGAAATAACATATGCCAAGTCCACATAAATGTTAGGTTACAAAAAAGACATGGGTAATGTAGGACTAGGGAGGGAATATAAGATGGATTGGGTAGACATTATACGTTGAGTGAAAGAGTTATAAGAATCAAGCTCAACATTGGCTATGATTGCAACATAGGAAGCCATAAGTCTACAACTACATCTCACGTGGGTATTAGTGAAGTGACACAAGGTCATGAAGCTCATAAATTTTCTACAAGATTCAAAACAATTTAATGCTAATGCCTGATTAAATATAAAAACAAATCAATCTAATTAAAATCAGACAATATAAATGAAAATAGTATAAAAATACCCTAGTTTTTTTTAAAATCCAACAAAAACCCTAGTTTTTAACAAAAATTAATAAAATTCTCTAATTTTTAATCCAAATACATAAAAAACACTATTTTTAAGTGAAAATCCATTGCAAAGATTCAATTTTCATCAAAATCCATGCTAAACTCAACATTTTCATAAAAAATCTACCAAAAAACCCTATTTTGAAAAAAATCAACTAAAATTAAACAAATCTAATTGAAAATTTGATTAGAGTAAATAAAAAATCAAGAATTTTACCTATTGGAGATGAATTTGAAATCGGATATTTGATTTGCACTTTCCACTGTGTGCTCGCCGCGGTTAAGCCGAATGTGAAAATGAGTTTTGGTCGCCCGAAATAAAACATATATATATGTCAACAAAATCGGATATCCAATTTGGATCGGATATCCGATTCTTAAATCTAGGTTTTTTTCTCTACCTCAGTAGTCACCTAAGCCCCAAAAAGTCAACTCAACATTTTCGCATTTTTGAGTCGTAGAAACACGTATTTTTTTCTCCATTTCCACTTTTTGGCATACCATGATCCTGCACATGCCCTTCTATCTATTTCATTTTCAAGAATTCCAATTCATTATTCTCAAGCATTCAAGCACTCTAAACATCATCAAGTAATCCATTGGAGCACTTCATTGCATATCTTTAGATTTATACATCAAGGATTTGGTGAGTTTGTGACATTGCATGTTGTTTATTCATCATTCTTTTCTTATTTCATTTCATTTCATAGGGTTTGATTACTAAATCAGGGTTTTACCAAGGAAAACCCCTATAATCTAACCTTTAACACTTTTCCCCCTGTTTGCATGTGTGTTTGTAGGTCTCGTATGTAGATTTTTCAAAGAGGAAAGCATCAAAAAAGTGTGTTCAATCCATAAAATTCATTAAATTCAAAAAATCCCTAATTGAAGCTTGGAGACCTCTTTCAGCCCATTTTCTACAGTTTTTGAATTGGACACCTATCAGTAAGGGAAGTGTAGACCAAAAGCTACAAAATCCTGCCCTGAATTTTTTGAGATTCCCAAGTGGACTAAGTCACCATCTATGGTTAATTAGTCCCACTCCCAGGCCTGAAGAGTATTTTTTGTATTTTTGAGTACCCATTTGGCAGATTCTTGTTCCAACAGATTTTCTCCAAAACTAGACTAAGTCGCCCAGCTTAGCATAAGTGTCCCAGTCAACATTTCTAGTCAAATCTATAGGAAATTACAAGGCCTCTCTACATCAATCTCTAGATTCTATGTGTACCTCTCCAATCTTATTCAATTTTGTTATCATTTACTTGCATTCTTAAGTGTTTTTGAATACATCATTATGTTTTCAAACACTTTGCATTTCTTAGGTTTAGCATTAATAATCATCTTTATTTTTCATTTTATTGCATCTAGACATTATATTTAGGCATATTGCATCCATCCTTGCATTAATTTTAAATGTAGACATTAACATTTTGGGTCCGTTCCTCTCCTTTCAGGTGAAAAACCCTAGAAGAGTTGGAGAACCCTTGGATACCCAAAATCGGTGTCCACAGTTCCTATGTTTAATATGAAGGCTACAATGGAACCTAACATTCCACTTATGCTCTATTATGCTTGAGATTCATATGAGAGCTTTGTAGATTAGGATTTTGAATCATAAAGGGAAAACCTTTCCCCTCTTAGAGTTAATTCAACATCTTTCAAACTACTTTCTTTGGAAAAACACTTTACAAGGACATTAAAACCATAAATCCTTAGCAGGGGATATCTCTATAGGCTTAAAAATGGGTACACAATTTATTCACTACCTCAAGTTGTTCAGTGGCCTCCTTATACTAATGTGTTGCCTCATTCACTTATCTTTCTTCAACCAATCATATTGCATGCCAACCCTATTGTAGTCAGCATATGCTCGCAACAAGATGAAATGTAGTCTTCCCATATTGAAAGAATAATAGAAATTACTATTCGAGCTACATTCTTGAGAAGGCACAAAACATTTAGCCTTGTAAATGATAAAATTGGCTCTTTTTTTCTTGAGGCTCTATTTCACAATTTCATTGTATCACCACCATGGGCACCCTTGAGGTCAATGGCTCCATAAATATTCCCTATCCATCCTTGAAGTTTGTATGTCACTATCATTGGTGGAAAATATTTGCTTGCCATCTTTCCCAAACAACAGTTAAACTTTTCTCTTCAATATGTCTTCTTGAGAGTCTTGAATTGTGAATTTTAAAGCTATCCCATGCAGTCAATTTGAAGGTTCATGACTTTGTTGATGAAACCACATTCTAAATAGTAGGGTATAAGCATACAAAAATTTCTTATCAATGGGGAGGTTGAGACACACCATACTTAAATGTTCCCAATTACACTTGATTTCCACTCCTTAGAACCTTTGCCACAAACTCACATAATTGTTACCTCTTAGCAAAGATAGTCTTAAAACAAATTGCCTCTATCAATCTTATCTAATCAACTTATTTCCATGAAATTTTCAATCATTTCTTTTCTATTAAATTCACTGTATGTTGACCCCATTATTTGGTTATCTTCAAGCTCTTGTTCAATATGAAACTTCATAACTGTGTGAAGCATGTCGGGTTCCCATGTTGTCCTGGTTAAAAAAAAAATCATTTCCAAACAAGTTTCACATTGAATTGATCTGAGGTTGCTTGCATATGCATCTAAAGTGAAAAGATGAGTTGGGTTGCTATTAAAACTTGTTTTTTGGCATATTTGAATAGTGAGCCAAACAAGTCAAAACTAGCCAGGTAGGTTCTAGAATTGCAATGGGAAATCAGTCAAATGACCTCTTCAAGCCATGAAAATTTATAAACATGTAGAAATTTGACCCAAGAATGGAGTGCAACAAACAAATTGGCAAAAAAAATCATGAACTTAAATATATTCAATGCCAAAGTTAGTCAAAATTTTCTGCAACTGTACATGTTCAAAAGCAATTAAAGCTCACCAAGTTGCCACTTTGAAAAAATATCAAATCATCTTCTAAGGAATTGCAACTAGACACACTTGATCATTTGGGTATACTGAGTATGTGTGCAAGATGGATTTCCTTTAATGCACATTCATCAAAAGATATTGAAGGTGAAACTTGACCACCTTGAAAAGTTCAAGAAATGCATATCTAAAAACATAACAAATTGCATTTTCTTTTGATCTCGAAAAAATAGCAAATGAGATCATGAGGCTATGAAATCATACTAGAGAGTACATAATGTAGTGAGAATGGAAAGCAACAATCCTTTTGTTCTGAAAATAATCTAGCTATGAAATATCACCTCGAACAAGAGGCCACTTCGTAAGACAGAGTTTGGAAACAACAAAACAGTGCTAGAACCCTCCAACTTCGCCTTTCAAAACACTATCAAAACTCATCATGGGAAGCTAAAAACTAACATGCATGTTCACATATGTCACATGAATATTTATACCAAGGGAATTGGCATGAAAATCAATTGGCTCTGAATTGTGACCCTCCAAAGTAGGTCACTTAGGTAGATTTTTCAGGGGTACTTCTGACTGTGCAGAGGCAAAATTTTCAATATGGCAATTCAAAATTTCCAAATTTGAAGGTTCCATTACTTCCATTCATCATTTTGTCAAAATATCTTTGTACAAAAAGAATCATCAAGAAAAAGATGCAGGTGGGTCAATAAGATCCAAAATTATGACATGGAGGTGAAAACAACCAACAAAGTTAGTGGTTAAGGCTTACCAACATAATTTTTTAAGGAAAATTTGGACATAGCAAAGGTCCATCAAGTGATCTCTAACCCATATTTTATTCCATGTTAGTTGAAGGATTATCCTTGTTAGAAGTACATTGTATTTTTTTTAGAAAATTTAAATTACACACTAGAGATGAGTGATAAATAAAATAGAACATTGAAGTTAGAAGGTCAAAGATGTATAGGAAAAAGTATCCCTTTTTCAAACTTAATTTGGGAATCAACAATAAAATAAACTAAAGTATGCCTTAGTTTAATGTTGTAACATGTATTTTAGGTATTCACATTAAGTTTAGGGCCTTATTAATTAAAATGGAATTAATTGTGTCATATTTTTAGTGTTGTAGAGTGTACCTCTTTACACTTTCACACTTATTTAGGGCTCCCTTAATAAATCTGAGGTTAATTTTCCTTAATTGGCCCGTTTAATTCAAATCCAAGCCTAATTAATTGCAATTTTTGAAGAGGAAAACTCAACATTCATTAATGACATGACATAACATTTATCATTGGGAAATGTGTGTCCTAGGTAAGTAACCTAGGACCCATTCACCCAAGGGTGAATGGGTCCTCACTTAGACCTAGGACCTAAATTTTTATTATGTTTTTGGAAATATTTTAATGATTTCAAATCCATATTCACATATTGGTTTCTGTTATTTGAATATCAGGAAATTAATGTTACATACCTATAAATAAGAGGTCATTTCACAAGTTCAATCTAAGCAATCTAGATAAGATTTTCATGAGATCAAGAGAGAAAGTTTAGTTGGAATTTAGAAGAATATAATTGATGATACAATTTGAAAAAATGAGCACAAAGTGTACATACATTGGTTGATCTAGTATTGTCATTGATGTGAACATTGTAATGATCATCTTAGCATAACATGGAAGTATTTTGGTGACCCTTGTACAGTACAAACTGATTTGCAAAGCATGGTTTATCGGGAATTTGGCTAAGTGTTTCCTTTGCAGTATTGTGGTCCAGTGCATAAGTATTTGGGTTCACACTTCATTGCATGTTGGCATAATCTTCTACAATCATAACTACAATTTTGAATCCATCAGATAGAGCAACATTCAAGTTTTTGAGATATTTTGTATAGTTTCCAGAAAGATATGAATAATAGTGTGTGGCTTTGTATATCATAGTTATCTTTTGAATAGTGTGCCAATGTGGGATATTTTTCACTTCTTTTCAAATAATTATTTTGTCTTGCAATGATGAACATAAGCTAATGAATGTTAGTTGAATGAGAATTCAATGGGAGTTTTGAGTTTTGAGGTAGCATGGTTGATGAAATTACATAAGCTCTTGAAGAATTTGTGTTTAGGTCTATATTTTGGGTTGACCTAACACAGTTAATATTTTGTGGATAATATTTGACAAACTCTATCTTATGTGGGATTTATGTTTAGGTCCATGTCGACCTATCTTGATATAAAATTGAGTGTTTAATTTAGACTCTAAGAATGGATGAAATACTTTAAGGACAACATATTTAGTTTATTTGTGTTACTTCTAATTACGCCAACCGAATTGAAGTTTCACCTAATGTGGGTATATATATGAGATCTTTACCGATGTGTTAGAAGGTATGAAGGTAAAGAGTGAGGTGAATGAGAAGAATAATGTAGAAAAGTGTGAAAGGGATGCATGATATGTGAATTTAGTAGAGTAGAGTAGATTTATGACATATATGGAAAATCATCTATATGTGTGTAATGCAATGATAAGCAGATTGTATGAAGATCACTTTTGTACCTCAACGAAACATTATGAAGATCATTTTTGTATCATTTCTAATAAGTAGTATTGCCAACCCTTCTTTGTACTTACTCAGTGAGCTGTGAGTTGTTTTCTGGATAGTGTGTCTTGGCAGTGAGCCTCTATAATATCTTATATCTAGATACAATATATTGTGAGCTAACCCTCATCATGGTTTTTCAATTTTTGGGTTTTCCACATAAAAATACTAGTGTTCATGTGTCATATGATTTTGTGATTGTATTCATGCTTTCATTCTTCATTGTAGTTATTTCTATTTAGTTAATTGGATCGGTTGTGTTTAATTGGTTTAGAGGAATACTAATTCACCCCCTCTCTCAGTATTTCGTGTGTTAAACAATTGGTATCAAAACTTGGTTCCTTGGAAGGAGCTTGACTACTTTGCGAAGATCTTGGAGTTTGAACATATGGCTAGGAAGTACCCTACTCCTATAGAAGAAATTTATAGAATTGAATATACATAAGAAGATTGTATGTTGGACAAGGATGAAGAACTCAAAACTGCACTTGAAGATCTTAACAAAATTGAAACTGAGAATTAGAATATGAAGGAAAATATAAAAGAGGAAAATGAATGTGAGCACATCAAAAAGCTGGGAGAGCAGATCAAGAAATCAGAGAAAGACATAGAGAAGTTAATGAACAACTAAGGAAAGAAAATGAAAACATCACAAAATTGAAAATACAAGTGGAAGAAAAAAAGAAAATTGAGGATTGTCTGAATGCAATGATAAAAAGAAAGACTAATGAATGCACTAGACTTGAATAGAAGGTGGTGAATCTAAGAGTGGATTTGGAGAAAGAAAGAATTCATGAGGATAAATTTAAGGAAAGTTCTACAATGTTTGATGAGTTAATTGTTGGATCCAACAAGCATCTAAAGATAAAGGTGCTATGGGACTTGAAAGAGGAGAAAGCTCTAAGGTAGAATAGACATCTATTATAAAGAAGCTTAGTGAATTTAGAAAGATTGAAGGAAAGAGGAACTATGGAAAGTTCCAAAATCAATGAAGTAATGTTGGAATATTCCCTATTATACATCCAAATGCTCAAATGTACCCACCTTTTAAAGGTTTTTTCTTTTCATGCAATAAATTTGTACATAAGGCTATAGAATGTAGTGGTAGAATGAATTAGAATGTTGGATCATTTTCTGGACAATGATTTGTGTGCAAGAAATTTGGACATAGAGCTACTAAGTGTAGAAGTCAAATGATGAATAGATTTAATATTGCTAGATCTTTTAATGTGTAAAGACCCTAGCAAAATTTGGCTTTAATTTTCACTTTTGAGCACTTAGGAATTATGTCAAACACTTGTCAGGTACAAAATTTATTCTTCCTGGTTAATGATTTTATGTTTGTGTTGCTTATTTTTGAATGAAGGAATGATGCAAGAACTACTTCTCCAACAATGCCAAATAGCTTCTAAAGTAATAAAGATGAGATGCAAGTAATTTTAGACCTTTCTATGTAATTATATGTTTGGAAATGATGACAATTGACAACTATAGCTAATAGGAAAAATGACAAACAATTAGAAAGCAAATTTCTTGTGCAAGTGAGATCTGCTACAACAATTAAGCATTTTGTCAAATACTTCCAATGCAACCCCAAACTCCTTTATTCTTGTATTTCTAATGATAACATTCAAATGATTACAAAGATGCCAAATGGTTCCTAGACTGATTTCCCTTAAGCTAGTGTGATTATACAATGACAATGCAAGTCTTATATAATCTTCCTTGACAAAAATAAAATTCTCATATGAATATGCAAATTATAGTGCTTACTAAATGCAAACTTATACTTAAATGGAACTTGGAAAATGCAGATGGTAGCGGTGCTTGTCTTCAATATTTTGCCTCCTTCTTGACACATAGATTCTCACCAACTTCCCCAAATAGACTCACATTATGTTGTGCCTCAAGAATATGATGTGCCATGATTTTCCTCTACTCATAATGCTAATAAAGAATGCTCAGAATAGTCAATGTAATGCCACCAAAAATCCACAAACTATCCTCTAAAGGAAACACTCCCAAACCATCACAGTATGTTGCGAATTTGCACCAAGAGGAACTATGATTTATTATTTAAAATGGTAGAATAAATCAACCTACTTTACAAGAATTTTACAGGCTACTAATGATCAATGCAAGGAGGTCCAATGATGATTTCAAAGTCTGAAATTAATCTCCAACAAAATAATCAAGTTCTTCAAATCAATTTGATCTTCTCCATGAAAATTTGGTCATAGACCATTAAATTTTAGAAATAAATATAACCAATAAATAGTAAATTCTTTTTCAATGAAGTTGCAATATTACTTCATTTGCTACAACACAATAATGAAATAATGACTGCAACAATGCTTCAGCTGTTACAATTATTAAGATGCAATAATAAACCAACTATTGCACCCAATCTCAACTCTTGTCAAAAGGGGAATAATACATCAGTTATTGCACTTGTCAAACTCTCCAATTAAGAATCTATAGAAACCTTGGATGGATTCCTCAACAATTCTATCTAGGGTTGATCTTCCACAACTGAACCTGGTACTCTAGAGTCTTCAAACCCTTGAACAATGGAAAACATTCAAGATTCTTACCAAACTGGTAATGGGAATAGAATTCAACACTTAAGCATGCTCAAATGCTAGGCCAACAACTCCTTATAAATATTTCTCCAAGACTTCCAAGAAGCTTCTAGACATAATATTATTTTATTCCCTTAAGTGACTTTATGATTTATTATTTTATTTTAAGTCACTTTATTAAATTAATTAAATATAAATTTATCTTATAATATAAATTTATTGGAAGAACTTTATAAATAATTAATTTAATACTTACTCCATTATTTCTCATGTTTAGCCTTGGGGAATACATAAAGGCTAAACGACCTCTGGGGTGGCTACTGTGAAGGGGAAATTACACAATGACTATTGTTATACATGAAATGTATTTAGACATAAGGCTAACTAGTGTATAACAAGATTGAATGGAGGTGAGATTGGTCAATGAGAATCTATGTGCTACAATTACAACAAACTTGGACATATTTCAAGAATTTGCAAAAGTAAAAATGGAAGACAAACTAATCTAGGATAGAGCAATGAGACTATAAATAAAGTTGATTCAAATAAAGTAAAGAAGGAAATGAAAAAGTATGGAGAAAGAAAGAAGAGTTTGAGGACATATGGGAAAATCTATACATATCTTTGATGAAGATGTTTCCTTCAATAACTAACCTAGAGTTGAGGCTTAGGGGGAGCTTTACTAAAAATCATATAGCCCCCTTTCTAATATGTTATTTCATGGCTTCACACAAAGAGACAAGATGAAGAGAAATATGGTGGATCTGTTGGTGAAAATTGTAGAATAAAATAATTAATGCAGAAGTTTTCAAAGCTTCTGAAAGTTGACTGTGCATACAAGGTTTCAAAGTTTACCATCTTTTTATTTAAAGCATTTATTGATGATGTGGGTCAAATCAAGGAGTTAAAATTATGCTTGGGAAGAAAAATTTATTTCATTATATGCATGTGAAGAAGTAAAGTGAAGAAGAAGTGGAAGAGTTCGACGCATCTCCTAGCAACAAATAATCAAAATCCTTTTTTTCTTAGTAAGTTTAAGAGGTATTATGTAGGCTTCTTGTTTCTCGAGAGTTTTATTTGAAATCATTTTAGATGTAATGGAAGGACCGAAGGTCATAAATGTATTAGAGAGAACACAACTTAAATTGAAGAGGCATTCTTGGAAAGTGCTTACTTAGAGATTGTGAGGCAATTGGCCTACTCATATTTTATGCACCTTAAAATTCATAACAAGAAATCTTGATGCATGATACATTGTGCTTTGGAGACTTCATTGTGGTTTCTAAAAATGGTTATGAGTTAATTGATAAAAAACTAGAACACTACAATTTATCTAAAGGTAATGCAAGTGAAAATTTTGACCCTGAACACTTTATAATTGATGTTAAAACAAGCAAGAAACTAAAAGGTTACCCTCACATACTTTTTGAGAATGATGATTTAATAAGGAATAATGATCGACATCAAGCTGCTAGGAGAAGAAGCCTACATAATAGAGTGATGATGGCAAAAGCCTAGAAAACATGCAATAATCCTTTATATGGAGGCTCCTTTTTTGACAATGAAGATCCTATAGAGAGATTGGATTCCCTAATTTCACATGAAGCAAAGCTAAGTACAAATGTACCTCCTTCGGTATTCACAAAGAGAAGAAATGAAGATATTGGAGAAATGCAGGTTGAAAGTGAAACTCCATTTTGGTAGCTCTCTCCTCAGCCCACACCAAATATTACTTTCTCTGTTGACACATCTGTTGAAGAATAAGAAGAAGTGGAGAGTGGAGATGAAGGCGTGTAGATAGTCAGACCTATGATTGGAAATTATGAACCTCCAATAGAAAGAAACATTGTTGTGATGAAATCCCCAAATGATATTTCAAATGATGTAAGACATGGTGTCAATAAGAAATTTGTTTCTAATGATGACTTTGTCAAAACCTCTAAATTTATGATATTTATCTATAAATATAAGGGAAATTTGGTTAGGGAAGGAATCAAGGATGTTACACCTTAGAAAGAGGCAAAAGCCATAAGAAAGCTACAAGAAGAAGTTGATAGAGAAATGAGTGACATTACTCCTAAAAGAGGAAGGGAATTACTAGAGGAAGCAAGGATTAGGTTACTCCCTAGGTGGGACATGAGCTCAACCATTGTATTTGACAACTTTTAGAGAATCCAGAATAAAAACATTCAATTGAGTATAGAAGGAGTGGATAGAGTATATACTAGATCAGGGTTCAACCTAGATAATGCAACTTTATTGATGTGGGCCTTATACCCACCAAATAAGAAACCTATAATAATTGATGACCTTGATAAAGCATTCAACCACCTACTTATGCAAAAATTTGAAGAAACTAATCCTTTGGAGACTAAAAATCTAAACATTAATGTTGCTCGATCCACTAAATCCCAAATTTAGAAATTGGTGAAAGATAATAAAATGTATATAATCAATAATGAGAACCTGAGGCAAGAGATTTCCAGTTATAAAGACAAGCTTCCATCTTCTTCAAGGACCTACTCCCCATGTTTTGACATTGATAATAGGGTGATCGAAGCCATGGCTAAGAATACCTATTGGAAGCACAGAGCTAAAAGATTAAAAAAAAGGAGTGATAAATTAGAAGTTGAAATAAAGTCCCTCAAGTTCAAAATGGTCTCAAAACTAATAAAGAAAAGATTTGAGAAGATTCTTAGGAATTCCGACAAAGTATGGGAAATCCACAACAAAATACATGCTACTTACTAAGAGCACAAAAGGCTACACCTTAGGATGATGGAAACAAAAGAAGAACTACAAACTAAAAAAAATATTGGTGACCAAGTGTTCAAATTTTATGATGAATTAATTGATATGCATGATAAGTTTCATACTTATTTGACACAAGAGCTTGGTTATTTTGACCAACCCTTGGATATATGGCATTTCCCAATTTCTTTGATGATGAAGGAGAGATAAAGGAATAAATTATTTGGGAAAATGAACTAGCTCATCTATTACTGATGGCTCTTGGAAAAGTGAACGATGTGGCAATGGTAATGGAAAATACACATGTACAGTTGGAACAAATCTTTCAATTAGAATTTGTTATGAAAGACATAATCTCCAACATAGATACATATGCTATCCAAGACCACATTCATCATCTTTCCAAAATCAACATGTTCATTTCTCAAGCAACATAGGGATTGAAAGTATTATCAAAGTCACTCAACATCAGATACATTATCAAGGAGAGAGGTTCTTGAATAGATCTTAAGTGGTCACGAGTGCCTCATGGAGAATAACAAACTATGGTGTGCTATGATTGCTGTGGACTTCATCGTTATCTTTGTTAATTTCATGTTTTAAGAATTTTAGTTAAAGTTCAACAAAATGTAAGTGAAACTTGACCACTTTAGATGTAACGGCCTGAAAGTTTTTGCTTTCTGTATATAAGGGAAACCAAGGCCGAGTTTTTGGATCATCATAGGTGATCATAATCATTAGCATCTGGTCATATTCATAGAATAGTACACAAAAGACTTCGAATATGAATTGTATTATCATTTGAAGCAATATAATGGAGGAGAAAATTTAATTGGTGTTCCAAATTTTGGTGTTCAACTAATATGTCAATATTAATTCGTATATTTTATTATGTTGTCTCTAGAGTGGTCTTTCTCTGCTATTCAAATTAAGTATATCAAACATATATTTAATTTGTCTAGACACATTTTCTGCCTCTGTGTGATCATCTTGATTGGTTTTTGTCCAGAATTAAAATCCTTTTAATCAATCATCTTACCTAGTTTCCTTAAAAAAAGAATGAAATCCTTTCAAACATCATAGTAACTTAGGGAGATATCACTGGGATTTGTAAGAAGAGCCCGATAACTGATAAAGTTGCACATTTATACAAAGTATATAATCCAAAAGTGTCAAGTATTTAAAGTTAAGCCAAGAAAGAGGATCCACATATTACACACATCTCGACTCCATTTTTCCAATAGGAATTTAGGAACTGATCACACTCATTTCAAAACAACACTTCATAGAAACCTTATTTTCACATTCAAATTTGAAACATTTGGAGTAGGAATAGCTATTAGTTTGCATGTATTTCACATTTACATGTCAGTGAATGGATAGATTACTAGAATTAAGGAATTCACTCAATTTTTAAATCTACTCCATTATCAAGGTACACCCGCCTAGGCCTACCAGAACCTAAAGTGCAAGGAGTTCTAAACCATATTGGTTAACTCTATTCGTTGGCCAAAACATTGCAAACCTGACCATAGAGTTTGGAATCCTCTTAGGGTTTGTAATCTACAATTTTGGAACCAACACAACCTATTTTGAATTTTTATAATTCCATCTACAATATGCAAGAATATAGTTCCATTGAAGCACAATAACAATCTTTGTACTGATTTTGATTCAACTCTCTGCAATTCTCTTCATTCGTACAACTTAAATTCTCTACAACAAAACCTATAGTGCTCTGCTCAAATTCACATCACACATAATACATTTCACATATATATCTCATCTATATCAAAACACTAAAAAAAATCCAACATATATATCAATATCAAGTGTAACATCAATTAGGTTGGCCCAATTAGATGTAACAGCAAAAATATAACTTGTTTCAGACTAAAAAATTATCATCAATAGACACATGACGCAATACAAATCTCAAAAATTCTTAATATAGGTCAACATGGACCTATAATAGATCCCACATAAGATAAAAATACTTATTCATCCTTCACACAATATTAAATGTGTTAGGTTGGCTCCAAGTAAGACATAAATATTCATCTCTCTCAAATATTCTACTTTCCCATCAACTGCATGAATCTATCTCTAGTAATTTCTCAAAATATTCAATTTCTATACAAAATCTCTATACAAACATGACCTCAAGTTGATATCAATGAAAACATAGATATCCAACATTACCTAACCTTGACAACAATGTGGTCCTTTATTGTTAAATGGAAAGGCCTAATCACCCATACCATCAATAAGCAACACCTACGTTGCCACCACTTGAAATATTTTATACTTTGAACACATAGGGAAAGTGATTTGCAATCCATCCCTCAACCTATGCACATGGAATAATATATTGATAACAAACATGATGATCCCATACCACATAGATATCCTCCATCCTATGAAAACAAAGTTACTAACACTCCTATTAGCTTGGATCAATGCTATGGCCAAGGCTTTAGGATATTGATAAAAAAAATGATGTGATAAAAAGAATGATCATGAAATACATTCCCTTTCGAAATAAACACCATTTGAACACATAAAAGGAATAGGTTACCAAGGTCCTCCACCTTTACATCGAACATTTTCTCCACCATCCAAACCATACAAGATTCATGGTCCTATCAAAAAGGGTTTGTTACTCGCTCCAGACATCCTTTGTCTAAGATGGAGCATACTTTAGCTACACTATTTCAATTGGGATTTATTACACTACCATCTATTAATGAATGAAAAACAAAATAATAAAAACACATCCTACTATGTGTACTGGATAGAAAATTTGGACACATTATTGATGAATTTCATGTTTTAAAAAATAAATTGGAAGAATTTGATCCTTACAATGATAGAATTGAGTGAATGATAGACTAAGGTATATGAACTTTGCTCCTTGACATGTGGTAGTTGTAGCATCACATGATGCTCAATACCATGCATGGGGTATAAGCTAAGTTTTATGCAATCATAGTTCATGTTGCAAGGAGCAACATGCCATCATTCACTTTTGGCTCATCTTTGTCCCTATCCTTAGTGGGAAAGGGTAGGTAAAATTTTGATAGGTGCATTCCTTCTTACAAGGGATCCCTTGGTATCTCCTTAAAATATTAGTGTAGCATACACTAAAATTTTAAGGGGGGGCATATGGTCCCTTGCAAATTATCTACATAAGAAATAGTCCCTTCTTAGTGATTATGTCATACATCTCCTAGAAAGTGTGGCCTTCCCAATATTTCTTAGTGTCTCCTTTGGTGATATTAGGCTTGATATCCCCTAAGAGTGTGACTCTTCATGGCATATGATGTTCCTTTTGGTGGTAATGCTACAACTAGTATTCCCTAAAGTGCAATATTTTATTCATGACTTTTCGTTTATTAGTGGTGGTATCATGTACATGATATTCCTTAAGGAGTGATATTTCATGTGTTGAGTAGTGCCCCTTTGATCCCCCTTTATGGTAGTGTTCTCTATACCGCCCCCTAAGGTGTGGTTGTGTCTCCTGTTTGTCCCCTTATATTTTATAATATTATGCACCTTCTTAAGTGATTTTTGGTCATCCCCTTGGACATTTATGCACCTTCTTAGGAAAGTTTTGTTTCTCCCCTTGGATGTTTATGTGCCTCCTTAGAAAAGTTTTGTTCGTCCCCTTGGACATTTATGTGCCTCCTAAGATGATTTTTGTTCATCCCTTTGGACATTTAAGTTCCTCGTTAGGTGAGTTTTGGTCATCCCCTTGGACATTTATGCACCTTCTTAGGTGATTTTTGTTCATCCCATTGGATGTTAAAATTTGGCAAGATAGTCAATGGATCTAGCATAACACAACTTGTTGATTCATGGACTTGAGCACCCTTTATAATATGGCCACCAAGCATAACATAAATTTCTTTCTAGTAGAGCCATGTGTTTCATAAGTGTCTTAGCATAACATAACATGCTAACCTTGTGGAACCCATCATGTTGCATGTACACCTAGCATAACACAACTTTCTTTCCAATGGATCCATGTAGCTCATGTATGATTTTATATCCTTATGAGAGCATTCTTTTGTCTAACATTCATTCAATGGATGACATTTAGTATTTGAGACAAATTTAAGACTGCTCAAGGTCTCTTTCCCTTATTGACTTGAATCCTTTTATTACTAACCTTGTGTTTTTGTTCATATATGTTTCTTATGCTTGTATCATGTTTGTATTATGTTGTGCATTGTGTAGTGTATTGTGTTGTTTTTTTGTCATGTATTTTTTGTGTTATCTTGTTGCATTACATACATGTGTATTCCCCTCCCTTTATGTTGTCTTTCCATAGGATCTTGAATCTTGGGGGTTTGTTCGTCCCCTTAAATTAATTTTCATCCTATCTCTTGAACATTAAATACAATCATAATCCTCTTGACATATTTTCTGCTCTAGTGCGATTCTGAGCATAAGTTCATACTCTCACTAAAGTGGGTGCTAAATGTGGCATCATAAATTGTCACCCTTGACAATTTCACACTATGTTATTCTCCCTCCTAAGTTCATGAACCCAATTTTACATCTAATGTCCTAAATTATGCATTCCATGGCCCATTTGGACATTTATCAAGAAAACCCATTTGCAAAACCAAAGAAACATTTAACATTTTTCTTTCTACACTTTGCACCTTGCAAAATAGGGTTGGGATGAAGTTTCCCTAGGCGACTTGGTCCCCCTATTTTTCCTCCAAAATTTAATATTTCAAAGTTGGCATTTTATTATTTGAATTTCAAATGTCAAATGTCAGCTATCGAGATTTAATTTTTGAGAAATTGGAACTATTGTGTATAAATACCTAGTCATTTCACCATTTGAAAACTAACTGTAGACATCTAAATTTGACGTCTCCCACATAGTTAAATTCACCACTTTATTCACATCCTCCATTAATATTAATTAAATCGATTGATTTAATTAATATTCCTCTCTTTTGCCTAAAGTTTCATAAAGTATTAATCTAATAATTAATACTTTACCTTTTCATCCCCTTCCTTTCTAAATTAAATAAATACAACAATTTATTTAATTTAGTCATTTAGCCTTCTTGAATTTAAATCAATTTTAAATTCCCCTTTTTCTCTCCTTGTCACATCCTCCATAACCCTCTTTTAATCTGGATTAATTTATTTAATACCTAATTAGGATGTGCACACCTTAATCAGGATTAATATCGCATCCTCCATATCCTCCCACTTGCCTCTAATCCCTCATTAAGTCTGTTAATTATCTATTTTCACAACCTTAATCTAATCCCCTTGCTACATTTATAATACCTTTTTGGTCAACCTTCACATTTGGCTTATACCCTCTTCCCCATGTGAATTTAAAATTCACTTTTTATTCGTCCAAGGATTCTCCTCTTTGCCATGTGATCATTGAAAGGTCACATTACTCACATGAATCCAAGAACCTTCTATTATGAGGACCTTGTCAAGTATCCACAAGGTACTTTTCAGCCTCCTTCATAACAACCTTGTCTTATCAACAAGATGCTCCTCATATGAATTTAAAATTCATATTTATTCTCCCAACCACCTTATCCACCCCAATCATGTGTATTTAAAATTCACATTTATTTTCCCAACTACTTTTCTCTTCCCTATGGAGATTTTTTTGAGGAATACTAAAATTCCTCATATGTCACTTTCCTCTCATATGGGAACAAGAAGTTCCTTTTTGAAGAAATCTTCTCCTCTCTCGAGGTACTTTCAAAGTACTTGTCCTTCTTCCACATCACTTGTACTTCTTCCACATCATTTGTACCCTTTCCATCTCATCATGTCCTTTGGACACTCCAAGCTCCACATGGCAAGATGTGAGGGCTTGTGAGTCCTCAACTCACCATAGCCCTCCATATTGACCATGGTGGCTCAATCCTAACCGTTGAATTCTCTAAAGAATTGAATTTCTTCTATAAATAACCCCCCTTCTCAGTCATTCATTTACCTTAGGCATTTTTAGCACACTCAAGCTCTCAAGTCATCATTTAGCACATCCTTTACATTCAAGAACTTGCATACTTAGCTCTCATCCTCTTGCATCCATCTTGCTCATTTTGTCACATACCCACCTTCATCATTTGCATCTTCCATTGCATCTTAACCACCTTGCATCCATTTTTCATCACCTTGCCACCAAAGGAGCACACAACCAAGCTCCAATCAAGGGCCAACCAAGGAGATGAACACAAATAAATGGTATAATCATTTACTTTCTTTATCTTTTCTTTTATTTGTGTTCAACTTAGGCTAATCTTGAAGTGGTCTAGTGTTCTTTACTTTGCATTTCATAGTTTCTTTTGTATATTTAGGAGTAGAAACACTTGCACACATTTCTGGCATGCCCGGTGGGACCCACAAATGGGTCCTTTTACTTACACGTTTGCTATTTTTTTCATATTTTGCAGGTTTAGGTGAGACAGAGGGTGACCCCACCCTCAGAGGGGTGACCATGCCCTTGAATAGGCAACTAGGCCCTGACAGAGGTGACCAGGACCTACAGAGGGGTGACCAAGATCTATAGATAGGCAACCAGGACTTGACACAAATGCCTATCTGAGACAAAACAATCAGTTTCACTCTCTATTTTGTTAAAGAGGTGACCAAGACCTATAGAGGGGTGAGCATGACCAATAGATAAGTGACCAAGACTTGATACAAATGCCTTTCTAAGACAAAACACTCAATTTCACTCTCTGTTTTGGCAACAGAGGTGACTAGGATTGACATAAGGGCGACCATGACCTGTAGATAGGTGACCAAGATCTGACACAGATGCGTGTCTGAGACAAAATAGTTATTTTCATTCTTTGTTTTGGAAACAGGGGCGAACAGGACCTGTAGAGGGGCGCCCATGCCCTGATAGGGTGACTAGGCCCAACATAGGGGTGACCCTGCCTAGACAACAACTTCTGCGAGGTAAAAAATAGTGTTCATTTTTGTAGATCATTTTCTGTTGTTCTGATTTTTATTAACCCCCTAACTCATCTTTTTGGTGATTGTGAAGGTTTTAATAATGTTTATGCAGGTATTTTACACTTGACAAAGAACAAAGGTTAAAACTACCAACATGTTTGTTTCAGGACGAAAGGACTAAGGCTTTTAGTTAGTGTGTTTGCTTTCATTTCTCATACTAATTAGGCACATAGTCTAAGTAGGGGAGTCAATACATTGTATTCTTTTTTTGTAAGTAAGGTATTGACGTGTCCAATCCTCTTGTGCCATTTGATGATCTTGGGTGAAGAGAAATCATAGCTTAATTAAGTCCTTTATGTTACCCAAGGGGGCGTTACATCATTCAAACTTTCCCCTTGCACTTCATGTGAGCTTGGGGAGTAGCAAAAAATAGTTAGCATTCTCTTCTTAGTGGGACCTACTTGGGGATTTCATCACCCCAAGGGACGATTCCAACCACATGTACTAACGGGGTATATAAAGGGGGGAGGCCAAAGTTGTGCCCCAATCCAATCACGTCATGTCTGGAGGAGCATTGAAGCTATGGTGATACCTAGATAGACGTGACGAGTTAGTTTGAGCCTTCAGTATCTCGCTAGGGTTCCCAATTCATCCTTGAGATAGGATGGTGTTCACGGTTGTGCCTCACATGTCGAGCGTATATTGAGAGCTCCCTAGATTGCCTTGTTTAGCCTAGTTAGAGGACTGTGTTGGCCATACCTATCATACTAAATCATAGGATTGTGCTGCTTCGACTGTCTTTCCTGTGAAAAAATAGTGCATATCATACTAGTCAAGTCAATATTTCCTTTTGCTTGTTGTTTGAAGTATTTTGTGTCCTTTTCCATAGCTATTTTTCCTAATTAAAGTTTAGATTTGTTGACAAAGACGACCATGCCCTGACTAGGGGCGACCCCGACCTCAAAAGGGGCAACCTTTCCCTTTGTCTCAATCATTTTTTAGTCAAAATTGTTCACTTTTCACCTAGACAAGCGACCTCACGTTGAATAGGGGTGACCACGCCTTGAAAGGGGCCAACCAAGCCCAGAATAGGGGTGACCCCATCCAAACAACTATTTTGCATTCTAAATGGTCAATCTAGTTTCTCGTTCTATCATTTTGTCGATCTATTTTTTCATTCCTTCAGTCCATTTTCCCAATTTGTTTCCCCATTTTGAGAGTTTGTTCTCCCATTCATCTATTTAGGGAGTTTGTTCTCTCATTCTGTGAACCCGTTCATCAGTTTAGAGAGCTTGTTTTTCCATTTGGGGAACTCATTTCATTGTTTAGAGAACCCATTTTTCCATTCAGGGAATTCGGTTCATTGTTTAGGGATATCATTTTTCCATTCGGGGAACCTGTTCCATCATCTAGTGAGTCTGTTTCACTATTTCTAAGGCTCATTTGACCTTGTTTCTGATTTAAATAAGTCCAAAAACTAGTCAGGCGACTAGGCCCTAGGAATAGGTGACCATGCCCCTTAGATAGGCGACCTCACCCCTTGAATAGGAAACCCTACCCAATCCAGATAGTCAAATAGTTAGGGACCTAAAAACTTGTCTTTTATTGTGATCTAAACATCATCATCCCCTTTTGTTCACTCATAATGAATCATTTACTCCATTTTCACTTTCCATAGGTCATTCAGTCATCACCCGCATCATATAGGCACTCTTAGAGCATCTCTAGGTTGCATCATTCATCATCGTTGTCTTGATCCAAATCCCATAAACCTTGTTTTAGAGGTTATTATCCGAATTGACCTAGATTTTTGAATCTGACTGTTATCCTACACATCAATCATCAACTTCGGCCCAATCAATCCACTTCCATCTTGAGGTGGATTCAGTGTCATAATTCATCATCCTTAGCTCAATCAATCCATTTCCATCTTAAGGTGGATTTGGTGCTGTAATCATCTATCTGTCCTTCAATTTGATCAACCAATGCCTTAAGTCACCTAGGGTGATTTTTGAACTGGGTTTAGAATCCATTACATCATCCATTTTGTCAATCATTTCATCAAATGATCCTAATCCAATCCTATCAATTGTGTTACCAATCAATCATATGCACTCATACAACCTTAATCCTATCTAGTCATCCAATCATCCAAATCAACCCTTATCCAATTATCCAATCTCATCATCTAACCAATCAATCTTCCAACCATCATTTAGGTCATCCTTGCATTGATTCTAGTCTCATCTTACTCCACCCAGTAGTTCTACATTTTCATTCCCATTCAGACTAGATCGCAAACCAAGAAGCAAATGGCACAACAACAAGTTCAAGGTTCCCAGCCGAACATCTCTCAAGATCCTAACAATAGGGAAAACATCTCTCAAGATCCTAACAATGCGACAAACATCTCTCAAGAACCTAACAACGACGTGAACATCTGTCAAGATCCTTATAATGGTGCTTTGTCACAATCTAACACTGATGGTCAAAATACTTCACTACTCGGTGACAAAAACATGATCAATCAACCTGAAGTCACCGTTGATGAATACCTAGGAAATCCCACTAACGTACAGATGACAGATCACCTCCTCGATGAGAGTCGGGATAAGATCCTTGCCACTCTACTCATGAAGGGAGATAAACCACCATTTGGTTTTGACATGTCATAGTATACCAACACCCAAACCCCTCCAGTGTATCAAGACCCTCAAAATGTTCCCAAAAATTCCTAGGTTCTCAAGGGTACACCTATAGATAATTGGTATCATCCTGAGTTTGGAAATGATGTGATACATCAAGTTTCCAATTATCCTCCCCTTCCATCTGCAACCTCTACGACACCATTCGATCCTTATGATCCCTATGCCTATGGCATACCATAAAACATCTTGTCTCCTCCACCACTCCCACCTCAGTATCCTAGTCAACCACCCGTTAGCATTGGGGGAAATCCCTTTCTCACATCAACGCCACCACTGGGACCTATATCCATAGGAAATCTCCTACTGCCCCCTCAAGGTAATACTCTAGTGTTCCAACAACTTCACGTTAATCCTCATCAATCCATTGCTTTGCAGGCACCATTACAACATGAAACTATCCCCTCGCAAGCACAACCATAGGATACCAATGCCATTTCTATCCCCATGCAACAAAATCATCAACAACCTCCAAAAAAAACATGTCATAGCAGAATGTTCCAAACCCACAGCAGCATATTGTCACTCAAAATACAACCTCCTGATTAGGAAACACAAACTGCATCACACCCTCAACAACCATCTCATGGTGCCTCTATACCAATCCCACAACAAAAACACATCCCATCTCACCCTCCTTATCAAGAATCACATATGCATGTTACCACACAAATGCAACATAATCCTCTCGCACAATATCTCTACCATCCGTCCAACACATACACTATTTATGCTAATCCAAATATCCATGTGGCCTCTCATATTCCACCATGGACTCAGCCGTCACTTTACGCTAATCCCCCACAATCACACACTAATCCCTACCATCAAATTGTCAATCCACAACTATTGTTCTATGCTCCACAGTAGCCAAATGTTGTCTATAATTACCAATCCAATCCATATTACACTCAACAACAACCACCCTATCAATAGGGTGCTCCATCCACCTCTTACTACCAACAATTTTTGCCACAACAACAGGGTCCTCCCACATCCTCGTACTACCAAGCTCCACACAATGACCCATCCACTTCATATTATCAGCAGCAACCACCTCAGAAACAGACACCCTTTTCCTTTTATTACCAAAATATGGCATCATCCTATCCACCTTACATTAATCCACAACCCGCTTATGCTAATCAATATCAACCTACACCCTCATATGATCCCAATACTTTCATCCCATCTTCATCACCTCAGTAATATCCACCCCATCTATTTAATCCAACTTCTCCCACCAATAAAGAGTTGGAGGAGCTCAAAGCTGCATTGAAAGACCTATAAGCGGGTACATCCATAAAATCCTTCAAGTTTGAGAAGATTTTCCCATATCCATTTGATTCTTCAATTTCACTCATCCCCTTTCCAAAGCATTTTGAGATATCCAAGTTCGAGAAGTATATGAGAACTAAAGATCCAAAGGCCCATCTACAGGAGTTCTATACACAATGTCAAGATGTCCAACATAATGACAATTATCTATGGGTCTCAAGAAGGGGACAATTTCTTCCTTCGTTGATCTTTCTAAACAGTTTTTCAAACAGTTCTCCTTTAATTTGGAGGACATTGACACTCTAGACCTCTTGAAGGAGAAGCAATGTGATGGAGAAACTTTTGTTAAATATCTCTAAAGGTGGCGAGTTGTAGCTAGCCGTATGAATCCCCTCCCAGTGAGAAAGAAATGGCCACCCTTTTGTGACTAATGAGCATCCCAAAATGGCACATGCACTTAATCTTCATAATGTCACTACCTTCGCAGAGGTTATAGAAAAGGGGCCCATCATTGAGAGAGCTCTTGTCGCTAAGGGACAAATTAAACTATACAACTTGGATAAGGACAAGTCATTTGGTGACAAATACTATTACTGGAATAAGAACAAGGATGCAGTCAACGATGGTGTCACTAATACTAAACATGTTCAGGTGGCCAATACCTCCCAGAGGAAACAGCCATCCATGCCCGACACCATATCCATGCCACAGGGGACACGTTGACCCCCTCAACAATCCAATCAATATAATCAAGGGAACGGTAAGTATCAATACACTCAATTAGGATAACCCTTGATCGTTGTCTTCAATAGGTTGTTGTAGGTCAATTACCCAATTACATATCCTGTGACCAAGCCACCCAATGAATCCAAGCCTAAATCAACCTAGTTTAAAGAAAATGAATATTATGAGTTTCACAAGATTAAAGGGCATACCTTAAATAAGTGTCAAAGTATGAAAACATATATCCAGGATATCATAGATCAGGGTAACATACATGTGGATGCCAACATGGCACCTTCTTCCAATGCTTAGTTACATATATATCAAAATGCTTCCCCCAGGCATAACCAAAGTCCTAGCACATCCAATGCAAATCCTAGACCTAGTAACAATAACAACTAGGATAACAACACTAATAATATAACCTACAAGAATGTCCTGCTTAACTATGAGACTCTCATCACGCATATTTGACAAGCAGAACTGTGTGTGTCTATGCTACATGAAAAAGGAAAGGAGCCTCAATGTACTATTACCACTCACCACACTCGCATTACTATCCCTGGAGCCTCTGCATCAACCCCATCACCTCTTGTGAGCTCTCAGTATAACATCCTTGACCATCTAGGAAAGACCACAACACAAATATCTATCCTATATTTGCTAAAGTCTTCTCCTGTATATCAAGAAATCTTGACGAAAGCTTTATAGGATGCCCGTGTCCCTAATGACATCGACCCCACACAGTTCCAAGCCCTGGTAGGACACCTTTCATCAGCCTACCAACTAGGTTTCAGCCAAAGCGACATGCCTACCATCAATTCCAATCACAATCAGCCCCTCCATATAGAGGTTCTCGTCGCTTGACATAAAGTAAAGAGGGTCTTGATAGATAATGGTTCTGCTCTTATTATCTGTACATTAAAGTTGATAAAGTAGGTAGGATATACCCATGTTGATTTAAGCAATTAGATCGTCACTATAAAGGCTTATGGTAATGCAAAAAGGGATTCAGGTATGCGCAGGATCATGATGGGCCAAAAAGTGGCAATATGATGGGTATGTGGCTGACGACTCTTTTTTTACCAAAAATTGATGAAACAAAAAGGGTTTTTAAAGGAGATTATCAACTTTCCACCAATATAAATTATTCCTTACTTTGAATTTAATAAATAATTATTATTCATTTTCTATTTGAATTACGACTAAAGTCTCGATTGATAGGTTGATTGAAAAACATCAATAGCTTTAAAATAGTATCACAATTTTTGAATCCAAAACATGCATCACATTCTATGATTCACATAGTATAGCATTAAAAAAATAAAAATTGAATTTCATAAAGTTTTGACCAAGTTAAGGTGGTCAAACATACGAGTTTTTTATATTTTTTAAAAGTTGTAATAAAAAATTCATAATTAATTATTTACTTGGAAAAAAATTACAAAAAAATATGCATCACATTGGGACATGAGTCCTCTACTTATATCTAAAATTTTATAAAAAATAATTATCATTTTATTGTGGTTAGGGTGGTCAAACAAACACCTACTTATTTTTTCCCTGAAATTGAAGTACTACTACATTGAAATTTCAAATTTACACCAAATAGATTTTTTTTTTTTTAAACAAACCTAGTAGTTTAGAAACTACATTCAATTTTCTACATATTCTATTGTTACATATTTTTGAAATAAGATAGATAACTTATTCAAATTTTTACGTCAAGTTGCCTAACTCTAATTTTTCTGATTTTTTGCGAGTTAAGGTCCTATTTTTTCTATGATGATCCTGCACATACCCATTCTGAAGGGGTTATTGATCTTCCAATTCAAGTTGGCCTAGTTATACAATACACCACTTTTCATGTCGTTGATTTGGACCTCCCCTACAACCTTCTTCTCGGGCGACTATGGATGCACGCCATGCAAGCTATCTTGTCATCCTATCATCAATGCTTGAAGTTCCTATTTAATGGAATGGAAGTTACGATACAAGCCTATCCCCAGCTATTTGAATACTGTCATTCAATCGAAGCTTCTTTTCTTCATTCCCATTATTCTCTAGGAGTTGAAATGGGACCACCCCTAACATCCTCATCCAATCCATCATCTAATCCATCACTCACCACCTCATCTGCTCCATCTTCTACATCCGATTCCACTATCACTAAGGTCCAAATCATTGACAAGGGAGGTGGTGAGTATGAGATGTATACTACTTTGAACATGGAAACCATGCCACCCTCACCACACACATATGGTCAACCCTTCAAGTCTACACCGAAGGAAGAACAAAAAGCAGTCACCTTGACCTCCAAAACTGTGGGAACCAACACTTATGTATCTCTCGTGTTACCACAATATATGCCTGAAGATGATATAAGTCAATCGATATATTGTGAAGAACCTGAACCTACTCCCCCTTTAAAGGAATATTTTCAAGAGATGTATCCTTGGCCCTCTAAGTATGCTGAGAAACACAATTATCTGGGGGAAGGTCTTGGTCCAAAAGAGCTATGAAGAAAGCAATTGATTAACACTTCCATACGTCCAAAGAATTCAGGCTTAGGCTATGACAAAAAGAAAAAGGGTTCCATAGTGTTGACTAGTACTTCTAACAATGACAGTATGGGTGATGGTATTTTGGAAGATATACTAGAGGAAGAGTGTATCATATATGTGTGCAATGATGTAGATCATGTAGACCTTTCCTCCATGTTAGAATGCCTATCTGTTTGCACCATTAGCCTTTCCCTTCACCATCCCGAACTCATATATTGGGATCTATGTGAAAGCACACCTATCAACTCACTTCCCTCAATGGATGTACATATGTACACCTCATGGGATTGGGGGAAGATGAATGCCCTAGTCGCAAAAATAAGAAAAGGAAAAATCCAAAAGGGTCACTTAGTGAAAACCTCCTTGAGGTAATTCTTGACTCAGAAAAAGTAAAAAAAAAGGATGTATCTAATGGTGAAAACCTGAGTGAGGTGCCAAAATATGGGGATTTTCATCTTCCCCTTGTGGGAACACAGTTTTTTGAATGATCATCCATTCTGATCAAGGAAACACAAGAGGTAAATTAGGGAATTGAAGAAGATCCCAAAATCACATATGTAGCCAAAGCTCTGTTAGAAGAAGACTCTACCATCGTTCAACTCCTTAAGGAAGCAAAAATCAATTTTTCATGGGCATATTTAGACATTCCTAGGTTAGACCCTACCTTGGTAGTATACCATCTAGATGTGCGTCCTGATACAAAATTGGTTAAGAAGAAGCTTCACAAAATGTACCTGCAAGTTGCTCTATTGGTTAAGAAAGAATTGGAGAAGTTGTTGGAGGCCAAATTTATAAGACACATCGATTACTCCAAATGGATCTCCAACATCATGCAAGTAGCCAAGCCCAACAACGCTATTAGAGTTTGCACAGACTTTCATGACCTCAACAAGGCCTATCCTAAGGATGATTTCCCCTTGCCAAATATTGACATGCTGGTTGATTTAACTGTAAGACATGAGATGCTATCCCTCATGGATGGATTTTCTGGATACAATCAGATCAGGATTGTTCTTGAAGATCAACACAAGACAACCTTTACCACACCTTGGGGTACATTCTATTATAATGTTATGCTCATCAATCTTAAGAATGCAGGGGAAACCTACCAACGTGCAATGACTGTCATCTTTCATGATCTTATCCACATCATCATGGAAGAATATTTTGATGATCTGTTAGGAAAATCAAGAACCAGAGTAGAACACCCTACAGTCCTAAGGAAGATCTTTGAGCGTCTAGAGTACTACAAGTTGCGCCTCAATCCGAAAAAGTGTTTGTTTGGGGTTACCTTAGGAAAGTTGTTGGGCTTCATTGTCTCCAAGAGAGGTATAGAATTGGATCTTGTTGGAAATAGGATGCCATTTAATTACAAATCCTAAACATTAATTATTTCATGTATCTCCTAGATTCTTGGAATGTTTTCAACAACACTAAGATTAGGATGAGATTATTATTTTGATGAAATAAATCATGAAATTGAAATTTGTAGTTTTTCCTAAATAATAGGAGCATGTGGGTGCACACATGGTAAGGTGACACTCACCTTGTGTTCAGTTAACTATACAGAGTAAGAGTTAACACTTTTGAATGCATGAAAAAATCCTAGGAGTTAGGATTTGATGTTTGCATGTTTGAAGTTCAGTTTAGTTCAGTTCAGTTTAGATCAGTTCAGTTCAGTTTAGTTCAGTTCAATTCAATTCAATTCAATTCAGTTTAGTTCAGTTCAGTTTAGTTTAGTTCAGTTTAGTTTAGTTCAATTCAATTCAGTTTAGTTTAGTTCAGTTCAGTTCAATTCAGTTTAGTTTAGTTTAGTTTAGTTTAGTTTAGTTTAGTTCAGTTATGGTTCAGTTATCTTCAGTTGCATGCATGTTGGTTATTTTGAGTTGCATGTAGTTAGCTTTAGTTAACTTGGCATGCATGGCTAATAACTTGAGTTGTATGACAGATAACAGGGACTACCTCTAGTTAATAGGGGATGACCATTCTTGCATGAATGGTGTTGAGTAAATGTTTTAGTTAACTATAAATCACTTGGAGCCAACTTTGGCGCCCAAGATGCTTTATTGGATTTACCTCTCATGCATGATAAGATATTTTTGAAGGTTATGTTAAGTAGGATTACTTAAGGGCACCAACTTTGAGGAAGAGCTTTGGAATTATCATCAAAGTGAAGGAGAAGTTGTAGCTTTAGTTTGGGGTGCCCAAATGGATGAAGCACATGTTTTAGCATTGTTATTCACAAGATAACTCTATTTGCATGAGATATGGCATACCTTTTAGGGACAGGGCTTGTGTATTGTAATTGTAACACATGTTGAGTTTACAAAGTTGATTAAAGCCTATTTATCTCAAGCAAGTTGAGTAGAGTTGTAAGAGTTTTTATTGCAGGTTGTCAAGAAGATTGGTAAAGACAGAAGAAGCATTCTCAAGCAAGAATTGGAGCTATTGTAATTTAGAGATTGAATAATAGAATAATTCTTGGTGGATTTTTTTCCCAAAAGGGTTTCTCCATGGTATATCTTGTGTTATCTTTCTAATATCCTGTCTAGTTCTTCTATCAAATTCTCTCTACATTCTACAACAGTAAAATGGATTAATCAAGATAATCACCCACAAAGAATATATGTAACAAAGAAAGATCTTACTTAGATCATCAATATTAAAGTTTTACAGAGTATTAAGCAAGAAAACACCTCATTTTTCAACATTTTTATTAGAGCTAAGGTTGGGTAGAGTATTGGGACGCCTTTCTCTTAAAAGATTGGAGGTTTTTTGGGCTTAGTGGGAGCTTTTATTATTTTTGCTATTGCTGATTTTGAAAAAAATAAGTTTGTTACAGAGGTCATTAAGAGCTTGGATTCACAGGTTTGGTGTGAGCTTATGATAGAAATGGGGTTTTGATTATGTGCATCATGATGCCATGGGATTGCTCAGTATCACGGTTCAGTGGGAGCATTTGGCAATGATGTGGATCCTTGGTTGTACGTTGGTTTTTTTATTATGTCATGGTATACTCTTGATTAGCGGTTTAGAGTTGTGGCATAATACATGTTATGATAATTATGATCATGAGGAAATATCTAAAATTCCATATGCTTTTGATAGTGATGGTTTTATTTTTATCTTGTTGCCATGTATAGCTTGGTATCACAGTACAGTGAGAACTTTGGTAGGATTTAGTGATCTTCATGAAGAAGATGGTAGTCACGATGCCATGTGTGACTTAGTACCACTATTTAGTGGGAGTTGTTGTTAGTGACTTGGATGCATCATTGGTAAGTTTATCTTCATGTGGTTGGGGATATGGTTTGTTCTTGGTTTAGAGTATATTTGTTATGGATGTCATGGTTTACTCTTGATATGCATTTAGAGTTTGGCATATTACATGGTTCTCTTGAGACTAGGATGTATAAGTATGTTATGATGCATGTGATCTCCTAAGAGGAGATGGTTAAATCATGGATGTCATGTTTATGTTCTTGATTCATGATTGGAGCTTTGACAATGATCTTGTGTAGTTCTCTTAAGTTTCGGGTACATTAATCATTTGCTTGATTAATTCATGAAAGTGTTGTATTGCATTTGGAGTTTGGCATGGATTGGTTGGTTACAGGTCCTCATGGATACTTGGAGAAATAGGTGAGGTTGGAATTCTATTATGGTAAGAGACTTTTGTTGGAATGGTTACTTGTAAGAAAAAAAATTCAACAGAAAAGATTAAGGAGTCTACACCTTAGTTGAATGTGAATTCAACACACTCAATGGTTTAACATGCCTCTAAAGAGGTGGTTTGGATATAGAGGCTTGGGAAAGGTATTGGTTTGGTTGATAATGGGAAGGTATTAATTGAGAAAGTTAACTCTTTAATTAATGTTACAAATTATCTTATGAAACCATACAGATAAATTCTCTTGGTTTTAATCATTTGCTTGGAAGCTTCATGATTATGTAGGTTGCATTTGAAGTTAGCATGGTTTGATTAGTTGGTGCAAGAAGGCCATTTTCCTTGAGTCTTCTACTTGTTTTATTATTCCTTGTTTAGAATAATTGCAATGTATAATGTCAAGTGGGAGAATGTTGGAAAAAGGATTCCATTTAATTGTAAATCCTAAACATTAATTATTTCTTGTATCTCCTAGATTCTTGGAATGTGTTCAACAACACTAAGATTAGGATGAGATTATTATTTTGATGAAATAAATCATGAAATTGACATTTGTAGTTATTCCTAAATAATAGGAGCATGTGGGTACACATGGTAAGGTGACACTCACCTTGTGTTCAGTTAACTATACAGAGTAAGAGTTAACACTTTTGAATGCATGAAAAGATCCAAGGAGTTAGGATTTGATGTTTGCATGTTTGAAGTTTAGTTCAGTTAAGCTTAGATCAGTTTAGTTCAGTTTAGTTCAGTTCAATTTAGTTTAGTTTAGTTTAGTTTAGTTTAGTTCAGTTCAATTCAGTTATGGTTCAATTATCTTCAGTTACATGCAATTGCATGTTGCATGCATGTTGGTTATTTTGAGTTGCATGTAGTTAGCTTCAGTTAACTTGGAATGCATGGCTAATAACTTGAGTTGTATGATAGATAACAGGGACTACCTCCAGTTAACAGGGGATGACCATTCTTGCATGAATGGTCTTGAGTAAATGTTTCAGTTAACTATAAATCACTTGAATCCAACTTTGGCACTCGAGATGCTTTATTGGATTTACCTCTCATGCATGATAAGATATTTCTAAAGGCTCAGTTAAGTAGGATTACTTAAGGGCACCAACTTTGAGGAAGAGCTTTGGAATTATCACCAAAGTGAAGGAGAAGTTGTAGCTTTAGTTTGGGATGCCCAAATGGATGAAGCACATGTTTTAGCATTGTTATTCACAAGATAACTCTATTTGCATGAGATACAGCATACCTTTTAGGGATAGGGCTTGTGTATTGTAATTGTAACTCATGTTGAGTTTACAAAGTTCATTAAAGCATATTTATCTCAAGCAAGTTGAATAGAGTTGTGAGAGTTTTTATTGCAAGTTGTGAAGAAGATTCGTAAAGAAAGAAGAAGCATTCTCAAGCAAGAATTGGAGCTATTGTAATTTAGAGATTGAATAATAGAATAATTCTTTGGTGGAGTTTCTTCCCGAAAGGGTTTATCCACAGTATATCTTGTGTGATCTTTCTAATATCCTATCTAGTTCTTCTATCAAATTCTCTCTACATTCTACAATAGTAAAATGGATTAATCAAGATAATCACCCACAAAGAGTATATGTAACAAAGAAAAAGCTTACTTACATCAGCAATATTAAAGTTTTACAGAGTATTAAGCTAAGAAAACACCTCATTTTTCAATAGATCTGACCAAGGTCAAAGAAATTATGGTTATGCTTCCACCTCGCAACCTAAAATAGTTAAGGAGTCTCCAGGGTAAGCTACAATCCATCAGAAGATTCATAGCATAGTTAGCTGACAAGTGTCAACCATTCACCCACCTCCTGAAAAAAGAATACATCCTTCAAATGGGATCCTGTGTTTCGACAAGGTTTTGACAAGATTAAGGAATACTTGGCTCATCCTCCCATCCTTATGCCTCCAATCCCAAGGAAGCCACTTTTATTGTGCATCTCAGCTATTTTAGTGGCACTAGGGGCACTACTAGCACAACATGATGAGTCATCCAGAGAATGAGCGATCTACTATATTAGTCGAACCTTAGTTGGCTATGAGCTTTATTATTCTTCAATGGAAAAGGCCTACCTAGCCATAGTTTTTTGTTTGCAGAAGCCTGTACATTACATGTTCAGTCATCTAGTCAAGTTAATATCAAAAGTTGACCTGCTTAAGTATTTGCTATCTAGAACAACTTTGACTGGCCGAATGGGTAAATGGGTCATGTTGCTGAGTGAGTTTGACATAGAATATGTGGACCACAAAGCTATTAAGGGATAGGTGATAGCGGATCAATTAGTCAATGCTCCCCTGGTTGATGCACATCCTTTGGTAACAAAATTTCCTAATGAAGAGGTCTTTATAGTAGTAGAATCCACCACATGGACACTATACTTTGATGGGTCATATACACATAATAGATTAGGGGCAAGCATCTTGTTTGTCACCCCACAAGGTGATTATATCCCAAAGTCATTTAGACTAGCCTTTCCATGCATAAACAATATAGCTGAATACAAAGCTCTTCTCACCAGCCTTAGAATCGCAATCAAATGGAATATCACTCACTTAAGTTTCTTCAACAATTCACAATTAGTCATCAAATAGGTCAATAATGAGTTTTTAACAAAGGATGAGATGCTATTACCTTATAAATGCATGGTTGATGACTTTAATAATTCTTTCACCTCTATTCAATTTGACTAGATCCCCATAATATAGAACAAAGCTGCTAATGTGATGGCTATAATTGGTTCCTTGATTGACATGCCCAAGGATTAGATAGAGTGTGAATTCCTAGTTGAAAAACTTTTAATCCCTGCATACAACGTCCCTGAGAATGAGATGGTGTGTGAAATTGTAGGTCTTGCATTCCCATGGTATCATGAGATCTATACTTATCTTCACGACAACATCTTACCTGCTGACTTTACCCACAATCAATGCAAGTCATTCATCCAACGTACATCCCATTACACCATCGTAGGTGATACTCTTTATCATCATGGATATGATGGAACTCTTCTTCGGTGTCTGAAAGAGGATGAAGCTCACAATGCATTAATGAAAATACATAGCGGTGTTTGTGGGTCCCACTCAAAAAACATGGCCTTAGCTAAGAAGATTCTTAAGGATGGTTACTATTGGCCCACATTGGAGCGTGACTCTTGTGACTTCATGAAGAAATGCTTACCTTGCTAGCAACATGCAGACCTGATACATGCTCTTGCTCAAGATTTGCAACCCATCATAACACCATGGCCTTTTTCTCAGCAGAGTTTCAATTTAGTTGACAAGATATATCCTCCATCCTCTGATGGCCACACCTTCATTATCACTTCCACTGAGTACTTCACTATGTGGGTGGAATCCATACCACTATTCCAGATAACGGGTACTCAGATATCCAAATTAATCCTTTACCATATTATCTGCAGATATGGCATCCCCTCCATCATTTCCAACAATGGAAAACCATTTAAAAACTAGGTTATAAAAGAGGTATGTGACATCTTCCATATCCAACATTAGTGGTCCACACCCTATTATCCTCAAGGTAATGGATAGGCGGAAGCCACTAAAAAAAAATTGATTAAAATCTTGAAAAATGTTATCAACAATGCTGGTCGAGATTGGCACCTCCACATCCACCCCACCCTTTGGGCCTATCGCACATCCATCTGCACTCCCACTAGTGCCACTCCATATTCCCTTGTTTATGGTGCTAAAGTCATCCTACCGATTGAATTCAATATCCCATCTCTAATAATATCCTTGAAGATTCTCATCATTGAATAAGACTCATAGGTTGCTTGCCTCGATCAATTGGAGCTCTTAGATGAAAAGAGGATCAAAGCATACAATCATCTTTAGGTGTATCAGAATAGTCTTAAGAGAAGTTACAATAAGAAATTTTTTCCTTGCTAATTTAACATTGGAAATCTAGTCCTTAAAGAGAATTAGCATACCCAATAAGACCAAGACAAGAAGAGAAAGTTTGAACCTAATTGGTTGGGTCCTTATGTTATTATAGCAAAGTATGGATTAAGGGAATACTGCCTTGCCACACCTGAAGGAGACCCTCTCGAAGAGCCTATCAACATCATGCACCTGAAGAGGTTTTATACCTAAATTAGTTGGGTCTTCCTATCCTGCCAAAAAAGGAAAAAATACCAAAAAAATCAAAAAAGTCAAAAATCCAAAAAAATAGGAAAGCGAAATAAATTCATCCTATGGTGAAAACCACCCTTGGTGATACCTTGGATAAGTACAGTTGGTGAAAACCTGGTAATAGGCATTATCCGTAGAGAGCCTAATCATTATCTACCTTGTGTCCTAGTTATTGCATGTCTCCATCCATCCTATCCTCACATCCAATTCCTAACATCCTGCCCTATCCTATCACTTCATTTGCATCTCATCCTTGGCCACTTGGTATGTTTTGATTGAGCATTGGACAATCATCAACTATCCCTAATCTTGACCTTTTTCATCCTAATATGAGCTTATGTTAGTTTCATGTCATCATCTCAGGTTCTTCATTACGTCGATCATCAACATTTGTCCTTCATTTGTCCCTCATCACTTTGTCATGACAGTCTCCATTTGGTTCCCATCACGTCTCATTGGTCTTTTTGGTCTTTTTCAAACTATGTTGGTCCTATGTTTTCATGTAGGCAAGGCTGATCATTTGGTCCACCCCTGGGGCATTTTGAATGTCCTATTTCGGTCATCCATCATCTGTCTCCATTTTCCCCTTTTCGCTCTTATCCATGGATAGTTGTTGTTTGTCCTTTTCTGGACTACATTGCCCTTATGATTTCACATAGGCAAGGTTGATCATTTGATCTTCCCTCGGGGGATTTTTCTATTGTATCTTTCATCATCCATCATCATACTCCATTGTCCTCTTTTTGCTTTTATCCATGGTCTTTTCTGAACTACGAGGTCTCTACGCTTTCACATAGGCAAGGCTAATCTTTGATCGGCCCCCAAGCCCCTAGGTCTGTAGGATGTGTCAGTCTTGTGTCTTGTGTATTGTGTCATGTTGTCATGTATGTCCCTATCTAGCTGGTTCTTCACAAACACGATCCTCTAGTATCGAAAGATTTGATTAGTATCAAATATCCTGCATCATGTGGGTCATCTTACCTTAGTTTCCATCTTCGGTCTCAATAGGATGCATCCTTCCTAATAGACCTCATCAATCCCATCCATCCCCTTTGATCCTATGGCAAAGGATGTTTGAAATTTACTGTGATCTTTTGATCCTTTGGATTTTATTTATTATTTGAGCTCCCTATTACAGCTAGTCAAGGTCGCCATAATTTATCTTATTACGGTGTGTTTTGATTGGTTAACATAGGGGAATATCTTGATCTTTTCTTGTTGTTGTCTTCTGGGTTGTCCCATGTAGTACCCACCGGGATCTCTAAGATCTTGTGTTATGGTGGGGAATCCCTCTGTGCTTGTGGTTATCTCAATGCCTGGCCCGACCAAAGTCTTTGTCACTTTGGGGTGTTGTGATAGACTTCTTGTTTGTTGTGTTTGTTTTATGCGTTAGACACTAACTTTCCTTCATTTGATATACCTTGGCACCTGGTGTTTTATGCTATAGAAAAAATTAGTGCTCTGAAGATGGAAAATTAAATTAAGATTGCATTTCATAATCAATTCCTTTGCATTGCATTCATCCCTATCCATTAACCTATGATTTTGGTTGTGCAAATATACACCTTCTCTCTCCCGTTCTTCTCAGGATATCAATGGTTTTTGACAGGTGCAATTTCACACCATCTACCCACATTCCCATGTAAGTCCTTATTGACACTTATGTTCGTTGCATGTTGCATTATAGGTTCATTACATTTTATCCTATGTGAAATATCATCTCATATAAACATGATTAGATTAATCATGTTTGGTTATTCTAAGCATCTTAGATTCATTTTTATATGCATACATTTCCATATTAGTTTATATCATTAACATATTACATGCATCACCACCTGCATCACAAATTCTTAGGACCATATCCATCACAGATTAAATCATCAAACATGCATCACATCCTACATTACACACGTTATTTTCATCCATAAGCATCAACATATAACATCATAAACATGTACATGTATTACATCATCATGATCACCCATCATAAAATCATAAACATACACATATGCATAAATAGAATAATCTATCATATACATAACATGGTGTCAATAAGGGTTGTCACATATCATATAAATATCAAAATCAAATGACCGTCACATAGTCCATAATAATTTCCATTGTTATCCTCAAAATACATACCCATTGTATACATCATAATCACAAAATAAAGTATAAGAATTTGAATCAAATGTAACCACTGTTACTCTATACTGTCCATCCACCTTGCACCTATCAAAATCTGGTATCATGTCATCTACCAAAAGAGCTTCCCATGTCTGACCTCTGTGGAGAGTCAGACATCAACCCTCTATGAGGGAGGGTTGCTTGAGAGTCACTGTATCCTCGGGTCCATGTCCCTAGTGACTGGGATGGTATGGGCATCTGAGGAGCCTACAGACATGATGAAACGTGCACCATGCCAAATCTAGAACCGAATGCTGATAAGCACACATCCAAAAAGATGCCTCCCTCATATACTCATCTCTCTCCATAGCCTAATACCTGACGAAATTCCACTCATTTCTATATCTATCTTGATCTCTAGAGATGACTCTCCTCTCCTGTGCCCATGCCTCCTAGGCCATCCTCGACATATCGATCTCTACCTGTAGTCAATCTCTCACTATATCTCTATCCTCCTTTGCAGCCACTACTTGTGCCTCTACAACATCCATCTCTCTTTGCAATCTTTTTACCTCTACCCTTGTCCCACCATTACCACTCTACAGTCTCACTATCTATTCCCATGCAACATCCCTCTCCCCTTGCATAGCTTGAGCCTATGCCTGTGCAACATCCCTCTCTGCCTGCATCACCTGTAATTATGTCTGTGCTTTGTCTCTCTCACCCTAGAGGGCCTGAACCTCTGCATGTGTCGTGTCCCTCTCTCTTTGCACAATCTCTAACTAGGCCTCTGCTACCTCTGCCCTCGACCTCGCCTCCCCAAGTGTTGTCTCTGCCACAAAAACTCTATCTTGGAGCTCAATCCTCTCCCTCTATAGCCCTGTCACCTATACCCTCAACTCCTCCATCTCCCTCTCTGCCTGTTGTCGACCCTCTCTTGGTACCTGATCTGCTGCCCCTTCGGGCTCTTATTTTCCCCTGGCCTATGATATAGTCACCACTGCCTATAGTTTTTCCTAATCCCAAGTCACCCTGGGTAGCTCACCTTGTACTCCCACACCTCTGCTTGTAGGTCATCTCTCTCCCTCTCCACATCTCGTACATGTGAGGTTAGGAGGTCAACAATGAAGCCATAATCCCTCTATCCCACGACCTATAACCTGGCTACCTCTTCCTAAAGCCTCCTCTCCTCATCCTCAAGCCTGCGCACCTCAGCCTCTGCTTTATCATCCATAGCCTTGCCTGGCCCACCCTCAAAAATATGATAGGATCCTCAAGTGCTACATATGGTATCATCACCAATGGCTCCACCACGAGAATGTCCAAATCCATAGCATCCTCCTGTGGATCACGCTCCTGCTCAACCCCGATCACCACCTAAACTTCCCTTGACTATCCCCTCCTTCCCATCCTCATCTACTGACTTACATCCCTCACCTCCTCCTCAGGCTCATCTCTCTCCCCCCTCATCTCAATCTCTAGCTCATTGGCCTCCTGCTTGGCTCTGATCTCCACTTGGGCTCTCCTCCACTATCTACTCCTTGCCACCCTCACTGGCTATCCTGTGGCCATTTCCCCCTCTTGTCCTCTCTCCCACTGATATCTCTCCTCCCTCATCTCCATCTCTAGCTCATCAGGCTCCTACTCAACTCCGATCTCCACCTGGGATCTTCTCTGTTGTCTACTCCTCCTCACTGCCCTCGTTGGTTGTCTTGCAGCTCCTACCCCCTCCTATCCTCTCTCCTATTGATATCTCTCCTCCCTCATCTCCATCTCTACCTCATCATGCTCTTGCTTAGCCCTGATCTCCACCCGAGTTCTCCTCAGTTGTCTCCTCCTGCCTACCCTCATCTACTATTCTGAAGCTCTTGCCTCCACCTTAGGCTCATCCATCATCTCCATGTCATGCCCCTCTCTCTTACTCGAGCACCACCCAATCCATCCTTCACTATATCCTCCTCCTCGCCGCCCTCCTCAATTGTCTTGTGGCCCTTGTATCTTCCTATCCTCTCTCCCACTGTCCTGCACTCCCTACCTCCTGACCTCCCTTCTACTAGGCTCTCCCCCTCCCTCTCCTCTATGCCACTAACCTCAACTCGTCCTCTTGTCCAAATTCCAATGCCTTTGTAATGGGCTCCTTTGGTGTAATCCTCTCCCACTAGTGGTTGACAAACCATTTGGCATATTGACATGTCACTCCTGCCACCTACTCCCCTTTGGTCCTCCCTAGGTAGGGTACTAGTTGTAGTGCCACCCAATGTGCCCTCGTAACCTTAGGAAAAGATTTCTCTCCCCATGCTCACTCTCATGTGATCCGCCTGAAACTCTCTGGTGCTAGAGGAATATCTTGTGGTAGTCGAAATTGTCTCATCACCTTGTTTGATCTATGTAACTCCACTATGTGGGGTTCCTTCCTAACTATGCAACACCTGGTGCTACAGTAGCCCCTATGTCTCACCTCCTTTACCCTCCACTCGGTAAACCACCACAACATGTACGACCGCCACACTATGTGCTCCTCTTGTAGGTCATCTATGGTCCTCCATCTATCTAGATCCCCTTGGTCATCATAGTGCCACATCCAACCTTACTCTATCTCGTACCACCATGCTACAGGCATTGCCTCATCCTTTGTCCTTGCTCTCACCACTCGTGGCCTGGTCACACTAATGTTCTCTTAGGCCCATACCTTCAATAGGGTCAGCTATGTTAATCTGAGTCCTACTCGATAGCACACCATGTGCATGTCTCTGTATAGCTATGCTAGTACACATCCCCCATGCAAACTACCCCTCTCTCCCCTTGACAATATGTCGAATAACCTCCATATAATTCAGGCTACAGAATCACCCACTCCTATTCGGTATCAGTAGGCTACTAATTAGCCCACACAAATAGAGTGGCAGTGCTTGCACCCCCACCACCAAACACCGGTCTACATGTAACCCCTTCTTCTAAACAAGAAGGTCCTCTCGTCCAAAAAACTCGTGCAGTGTCCAATCCAGCTCCTCCCCAGTCGACGCCACCTCACTCACTAGGTGCCCTGCTATAGGAAGCCTCAATATTTTCCATACATCCTCAAGAGTCACTGAAATCTCCACCATTAGGTGCTTGAATGCAGAGGTCGATGAATCCCATCGCTTTATGAGCATTGTCAACATAGCTCGATGAACTCTAGTCGTTGGATATCCTCTCAATTGTAGTAGTATTGCTAGAGCCTGGGTCTCATGATTTGCTCCGGTCATTGCCCTCAGCATCACCTACAACACCTCAAACCATCTCTCTCATGTCTGTAGCTGCTTAAATTGTTGCATCCATACCACAATGCTATGTCAGTCATTTCATCTCTTCTCTCATTTCTTGGCATCGGGTTATCTTCTAACTAAATATCCCCTCCCCTTTTGGCCAAGTTTCCCAATTTTCCCAGTTTTCCTTTGTTTTTCTTTTCTTCCCTCTCCTTTTTCCCTCCCTTGTCCCATCCTTTTTCCCTTTTCTAGGTGGGGCCATCCCTTCCCAGGCACCATCGCCCCTTCTGGGGCGTGGCCGCCCCTTTCGAGGTGCAACCATCCCTTTTAGGTTGGGGCTGCCCCTGGTGGGGCACTACCACCCCTTATGGGTTGAGGCTTCCCCTCAAGGGGTAGGGCTACCCCTTTTGCTGCACAGCCACCCCTGCCTTGAGGTGTGGCCACCCCTCTATGGGTTGCCTTTGTTTCCTTCAAGCAGACTCATCTTGGGTTGATCTCAGGGCAAGTCCGCCCTTCCCTTTTTTTCCCGACACACTGCAAACATTTTTTCCTTGTTTTAGGGAAAATTTACCCACTAATTGGGCAACTTCCCCCCCTTCCCATGGCCTCTAACACACTATTCTACCTACCCCATTGGTGAACTCCCAATTTCACCCCTAACCCATTTTCCTAAACTACCCCAATCCCAAAACCCATGTGTTTAAAAAGCATAAAAACTTACAACATAATAAAAATGCTTAAAAGCACAAAGGAGGTTTTTGACCCTAACCTAGCAAGGAACTATACGTTTGCAAAAGAACACCCATACCTCATCCACCTGGTGGATGATGTCATCATCATAGTCATCTGACATCCTCACCTCCTTGTCTCCTCGACTCCTCCTTCTCCTCTCCTCTCTCTCTATTCTTCAACTGCCAGGTGTGCAAATGAGGAATAGTAACTCTAAAATTAATATATGTAATTTTCCCCCTCATTTTTAAATTAATTTTAAGTGAGGGGTATTTTTACTTTTTATTTAACCTTTTAGGCCCTAATTAATTCCAAAAAATTTGTGGGTCGCCATTTACACACCGTATGTCTGATCGACTCCGTTCAAAAGCTAAATCTTCTTGGTTTTTTAGCTCTATCCAATGGTACCTTCTATTTCTTCATATCAAGAGGTCACTCGGGGCTCTTTTTTCTTCCCCAACCACTCTCTTGAGGGGGCATTCCCTACCTTTTTTCCTATGTTCCTCGATCACAGTCATTTTCTTGCGAGATTAGGGATTACAAAAAGATTCATCAAGAAAAAGATGTAGGTGGGTCAATAAGATACAAAATTATGACATGGAGGTGAAAACAACCAAGAGACTTAGAGGTTAGGGCTTACCAATATTATTTTTTGAGGAAAATTTAGACATAGCTAAGGTCTATCAAGTGATCTCTAACCCATATTTTATTCCATGTTAGTTGAAGGATTATCCTTGTTAGAGTACATTGTATTTTTTTTAGAAAATTTAAATTACACACTAGAGATGAGTGATAAATAAAATATAACATCAAAGTTAGAAGCTCAAAGATGTAGTGCAGGAAAAAGTATCCCTTTTTCACACTTAATTTGGGAATTAATAATAAAATTAAGTGCATGTGCAAGATCATGATTGGCCAAAAAGTGGCAATATGATGGGTATATATAGGGTATGTGGCTGACGACTTTTTGTTTACCCAAAATTGATGAAACAAAAAGGGTTTTTAAAGGAGATTCTTAGATTTCCACCAATATAAATTATGCTTTATTTTGAATTTAATAAATTATTATTATTTATTTTCTATTTGAATTAGGACTAAAGTCCTGATTGATAGGTTGATTGAAAAACATCTATAGCTTTCAAATGGTATCACATTTTTTGAATTTGAAACATGTGTCACATTATATGCTTTGCATACTATAGGATTAAAAAAATAAAAATTGAATTTCATGAAGTTTTGACCAAGTTAAGGTGGTCAGACATACAAGTTTTTATATTTTTTAAAAGTTGTAATAAAAAATTCATAATTAATTATTTACTTGGAAAAAATTACAAAAAAATATGCATCACATCGGGACATGAGTCATCTACCTATATCTAAAATATTATAAAAAAATATTATCATTTTATTATGGTTAGGGTGGTTAGACATACACCTACTTCTTATTTTTTCCCTGAAATTTAAATACTACTGCAATAAAATTTCAAATTTTCACCAAATAGATTTTTTTATTTTTTATTTTTAAATAAACCTAGTAGTGTAGAAAATATATTCAATTTGCTACAAATTCTATTCTTACAATTTTTTTGAAATAATATAGATAACTTATTCAAATTTTTACGTCAAGTTTCCTAACTCTAATTTTTTCTGAATTTTTTGCCACTTAAGGGCCTATTTTTTCCATGATGATCCTGCACATACCTTGAACTAAATTATGCCTTAGTTTAATGTTGTAATATGTATTTTAGGTATTCACATTAAGTTTAGATCCTTATTAATTAAAATGGAATTAATTGTGCCTTATTTTTAGTGTTGTAGAGTGTACCTCTTTACACTTTCACACTTATTTAGGGCTCCCTTAATAAAGTTGACGTTAATTTTCCTTAATTTGCCCCTTTAATTCAAATTCAAGCCTAATTAATTGCAATTTTTGAAGAGGAAAACTCAGAATTCATTACTAACATGACATAACATTTATCATTGGGCAATGTGTGTCCTAGGTAAGTAACCTAGGACCCATTCGCCCAAGGGTGAATTGGTCCTCACTTAGACCTAGGACCTAAATTTTTATTATGTTTTTGGAAATATTTTAATGATTTCAAATCCATATTCATATATTGGCTTGTGTTATTTGAATATTAGGAAATTAATGTTACATATCTATAAATAAGAGGTCATTTCACAAGTTCAATCTAGGCAATCTAGAGAAGATTTTCATGAGATCAAGAAAGCAAGTTTTGTTGGAATTTAGAAGAATATCATTGATGATAAAGTTTGGAAACATGAGCACAAAGTGTACATACATTGGTTGATCCAGTATTTTCATTGATGTCAACATTGTAATAATCATCCTAGCATAATAGGGAAGTATTTTTTGTGACCCTTGTACAATACGAGCTGATTTACAAAGCCTGGTTTATCAATAATTTGGCTAAGTGTTTCCTTTGTTTGTATTGTGGTCTAGTGCATCAGTATTTGGGTTTGCACTTCACTACATGTTGGTATAATCTTCTAAAATCATAACTACAATTTTGAATCCATCAGATAGAGCAACACTGAAGTTTTTGTGATATTTTGTATAGTTTCCAGAAAGATATGAATAATAGTGTGTGGCTTTGTATATCGTAGTTATCTTTTGAATAGTGTGCCAATGTGGGAGATTTTTCACTTCTTTGCAAATAATTATTTGTCTTGCAATGATGAAGATAAGCTAATGAATTTTAGTTGAATGAGAATTCAATGGGATTTTTGAGTTTTGAGGTAGCATGGTTGATGAAATTACATAAGCTCTTGAAGAATTTGTGTTTAGGTTTATATTTTGGGTTGACCTAACACAATTTATATTTTGTGGATAATATTTGAGCAACTCTATCTTATGTGGGATTTGTGTTTAGGTCCATGCCGACCTAACTTGATATAAAATTGAGTGTTTAATTTACCCTCTAAGCACATGTGGATGAAATACTTTAAGGACAACATGTTTAGTTTATTTTTGTTACTTCTAATTAGGCTAACCTAATTAAAGTTTCACTTGATGTGGGTATATATATGAGATCTTTACCGAGGTGTTAGAAGGTGTGAAGCTAGAGAGTGAGGTGAATGAGAAGAATGATGTAGAAAAGTGTGAAAGGGATGCATGATATGAGAATTTAGTAGAGTAGAGAAGATTTATGGCATGTATGTCAAATCAACTATATGTGTGTAATGCAATGATAAGCAGATTGTATGAAGATCACTTTTGTACCTCAACATAACTATATGAAGATCATTTTGTAGCAGTTATAATAAGTAGTGTTGCCAACCCTTCTTTTTACTTACTTAGTGAGCTATGAGCTATTTTCTTGATAGTGTGTTCTGGCAGTGAGCCTCTGTAATATCTTATATCTAGATACAATATATTGTGAGCTAACCCTCATCATGGTTTTTCAATTTTTGGGTCATGTGTTCATCTATCATGTGACTTTGTGATTGTTTTCATGCTTTCATTCTTCATTGTAGTTATTTCTATTTAGTTAATTGGATGGGTTGTATTTAATTGGTTTAGAGGAATATTGATTCACACCCTCTCTTAGTATTTTGGGTGTTAAACAATTGGTATCACAACTTGGTTCCTTGGAAGGAGCTTGACTGCTTTGTAAAGATCTTGGAGTGTGAACATATGGCTAGGAAGTACCCTACTCCTATAAAAGAAATTTCTAGAATTGAATATACAGAAGAAGACTATATGTTGGACAAGGATGAAGAACCTAAAATTGCACTTGAAGATCTTAACAAAATTGAAAATGAGAATTAGATTATGAAGGAAAATATAAAAGAGGAAAATGAATGCATCAAAAAGTTGGGAGAGCAGATCAAGAAATCATAGAAAGACATAGAGAAGTTAATGAACAACTAAGGAAAGAAAATGAAAACATCATCGAACTAAAAATACAAGTGGAAGAAAATTGAGGATTGTTTGAATGCAATGATAAAAAGAAAGACTAATGAATGCACTAGACTTGAACATGATGTGGTAAATCTAAGAGTGGATTTGGAGAAAGAAAGAATTCATGAGGATAAATTTAAGGAAAGTTCTACAGTGTTTGAGGAGTTAATTTTTGGATCCAACAAGCATCTAAAGGTAAAGGTGGTATGGGACTTGTAAGAGGAGAAAGCTCTAAGGTAGAATAGACATCTAGTATAAAGAAGATTAGTAAATCTTGAAAGATTGAAGGCAAGAGGAACTATGGAAAGTTCCAGAATTAATGAAGTAATGCTGGAAGATTCCCTATTACATATCCAAATGCTCAAATGTACCCATATTTTAAAGTTTTTTTCTTTTCATGCAATGAATTTGTACATAAGGTTATAGAATGTAGTGGTAGAATGAATTAGAATGTTGGATCCTTTTCTGGACAATGATTTGTGTGCAAGAAATTTGGACATAGAGCTATTGATTGTAGAAGTCAAATGATGAATAGATTTAATATTGCTAGATATTTTAATGTGTAAAGACCCTAGCAAAATTTGGCCTTAATTTTCACTTTTGAGCACTTAAAATTTTTGTCAAACACTTTTCTTGTAAATTGTATTCTTCCTGGTTACTAATGATTTTCTATTTGTGTTGCTTATTTTTGAATGAAGGAATGATGCATGAAATACTTCTCCAACAATGCCAAATAACTTCTAAAGTAATAAAGATGAGATGCAAGTATTTTTAGACTTTTCTATGTAATGATATGTCTAGAAATGATGATAATTGACAACTATAGCTAACAGGGAAAATGACAAATAGTTGGAAAGAAAATTTCTTGTGCAAGTGAGACATCTGCTTCAACAATTAAGCATTTTGTCAAATAATTCCAATGCAACCCCAAACTCCTTTATTCTTGTATTGCTAATGATAACATTCAAATGATTACAAAGATGCCAAATGGTTCCTAGACTGATTGACCTTAAGCTAGTGTGATTACAATGACAATGCAAATCCTATACAATCTACCTTGAAAACAATAAAACTCTCATATGAATATGCAAATTATAGTGCTTATTAAATGCAAACTTATACTTAAATGGAACTTGGAAAATGCAGATGGCAGCAGTGCTTGTCTTCAATAGTTTTCCTCCTTCTTGACACATATATGCTCATCAACTTCCCCAAATAGAATCACATTATGTTGTGCCTCAAGAATATGATGTGCCATGATTTTCCTCTACTCAGAATGCTAATAAAGAATGCTCAAAATAGTCAATGTAATGCCACCAAAAGTCCACAAACTCTCCTCTAAAGGCAACACTCCCAAACCATGACAATATGTTGTGAATATGCACCAAGAGGAGCCATGATTTATTATTTAAAATTCTGTAATAAATCGACCTACTTTGCAAGAAGTTTATAGGATACCAATGATCAATCCAAGGAGGTACAATGATGATTTCAAATTCTGAAATTAATCTCCAACAAAATAATCAAGTTCTTCAAATTGATTTGATCTTCTCCATCAAAATTTTGTCATAGACCATTAAATTTTAGAAATAAATCCAACTAGCAAATAGTAAATTCCTTTTCAATGAAGTTGCAATAATACTTCATTTTCTACAACTCAATAATGAAATAATGACTCCAACAATACCTCAGTTGCTACAATTATTAAGATGCAATAATAAACCAACTATTGCACTCAATCTTGACTCTTGTTAGAAGGGAAATAATACATCGGCTATTGCACTTGTCAAACTCTCCAATTAAGCATCTATAGAAACCCTAGATGGATTCCTCAACAATTCTATCTAGGGTTGATCTCCCATAACTAAACCTGGTACTCTAGAGTCTTCAAACCCTTGAACAATGCAAAGCATTCAATATTCTTACCAAACTGGTAATGAGAATAGAATTCAAAACTTAACATGCTCAAATGCTAGGCCAACAACTCCTTATAAATATTTCCCCAAGACTTCCAAGAAGCTTCTAGAAATAATATTATTTTATTCCCTTAAGTGACTTTATGATTTATTATTTTATTTTAAGTCACTTTATTAAATTAAATAAATATACATTTCTCATATAATATTAATTTATTGGAATAACTTTATAAATAATTAATTTAATATTTACTCCATTTTTTCTCCTATTTAGCCTTCAGGAATACATGAAGGCTAAATGACCTCTAGGGTGGCTACTATGAAGGGGACATTACACAATGGCTATTGTTATACATGCAATGTATTTGGAGATAAGGCTAACTAGTGTATAAAAAGATTGAATGGAGGTCAGATTGGTCAGGGAAAAACCATGTGCTACAATTACAACAAACTTGGACATATTTCAAGAATTTGCAAAAGTAAAAATGGAAGACAAACTAATCTAGAATAGAGCAATGACACTATAAATAAAGTTGATTCGAATAAAATAAAGAAGGAAATGAAAAATTAAGGATAAAGAAAGAAGAGTTTGAGGGGTATGTGCAAGATCATGATGGGCCAAAAAGTGGCAATATGATGGGTAGTTATAAGGTTTGTGGCTAATGACTTTTTTTTTACCCAAAATTGATGAAATGAAAAGGGTTTTTAAAGGAGATTCTTAGCTTTCCAAAAATATAAATTATTCTTTATTTTGAATTTAATAAATAATTATTACTTATTTTCTATTTGAATTATGACTAAAGTCCTGATTGATAGGTTGATTGAAAAACATCTATAACTTTCAAACATTATCACATTTTTTGAATGCAAAACATGTATCACATTCTATGCTTCACATACTATAGGATTAAAAAAAAAATAAAATTAATTTAATTAATTTTTGACTAAGTTAAGGTGGTTAGACATACGAGCTTTTATATTTTTGAAAATTTGTAAAAAAAATTCATAATTAATTATTTACTTAGAAAAAAATTACAAAAAAATATGCATCACATCAGGACATGAGTCCTCTACCTATATCTAAAATATTATAAAAATATTATCATTTTATTGTGGTTAGGGTGGTTAGATAGACACCTACTTATTTTTTCCCAAATTTAAGTACTACTGCATTGAAATTTCAAATTTTCACCAAATAGATTTTCTTTTTAAAAAAAATAAACCTAGTAGTTTAGAAAATACATTCAATTTTCTACATATTCTATTCTTACACATTTTTGAAATAATATAGATAACTTATTTAAATTTTTATGTCAAGTTACCTAACTCTGATTATTTTGATTTTTTTGCCACTTAAGGGCTTATTTTTCCCACGATGATCCTGCACATTCCCTGAGCACATGGGAAAATCTACACATATATTTGATGAAGATGTTTCCTTCGATAACTAACCTAGAGTTGTAGCTTAGGGGGAGCTTTACTAAAAATCATATAGCCCCCTTTCCGATATGTTTTTTCATGGCTTGACACAAAGAGACAAGATGAAGAGAAATATGGTGGATCTATTGGTGAAAATTGTACGATAAAATAATTAATGTGGAAGTTTGCGGAGCTTTTGAAAGTTGACTGTGCATACAAGGTTTTGAAGTTTACCATATTTTTATTTAAAGCATTTATTGATGATATGGGTCAAATCAAGGAGTTAAAAGTGTGCTTGTGAAGAAAAATTTATTTCATTATATGCATGTGAAGAAGTAAAGAAGAAGTGGAAGAGTTCAACGCATCTCCCGACAGCAAATAATCAAAATCCTATTTTTTTTAGGAACTTTAAGAGGTATTTTGTGTGCTCCTTGTTTCCAAAAAGTTTTATTTGAAATAATTTTAGATGTAGTGGAAGGACCGAAGGTCGTAAATGTATTAGAGAGAACACAACCTAAATTGAAGAGGCATTCTTGGAAAGTGCTTACTTATAGATTGTGAGGCAATTGGCCTACTGAGATTTTACGCACCTTAAAAGTCATAACAAGCAATCTTGATGCCCGATACATTGTTCTTTGGAGACTTCATTATGGTTTCTAAAAATGGTTATGAGTTAATTGATAAAAAGCTAGAACACTACAATTTATCTAAAGGTAATGCAAGGGAAAACTTTGACCTCGAACACTTTATAACTGATGTCAAAAAAAGCAAGAAACTAAAAGGTTACCCTCACATACTTTTTGAGAATGATGATTTAATAAGGAATAATGATCAACATCAAGTTGCCATGAGAAGAAGCTTGTATAATAGAGTGATGGAAAAATCTTAGAAAACATGCAATAATCCTTTATATGGAGGCTCCTTTTTTGACAATGAAGATCCTATAAAGAGATTGGATTCCCTAATTTCACATGAAGTAGAGCTAACTAGGGATGTACCTCCTTGGGTATTCACAAAGAGAAGAAATGAAAATATTGGAGAAATGTAGGCTAAAAGTGAAACTCCATTTTGTTAGCTCTCTCCTTAGCCCACATTGAATATTAGTTTATGTTGACACATCTATTGAAGAATATGAAGGCGTGCAGATAGTCAAACCTATGATTGTAAATTATGAGCATCTAATAGAAAGAAACATTGTTGTGATGGAATCCCCAAATGATATTTCAAATGATGTAATAAGAAATTTGTTTCTGATGATGATTTTTTCAAAACCTCTAAATTTATGATATTTATTTATGAATATAAGGGAAATTTGGTTAGGGAAGGAACCAAGGATGTTACACCTCAGAAAGAGGGAAAAACCTTAAAAAAATTACAAAAAGAAGTTGATATGGAAATGAGTAACATTACTCCTGAAAGAGGAAGGGAATTAGTAGAGGAAGCAAGGATCAGGCTACTCCCTAGGTGGAACATGAGCTTAGCCATTGTATGTAACAACTTTTAGAGAAGCTAGAATAAAAAAATTTAGTTGAGTATAGAAGGAGTGGACAAAGTATATACTGGATTAGGGTTCAACCTAGATAATGCAACTTTATTGATGTGGGCCTTATACCCACCAAATAAGAAACCTATAATAATTGATGACCTTGATAAAGCATTTGACCACCTCATTATGCAACAAGTTGAAGAAACTAATCCTTTGGAGACTACAGATCTAAACATTAATGTTGCTCGATCCACTAAATCCCAAATTGAGAAATTGGTGAAAGATAATAAAATGTATATAAATGTTAATGAGAACTTGAGGCAAGAGATTTCTAGTTATAAAGAAAAGCTTCCATCTACTTCCAGCACCTACTCCCCATGGTTTGACATTGATAATAGGGTGATCAAAGCCATGGCTAAGAATACCTATTGGAAGCAAAGAGCTGAAAGATTCCAAAAAAGGAGTGATAAATTAGAAGTTGAAATAAAGTCCCTCAAGTTCAAAATTGTCTCAGAACTAATAAAGATAAAATTTGAGAAGATTCTTAGGAATGCTGCCAAAGTATGGGAAATCCACAACAAAATACATGCTACTTACTAAGAGCACAAAATGCTACACCTTAGGATGATGGAAACAAAAGAACTAAAAACTTAAAAAAATATTGGTGACCAAGTGTTCAAAGTTTATGATGAATTAATTGATATGCATGAGAAGTTTTGTACTTTGTTGACACAAGAGCTTGGTGATTTTGACCAACCCTTGGATATGGGTATGTGCAGGATCATGATGGGCCAAAAAGTGGTGATATGATGCGTATGTGTAGGGTATGTGGCTAACGAATTTTTTTAACCCAAAATTGATGAAATGAAAAGGGTTTTTAAATGATATTCTCAGCTTTTCACCAATATAAATTATGCTTTACTTTGAATTTAATAAGTAATTATTATTGATTTTCTACTTGAATTACGAATAAAGTCATGACTGATAGGTTGATTGAAAAAAAAAATAGCTTTCAATGGTATCACATTTTTTTAATCCAAAACATGAATCACATTCTATGCTTTGCATACTATATGATTAAAAAAGATAAAATTGAATTTTATGAAGTTTTGACCAAGTTAAGGTGGTCAAACATACGAGTTTTTATATTTTTTAAAATTTGTAATAAAAAAATCATAATTAATTATTTACTTGGAAAAAAATTACAAAAAAATGTATCACATCAAGACATGAGTCCTCTACTTATATCTAAAATATTATAAAAAATATTATCATTTTATTGTGGTTAGGGTGGTCAAACATACACCTACTTCTTATTTTTTCCCTGAAATTTAAGTACTACTACATTGAAATTTCAAATTTTCACCAAATAGATTTTATTTATTTTTAAATAAACCTAGTAGTGTATAAACTACATTCAATTTGCTAGATATTCTATTCTTACATATTTTTGAAATAATATAGATAACTTATTCAAAATTTTAAGTCAAGTTTCCTAACTCTAATTTTTTGCCACTTAAGGGCCTATTTTTTCCATGATGATCCTACACATACCCATATGGAATTTTCCAATTTATTTGATGATGAAGGAGAGATAAAGGAAAAAAATATTTTGGAAAATGAACTATCTCAACTCTTACTGATGGCTCTTGGAAAAGTGAACAATAAGGCAATGGTAATGGAAAATACACATATACGGTTGGAACAAATGTTTACATTATGATGCAAAGTTAGGAGGCTCAACCTTAATAAACTTGGAAACCTGCCTTCAAGAGGCATCTAGAAAGATTAAAATGACCATATAAAGTAATTCAACCAGTCTTCCAAGTTCAACAATCATCAGAAGCACAATTTCCCAATTTCACTCCTAAACCCCAGTTTTAGTGCAAACCTAGTTTAGGCAATTTCACCAACATTTTCCAAAACACCTAAAAAAATCAAGGATGATTAAGATACCCTTTTGCAAGTTATAAAACATACAAGAAAACCAATATCAACTCTTTTGGACAAATTCAAAGATCCAATACTCCTGCCATGGAAAAGGCTAGTGGATTAGCCCACTTTTACAAAGAAGGTACACTTTAAACTCCACCAAACTTTATGAAACCTTGGGGAAGAAATTAAAATTCCCAAATACTACTAAATCCACCACTAGTTTCCAGAGATCACTCTTCCAACATGGCAAAACCGTAAAACCCTTGATTCTAGGCCTTCAAAAGGAGGGTTTATTGTAAATCATACCTCCAGACCTTTCTAGACCCTACCACCTATTCAAACACTCATTATTATTCCTGAAAAATCTTTAAAATTCATCACATAGGTTATTTCTTCCAAAAAACTCATAAACCATCATTTAGTTCCTCACTTTCACAAGGAAAATCACCCAAATTCAACCTAGGGCAACACCCAAAACCCACAAACACACTTCCTCCGATCTCCACAGCATTTGGAAACCTATGTTACAACAAATTGGGTCATTCCACTGAGTTACAATTGCTACAGTAGGTGGAATGCCCTAAAAACTCATTTTATTACTCTCAAAACACCAACTTGCACCAAACTAGAGTAGTTTCAGAAAAACAAAGATAACTCACTCCAAAATTAATAGTTTTCAATCAAACCTGAAGCATTTGAAAGTAGAATCAGTGCCCTAAAATACCATGTCAGTCTTCAACCAAGATCTGGAGTTGTACGGACTGTACCAGCCAAGCAAAGTTCAGGAAAATAGGAAAAACATGAGATTTCAGACCACCCAGTAGTAAAATGAGGATATCTCACTCGATTCTCAATGAAATAACACCATTCCAATGCAAAAAGAAATATTATTCAATTATCTATCCATCCATTATAGGCTTGGAGTGTGGAACAATATGTACAAGTCGTACAATGCACGTGATCAGCAATTTCTTAATGGAAAACACAAAAAACAGCAAATTTCTTATTAGAAACTCATTCTAAACTTCTTCAACAGCCTCTCCTTCGAGATATTACCACAATATATCATGCTACCACCTGAAAACTACCTCTTGGGGTGCCTATAACTGACCACAAACTAACTTAACCCTTACATATGCTTAATTTTGCATTGTTTGACAATTTGTTAACAACAAACACAAAATAATGCAACCTTTTGCATTTTTGGAACAAATACCCTTAAAAACCCCCAATTACATGAAAAATAGTCTCAAAGACCTTATTTAACATTAATTTACTCAAATTACCCTAAATTTCTAATGCCTTCCTTCAAAGGATGAATTGTTGAAATTAAATGTATTGGGGTGCTCCTGCACCATGCACCCTGGCTTGAAAATTCTTCCAAGTCTCTTGGAAGCCTTCACCTGCAACAAAGTTGGATCTCCATCCTCTGATACTCCTTGTAGATGCTTCATCTTGACCTTTGGCTTTGTCTTGTCCATGTGTAGCATTCCCTTGCTTGAATTGATTCCTTGGTTTTGCACTGTCAATCTCAGACCTGCACTTACATACCTTAACCAACTGCTCCCAACATTCTCAACATGTTCACACAACACCACACCATATGCTTCACCTTTCATTTTGACTCTTGGCTTAACCTCCATCATCAAAATCATCAAAACAAAGAAATAGCAAACAATCCTCTTCATTCTCTGCCTCTCCATTTTCCTCCTCACAACTTTTCCCAGCTTTCCCATGCTCAAAAATAATCTGCACAGTAGCATACACAACCCCTATCCAATCCATATTCTCTATTTTCTGCTCCATCCCAATTGGAGACTTTCCAAATTGTTTTCCTCTAGCCTTCACTAGGCCATTCACCATCAACTCTTCCTTTCTTGGAAATTCACTTATCCATTTTAGTTGATCTTCTTCATCAGTCAAAGTGACTGCACCTTTCTCATTAACTTCACACTCTCCTACAAACTCAATCACTGCCCCTTCTTTTACCTTATCTTCTTCTTCTTCCAATAAGTCTTCATGAGAATCCTCAAAGACATCTTCCTCTTCCTTCATCTTCTTTGCACCTTTAAGTTCCTTGAAATTTAGGCTTTGCATCAGTACCATTATCTTATTGACCTCTCTATCCTCTGTCACACAGTCCACTGTATTCACAATCTCTGTCTTCTTATCACTTACATCTGCTGTTAAGGGACACTCCACTGCCCCAATCATGATCTTGTTATAATCTTCAAGCCTTTCATGGCTTTCTCCATCCTTCCCACCTGTCTTGTCTATATCTCTTCTTTCTCCTTTAACATTCCCAGCCTTCAAAACTTCCCTGTCATCAGATCTTCTGCCCTGCTGCAACTCATCTCCTTTGTTATCAGGTTTTTGTGGCTTCCCATTACCCTGTCCATTCAGTAGACATTGCTTCTCACCTTTATAGACCTCACTAGGCATTCCTTGGCTCTCCATTAATAACTCTCCTACATTCTTATTCTTTTCCCTTTGAGGGATCTCTGCCCCAAGTGCCTTCTGCTCACAATACTCTATCTCAGCTTCTTGTACCACTGTACTTTTCATAGGTGTCTACCCTAGAACACCATTAACCTTCAATGAACAAACTTCTTTATGTCCTTTATCTTCATCACAACCTTCAAGCTTACCTTTCTCTTTTAAGGTCATTTCACCCTTGACCTTTTCTTTCCCATCACCCTTCACACACTTTAACTTTGAATCTTCCTCTGCTCTTATTGTCTGAGTAATCTTTTTACATGTGGTGGCTGCACCTTTTTCTTTGTCTTCTTCACACTCTCTATCCTTATCTTGTGCCCTCAAGATCTTTTCATGTTTGACCTTCACTTCCCTTGTCTCTCTTATGTCTTCAATCTACACTGTCCTTCCCAATGCTTCTTCATGGTGTTTTCCTTTCTCCATTGCAACTATGCTATGCCCTATTGTCTCTTCCAGGTTCCCTTGTTCCTTTTGCTCCAGCATCTCTCTTTTTCCACACATCCCTATCCTTCTTTCTGTCCCTTCTTCTTGCAAACAACTCAGAATATACCTTTGCCCATCCTTTTCAATTTCATACACATTAAGCCTCCCATCATGCATAGCAAATCTATCATATTGCCAAACCATTCCTAGTATCATATGACAATCCCTTATAGGCATAATATCACATAATAGAACATCTTTATAAGGACCAATTTCAAAATCTACAAATGCTTGCTCTCTAACCACGACATGCTGACTATCATTTACCCAATATGCCTTGTAAGGTGATTCATGTTTTAGCCTTGTCAAATGCATTTTTTCAACCATTTCTTCTGAAACAACATTACCCAATGAACCTGAATCAATCATTACTTTACAGATCTTACCTCTGCATTTGTATCTGGTCTGGAAAAAATAATTCCTCATTTGTTCTTCTTTCTCATTCAAACCTCTGCTATCCATGATGTCCTTTCTCCTTCAATCTTTAAGAGATCTACTTCCTCGCTCTGATACCACTCTGATGCAAAGTCAGGAGGCTCAACCTTAATCAACTTGGCAACCTACCTTCAAGAGGCATCTAGAAAGATTAAAATGACCATATAAAGTAATTCAACCAGTCTTCCAAGTTCAACAATCATCAGAAGCACAATTTCCCAATTTCACTCCTAAACCCCAGTTTTAGTGCAAACCTAGTTTAGGTAATTTCACCAACATTTTCCAAAACACCTAACAAAATCAAGGATGATTAAGATACCCTTTTGCAAGTTATAAAACATATAGGAAAACCAATATCAACTCTTTTAGACAAATTCAAAGATCCAATACTCCTGCCATGGAAAAGGCTAGTGGATTAGCCCACTTTTACAAAGAAGGTACACTTTAAACTCCACCAAACTTTATGAAACCTTGGGGCAGCAATTCAAATGCCCAAAAACTACTAAATCCACCACTAGTTTCCAGAGATCACTCTTCCAACATGGCAAACCCTAAAACCCTTGATTCTAAGCCTTCAAAAGGAGGGTTTATTGTAAATCATACCTCCAGACCTTTCTAGACCCTGCCACCTATTCAAACACTCATTATTATTCTTGAACAAGCTTTAAAATTCATCACATAGGTTATTTCTTCCAAAAAACTCATAAACCATCATTTAGTTCCTCACTTTCACAAGGAAAATCACCCAAATTCAACCTAGGGCAACACCCAAAACCCACAAACACACTTCCTCTAATCTCCACAGCATTTGGAAACCTATGCTACAACAAATTGGGTCATTCCACCGAGTTACAATTGCTACAGTAGGTGGAATGCCCTAAAAACTCATTTTATTACTCTCAAAACACCAACTTGCACCAAACCAGAGCAGTTTCAGAAAAATAGAGATAACTCACTCCAAAATTAATAGTTTTCAATCAAACTTGAAGCATTTGAAAGTAGAATCAGTGCCCTAAAATACCATGTTAGGCTTCAATGAAGATCTGGAGTTTTACGGACTGTACCAGCCAAGCAAAGTTTAGGAAAATAGGAAAAACATGAGATTTCAGACCACCCAGTAGTAAAATGAGGATATCTCACTCGATTCTCAATGAAATAACACCATTCCAACACAAAAAGAAAGCTCATTCAATTATCTATCCATCCATTATAGGCTTGGAGTGTGGAACAATGTGTATAGGTCGTACAATGCACGTGATCAGCAATTTCTTAATGGAAAACACAAAAAATAGAAAATTTCTTATTAGAAACTCATTCTAAACTTCTTCAACAGCCTCCCCTTCAAGATATTACCAAAATATATCATGCTACCACCTAAAAAATACCTCTTGGGGTGCCTATAACTGACCACAAACTAACTTAACCCTTACATATGTTTAATTTTGCATTGTTTGACAATTTGTTAACAACAAACACAAAATAATGCAACCTTTTGCATTTTTGGAACAAATACCCTTTAAAAGCCTGAATTACATGAAAAAATAGTCTCAAAGACCTTATTTAACATTAATTTACTCAAATGACCCTAAATTTCTAATGCCTTCCTTCAAAGGATGAATTGTTGAAATTAAGTGTACTAGGGTGCTCCTGCACCACATTAGAATTTGTTATGAAAGAAATAATTTCCAACATAGATACATATACTAGCCAAGAATACATTGATCATCTTTCCAAAATCAACATGTTCATTTCTCAAGAAACGTAGGGATTGAAAGTATTATCAAAGTCACTCAACATCAGATACATTATGAAGGAGAGAGGGTCTTGTATAGATCTTAAGTGGTCATGGGTGCCTCATGGAGAATAACAGATTATAGCATGCTACGATTGTTGTGGACTTCATTATTATCTTTGTTAATTTCATGTGTTAAGAGTCTTAGTTAATGTTCAACAAAATGTAAATGAAAAATGACCACTTTAGATGTAATGGCCTGAAGCTTAATTTGCTTCTTGTATATAAGGGAAACCAAGGCTGAGTTTTTGGATCGTCATAGCTCATCATAATCATTATCATCTGGTCATATTCATATAATAGTACACAAAAGACTTCAAATATGAATTGTATTATCATTTGAAGCAATATAATGGTGGATAAAATTTAATTGGTGTTCAACTATTAAGTCGATATTATTTCATATATGTTATTGTGTTGTCTCTAGAGTGGTCTTTCTCCGTTATTCAAATTAAGTATATCAAACATATATTTAATTTGTCTAGACACATTTGCTGCCTCTATGTGATCTTCTTGATTGGTTTTTTCCTAGAATTAAAATCCTTTTAATCAATCATTTTAACTAGTTTCCTTCAAAAAATAATGAAATCCTTTCAAATATCATAGTAACTTAGGGAGATATCACTCGTATTTGTAAGAAGATCCCAATAACTGATAAAGTTATACATTTATAAAAAGTATAGACATCCAAAAGTGTTGAGTAGTTAGAGTTTAGCCAAGAAAGAAGATCCACATATTACATACATCTCGACTCCATTTTCCCAATGGGAATTTAGGAACTGATCACAATCATTTTGAAATAAAACTTTGTAGAAACCTTATTTTCACATTCAAATTTGATACATTGGGAGTAGGAATAGCTATTAGTTTGCATCTATTTCACATTTACATGTCAGTGAATGGATAGATTACTAGAATTAAGGAATTCACACAATTTTTAAATCTACTCCATTATCAAGGTACACCCACCTAGGCCTACTAGAACCTAAAGTGCAGGGAGTTCTAAACCATATCAAGGTTAACTCCATTCGTTGGCAAAAACATTGCACACCTAACCATAGAGTTTGGAATCCTCTTAGGGTTTGTAATCTACAATTTTGGGAACCAACACAACCTGTTTTGGATTGTTACAATTGCATCTATAATATGCAAGAATATAGTTCCAGTGAAGCACAATAACAATCTTTGTACTGATTTTGATTCAACTCTTTGCAATTCTCTTCATTCAAACAACTTAAATTATCTACAACAAAACTTAGAGTTCTCTACTCAAATACACATCACACATAATACATTTCACATCTATAACTCATCTATATCAATACATTGAAAAAAAATCCAACATATATATCAATATCAAGTGTAACATCAATTAGGTTGGCCCAATTAGATGTAACACCAAAAATATAACTTGTCGATTCAAAAATTATCATCAATAAACACATGACCCAATATAAATCTCAAAACTTATTAAGATAGGTCAACATGGACCTATAATAGATCCCACATAAGATAAAATACTTATTCATCCTTCGCACAATATCAAACATGTTAGGTCGGCTCCAAGTAAGACATAAATAAAAATACCTACATCTATGTATCCATATCTTGACACTTGGACCTCAAAATTTGATACCATCTAGAATTCATGCTTAGCTAACATCTGGAAACTTATCTTCAACACTACAAAACCAAAAACTCATTCGTGGAGAAGTGTAGAATCTCCCACACAAACTCACTGTACAAAAAATGACTATAATATTGTAGATAGAACTCTATTACACTTATCTCTCAACCTGTATGTCTAAACAATATGATATCTTATATTTGAATGTATCTAGCAACCACAAAAATTACAATATAAGTGTAGAGAAACATGTTCTTATGTGGATGTGGAGTGGTACAGACCCAAAAACTGATGCATTGTAACACTAAGCTAGAAATTCTAACACTTAGTAATATTTTCACACAACCAAGCTTTCCAAACCAAAAAAAATTGAACACGTGACTTCCTTAACATCTCAAAACCTATTAGGATTAATCAAGGTGATCCACAACAATGTTGACATCAATGACAACATTGTAACACACTGTAATGTACAATCCATGCTCAATTTTCCAAAACAACAACATCAATGACATTCTCCTCAAACTTTCAATAATGAAACCATCTAAGTCAAACCATCTCTCTCAAATCTTCTACTTTCCCATCAACTGCATCAATCTATCTCTAGTCATTTCTCAACCTCTTCAATTTCTATACAAAATCTCTATACAAACATGACCTCAAGTTGATATCAATGACAACACATATATCCAACATTACCTAACCTTGAGAACAATGTGGTCCTTTATCATTCAATGGAAATGCCTAATCACCCATACCAATAATAAGGAACACCTAGATTGCCACCAATTGAAATATTTTATGCTTTGAACACGTAGGGAAAGTGATTTGCAATCTGGATCCCTCAACCTAGGCACATGGAAGAGCCTACTGATAACAAACATGATGATCCCATACCACATAGATATCCTCCATCCTATGAAAAAAATTTACTAACACTCCTATTAGCTTGGATCAATGCTATGACCAAGGCTTTAGGATCTTGATAAAAAAAAGGACGTGATAAAAAGAATGAACATGAAATAAATTCCCTTTCGAAATAAACATCATTTGAACACATAAAAGGAATAGGTTACCAAGGTCCTCCGCCTTTACATCAAACATTTTCTCCACCATCCAAACCATACAAGATTCATGGTCCTATCAAAAAGGGTTTGTTACTCACTCAGATATCCTTTGTCTCAGATGGAGCGTACTTTAGCTACACTTTTGCAATTGGGATTTATTACACTACCATCTATTAATGAATGAAGAGATACTAAAAAAATAATAAAAACACATCCTACTATGTGTACTAGATAGAAAATCTGGACACATTATTGATGAATTTCATGTTTTAAAAAATAAATTGGAAGAATTTGATCCTTTCAATGATATAATTGAGTGAATGATAGACTAAGGTATATACACTTTTCTCCTTGACATGTGGTAGTTGTAGCATCACATGATGCTCAATACCATGCATGGGGTATAAGCTAAGTTTTATGCAATCATAGTTCATGTTGCAAGGAGTAACATGTCATCATTCACTTTTGGTTCATCTTTGTCCCTATCCTTAGTGGGAAAGGGTAGGTAAACTTTTGATAGGTGCATTCCTTCTTACAAGGGATCCGTTGGCATCTCCTTAAAATATTAGTGTAGCATACACTAAAATTTTAAGGGGGGGCATATGGTCCTTTTCAAATTATCTACATAAGAAATAGTCCCTTCTTAATGATGATTCCATACATCTCCTAGAAAGTGTAACCTTGTTAATTAAAAGTGTGGCCTTCCCAATCTTTCTTAGTGTCTCCTTTGGCGATATTAGGCTTGATATCCCCTAAGAGTATGAATCTTCATGGAATATGATGTTCCCTTTGGTGGCAATGCTACAACTAGTATTCCCTAAAGTGCAATATTTTATTCATGACTTTTCATTTCTTAGTGGTCATATCATGTACATGATATTCCTTAAGAAGTGATCTTTCATGTGTTGAGTAGTGCCCCTTTGATCCCTGTTTTATGGTAGTGTTCTCTATATTTCCCCCTAAGGTTTGGTTGTGTCTCTTGTTCGTCGCCTTAGATTTTATAATATTATGCACCTTCTTAAGTGAGTTTTGGTCATCCCCTTGGACATTTATGCACCTTCTTAGGAAAGTTTTGTTTCTCCCCTCGGATGTTTATGTACCTCCTTAGGAAAGTTTTTTTCATCCCATTGGATGTTTATGTGCCTCCTAAGATGAGTTTTTATCATTCCCTTGGACATTTAAGTTCCTCATTAGGTGAGTTTTGGTCATCCCCTTGGACATTTATGCACCTTTTTAGGTGATTTTTGTTCATCCCATTGCATGTTAAAACTTGGAAGGATAGTCAATGGATCTAGCATAACACATCTTGTTGATTCATAGAATTGAGCACCCTTTATAATATGGCCACCCAACATAACATAACTTTCTTTCTAGTAGAGTCATGTGTTTCATGAGTGTCTTAGCATATGTTCATAACATGCTAGCCTTGTGGAACCCATCATAGTGCATGCACACCTAGCATAACACAACTTTCTTTCCAATGGATCCATGTAGCTCATGTATGATTCTACATCCTTATGAGAGCATTCTTTTGTCTAACATTCATTCAATGGATGAAATTTAGTATTTGAGACAAATTTAAGATTGCTCAAGGTCTCTTTCCCTTACCGAATTGAATCCTTTTAGTACTAACCTTGTGTTTGTGTTCATATATGTTTCTTATGTTTGTATCATGTTTGTATTATGATGTGCATTGTGTAGTGTATTGTGTAGTGTTTTTTTCATGTATTTTTCGTGTTATCTTGTTGCATTACATACATGTGTATTCCCTTCCCTTTATGTCATCTTTCCATAGGATCTTGAATCCTGGGGGTTTACGCATCCCCTTAAATTCATTTTCATCCTATCTCTTCAACATTAAAGACAATCATAACCCTCTTGACATATTTTCTACTCTAGTGCGAGTTTGAGCATAAGTTCATACTCTCACTAAAGTGGGTGCTAAATGTAGCATCGTAAATTGTCACCCTTGACAATTTCACACTATGTTCTTCTCCCTCTTAAGTGCATGGACCTAATTGTACATATAATGTGCTAAATTATGCATTCCATGGCCCATTTGGACATTTATCAAGAAAACCCATTTGCAAAACCAAAGAAACATTTAATATTTTTGTTTCTACACTTTACACCTTGCAAAAAAGGGTTGGGATGAAGTTTCCCTAGGTGAATTGGTCCCCCTATTTTTCCTCCAAAATTTAATATTTCAAAGTTGGCATTTTATTATTTGAATTTCAAATGCCAAATGTCAGCTATTGACATTTTATTTTTGAGAAATTAGAATTATTGTGTATAAATAACTAGTCATTTCACCATTTGAAAACTAACTATAGACATGTAAATTTGATCTCTCCCACATGGTCAAATTCACCTCTTTATTCACGTCTTCTATTAATATAAATTAAATTGATTGATTTAATTAATATTCCCCTATTTTGCCTAAAGATTCATAAAGTACTAATCTAAGAATTGATACTTTACCCTTTCATCCCCTTCCTTTCTAAATTAAATAAATACATCAATTTATTTAATTTAGTCATTTAGTCTTCTTGAATTTAAATCAATTTTAAATTCCCCTTTTTCTCTCTCCTTGTCACATCCTCCATAACCAACTTCTAATCTGGATTAATTTAATTAATCCATGATTAAGATGTGTACACCTTAATTAGGATTAATGTCACATCCTCCATATCCTCCCACTTGCCTCTAATCCCTCAGTAAGTATCTTAATCACCTATTTGCACAACCTTAATCTAATCCCCTTGCTACATTTAGCATACCTTTTTGGTCAACCTTCACATTTGTCTTATACCCTCTTCCCCATGTGAATTTAAAATTCACTTTTTATTCCTCCAAGGATTCTCCTCTTCCCCATGTGATTATTTAAAGGTCACATCGCTCACATGAAGCCAAAAACCTTCTATTATGAGGACCTTGTCATATCCACAAGGTACATTTCAGCCTCCTTTATAAGAACCTTGTCTTATCCACAAGATGCTCCCCATATGAATTTAAAATTCATATTTATTCTCCCGACCACGTTATCCACCCCAATCATGTGAATTTAAAATTCACATTTATTTTCCCAACCACTTTTCTCTTCCCAATGGAGATTTTTTTTAGGAATATTAAAATTTGTCATATGTCACTTTCCTCTCATATGGGAACAAGAAGTTCCTTTTTGAAGAAATATTCTCCTCTCCCAAGGTACTTTCAAAGTACTTGTCCTTCTTCCACATCACTTGTACTTATTACACATCACTTGTACTTCTTCCACATCATTTGTACCATTTCCATCTCACTATGTCATTTGGACACTTCATCATCCACATGGCAAAATGTGAGGGCTTGTGAGTCCTCAACTCACCATAGCCCTCCATCTTGGCCATGGTGGGTCAATCCTAACCAGAGAATTCAATTTCTTCTATAAATAACCCCCCTGCAGGTATGTGCAGGATCTGTTAGGGTTAGAGATGGCAGATCTAACAATTAAATACAGATTTAATAAACAAAACAGAGAAACTAAAACATGCACAGAATAAATCATAACACAAAATTTAACGTGGTTCACCCAATTTGGGCTACATCCACCAAACTGCAGCCATCCAATACTTTTATTATCCAGTGAAAAAACCTATTACAATCTTGCGAATAATCGTGTTTTTCATCATACTGTAATACCCATCTGAACTCCTTTTTACCAAGCTTAGAAGCTTCCATATTTTTTTGGGTTCTACAAAATCGTATTTTTCTTTTTCCATTGATTTTCCCTTTTTTGGTGATCACACGAAAAAGTAGGAGGAAAATTTTTCTCGGGGGCTGCCGCCCTTGAACCCCCGCCCAGGGCCTGGCCCAGCCACGGACCCCAGCAAGGATAGGGGCAAAGGTGTATAGTATACCATGGGCTATACAATATAGCATGACCAGTCGCCACATACCAACAATCTCCCACTTGGAGACTGATCAGGCTCCATACCAACACAATCTCCCACTTGAAGACTGATCCTAGACGACACTGTTGCAATTACAGCTCCCACTGGAAATAAGTACCTTGGACCCTGCTGCTCTGTTATACTTGAATTCAACCTTGAAGACTAACTGAAGCTGAAGAGGAGCTCAACTTCTCCCTTGGCACCGCCTTCGTAAACATATCTGTTGGATTTACATCTGTATATATCTTGTCCAACTTGACCTGTCCATCCTCCAACACTGACCAAATGAAATGATATCTCAACTGTATGTGTTTTGTTTTAGAATGCAAGGCAGAATTATTTGCAAGATGTATAGCATTTTGACTGTCTGTAAACAAATAATTTCCAGCCTATTGTTTGCCCAACTCATCCATGAAAAGTTGTAACCATATCATCTCCTTTGTCACCTCTATTGCAACAACATACTCTACCTCTGTGGTGGATAGAGCAACCACCTTTTGCAGTCGAGAAATCCAACTCAATGTTGTCCCACCAACTGTAAATACATAACCTGTGGTAGTCCGCCTCGTATCTATATCCCCTGCTAAATCTAAGTCAACATAGCCTTTTAAATCAGTATTAGAGCCCCCAAAACATAAAAAATTATTGGATGTACCTCTCAAATACCTGAGAATCTATTTTACTGCATTCCAATGCTCAACTCCGGGATGACTCAAATACCTGCTAACAACTCCTACATCATGTACAATATCTAGTCTAGTACATACCATGGCATACATTAAACTACCTACAGCTGAAGCATATGGTACCTTGGACATTTTTTCTTCCTCCTCATGTGTCTTTGGACACATATCCTTAGTCAATTTAACATGACTAGGAAAAGGTGTGTTGACAGCTTTTGCATTCTCCATATAAAATCTCTGCAGCACCTTTTCAACATAATTAGTCTGAGATAAAAACAATTTTCTATTTTTCCTATCTCTACGAATTTTCATACCAAGGATTTGTTTTGCTGCCCCCAAATCCTTCATAGCAAAAGACTTTGCTAACTGTTGTTTCAACTCTCTTATGTGGTCCATGTTAGACCCAGCTACAAGCATATCATTAACATATAAACACAAAATAATGTAGCTATCATTATCCAACCTTTTAAAAGAAATACAATGGTCAGAATTACACTGACTGTAGCCTTTCTCAGCCATAAAAATATCAAATTTCAAGTACCATTGTCGAGGTGCTTGCTTCAAGCCATATAAACTTTTCTTCAATCTGCACACTAGTTTCTCCTTACCTTTGACCTCAAATCCTTGTGGCTGTTCCATATATATTTCCTCTTCCAAATCACTATGGAGAAAGGCTATTTTAACATCAAGCTATTCTAAATGCAAATCTTCAACAGCCACAATACTTAAAACAATACGAATAGAAGTCATTTTAACAACAGGAGAAAAAATCTCATCAAAATCAATACCCTTTTTCTTGCAAATCCCTTTACAACTAATCTGGCTTTAAATCTTTTCTTACCTCCATCCTCCTCTTTTCAGCCTGTAAATCCATTTGTTTGGTAAAGCCTTTTTACATCACGGAGACAACTTGCATAAATCCCAAGTCTGATTTTCCAACAAGGAGTCCATTTCTTCTTTCATTCCATGCTCCCACTGAACCTTGGTATCCACTTGCATAGCTTCATCATAATATTCTGGTTCACTAGCATTAGTTAACAGAATAGTATACAAAGAGGGAGAGAATCTTTCTGGAGGTCTACTTAACCTTGAAGATCATCTAACAGGAGTTTGTGGTATTTGTTGCTGCTATTGTTGCCCAGCATGAGGAACCATTGAAACATCATTGTTGGGAATATCATCCAACACTACATAATCTTTTTCTTTCTTCTCATACTAAAGCAATAGATCTTTGTACAACACTTTCTCATTGAATATGACATCCCTGCTTCTCACAATTTTCTGATTTTCAAAATTCCAAAGCCTATAACCAAATTCATCAATGCCATATCCAACAAATACACATCTCTTTGATTTTGCATCAAGCTTGGTTCTATTTTCATAATCTAAATGTGCAAATGCTTCACAACCGAAGGTTTTGAGAAAAGAATAACTCACCTTCTTACCTTTCCATACTTCCTCTGGAATACCACAACCCAAAGGATTTGAGGGACCTCTATTAATTAAATAAACAGCAGTGTTTACAGTCTCTGCCCACATTTTTAAAGGCAACCCAACATACAATCTCATAGTCCGTGCATGCTCCATTATTGTCATATTCATGCGCTCAACCACTCCATTTTCCTATGGAGTCCTTGGAACTATTTTTTGCCTACAAATACCATCAGAGGAACAATAATCTTCAAAAATTTTACTGCAATACTCACCACCATTATCAAATCTAAGACATTTTATCTTTTTACCTGTCTCATTCTCAACCAAGCTTCTCCATTTTTTGAAAGTTTCAAATACATCAGATTTCTGCCTAAGGAAATAAATCCATACCTTTCTATTTGCATCATCAATGAATGTAACATAATACAGAGAGCCACCAAGAGAAGATACCTGAGCTGGTCTCCATACATCCATATGCACAAGCTCCAATTTCTCATATTTCTTTTGCTTCCCATCCTTGAGAAAACTAACTCTCTTTTGTTTTCCATACACACAAATTTCATAGAAATCCATATTAACACATTTTAGACTTAGTAAAACATTATTTGAATGAAGTACTTTCATACCTTTTGCACTCATATGCCCAAGTCTATTATGCCACAGTGCTGATTCAGAGTCCACAGCAACTGTATGATCTTCTACCTGCTTAACTGCAACAACTGTTCATAAACATTGAACCTTTTTCATAACAATTAAAGTAGAAGGAACAATATGATCTGTACAAAGATATAAGGTGCCTACTTTCACACCTTTTGCTACTACTAAGGCACCCTTTGTGACCTTCCAATTTTTATCACTAAATGTAACAACACAACCTTCATCATCTAGTTGCCCTTGCTGAAATTAAATTTCTGCTTAACTTTGGAACATGCCTTACCTCATGTAGTAGCCAATGATTCCCATTATGCAACTTAATCTTGATTCTTCCCTTTCCAACAATCTGACAGGGTTCGTTATCTCCTAAATAAACCAGCCCAAAATCCCCTTGGACATAATCAAGAAAATAACTTCTATGGGGGGTAGCATGAAATGAAGCCCCTGAATTTAATACCCAAGAATCATCAGCATTATCAAGGGAAAGAATCAAAGCATCCTCATCAGATTTATTACTTACCACATTTGCCTCTTTACTTCCTTTCTGTCTCCTTCTTTATTTTTCTGAGACCAGCAATCTTTCTTCAGATGACTCGGCTTACCATAGTACCAACAATCCCTCTTGTCTCTAGATTGAGACCTTTTGTCCTTTGATTTTCCTTGTGACCTCCCACGATTTCCATAATTGTTTCCACTCTCTTTTGTTCTGCCCCTGCTTTTTGCATTCAAAACACTGCCTGATGTGGATGTTCCACTAGAGCTTTTCCTAAGGATTTCCTCGCTCAAAATAACACCAACATCATCAAATTTCAATGTATTCGAACCAAAAATAGAATTGCTAACAGCCATTACCAAGCTATTCCAGCTTTCAGGAAAAGAACATAGAATCAAAAGAGCCCTAACTTCTTCATCAAAGTTTACTTTTACATAAGTTAATTGATTGGTGATCATATTAAACTCATTTAAATGATCAATAATTGACCCACCTTCTACCATTTTCATATTAAATAAATGCTTCATAAGAAATACCTTATTTGAAGCGAAAGGCTTTTCATATAACTTTTCTAGGGTTTCCATCAACTCTTGAGTTGTCTTTGCTTTTGTAATATTGAACGCCACTGTTTGTGCTAGGCATAAATGAATACTGCCAAGAGCCTTTCTATCCAAGATCTCCCAGTCCTCATCTAACATTGCTGCAGGTTTCTTAGTTTTCCCTTCCAATGGCTGCCATAAATCCTTTTGATAGAGATAGTCCTCCATCTACATCTTCCATAATTGATAGTTTTTCCCATTAAACTTCTCAACCTTCTTACCCTCGTCTTCCATTGGCCCCACTCAATCGTGAGACTCCCACTCAACCGTGAGATCTTTTCTATAGACGATAATCGAAACACAACCCGCTCTTATACCACTTGTTAGGGTTAAAGATGGTAGATATAACAATTAAATGCAGATTTAATAAACAAAATAGAGAAACTAAAACATGCACAAAATAAATCATAACACAAAATTTAACGTGGTTCACCCAATCTAGGCTACATCCACCAAACCGCAGCCATCCAATACTTTTATTATCTAGTGAAAAAACCTATTACAATCTTGTGAATAATCACGTTTTTCATCATACAGTAATACCCATCTGAACCCCTTTTTACGAAGCTTAGAAGCTTCCAAATTTTTGGGTTCTACAAAATCATATTTTTCTTTTTCCATTGATTTTTCTCTTTTTCGGTGATCACGCGAAAAAGTAGGAGGAAAAATTTTCTCGGGGGCTACCGCCCTCGAACCCCCGCCCGGGGCCCAGCCCGGCCCCGGACCCCGGTAAGGATAAGGGAAAGGGTGGATAGTATACCATGGGCTATATAGTATAGCATGATTAGTTGCCACATACCAACAGAATCATCATGGAAAAAATAGGCCCTTGAGTGGCAAAAGAATCAAAGAAAATAGAGCTAGGCAACTTGACATAAAAAATTGAATAAGTTATTCATATTAGTTCAAAAATATGTAACAATAGAATCTATAGCATTTTCAATGTAGTTTCTAAACAACTAGGTTTTTTTTTTTTAAAAAATCTATTTGGGAAAAATTTGAAATTTCAATGCAGTGGTACTTAAATTTTAGGGAAAAAATAAGAAGTAGGTGTTTGTCTGACCACCCTAACCACAATAAAATGATAATATTTTTTTATAAGATTTTAAGTATAAGTAGAGGACTCATGCCCCAATGTGATGCATATTTTTTTGTAATTTTTTTCCAAGTAAATAATTAATTAAAAAAAAATTATTACAAATTTTTTAAAAATATATAAACTTGTATGTTTGACCACCTTAACTTGATGAAAAATTTATGAAATTCAATTTTTCTTTTTTTAATCCTATAGTATGTGAAGCATAGAATGTGTCACATGTTTTGGATTCAAAAAATGTGATACTGTTTGAAAACTATAGATGTTTTTCAATCAGCCTATCAATCAGGACTTTAGTCATAATTTGAATAGAAAATGAATAATAATTACTTATGACATTCAAAGTAAAGCATAATTTATATCGGTGGAAAGCTGAGAATCTCCTTTAAAAACCCTTTTTATTTCATCAATTTTGGGTAAAAAATTAGTCGTTAGCCACATACCCATCATATTATCATTTTTTGGCCCATCATGATCATGTAGATATCCCTCCTCATTTATTCATTCACCTTAGGCATTCTTAGCACACTCAAGCTCTCAAGCCATCATCAAGCACATCTTTTTGATTCAAGAACTTGCCTACTTAGCTCTTATCCTCTTGCATCCATCTTGCTCATTTTGTCACATACCCACCTTCATCATTTGCATCTTCCATTGCATCATAATCACCTTACATCCATTTTTCATCACATTTCCATCAAAGGAGCACACAACCAAGCTTTAATCAAGGGCCAACCAAGGAGATCAACATAGATAAAAGGTATAATCATTTACGTGCTTTATCTTTTCTTTTATTTGTGTTCAACTTAGGCTAATCTTGAAGAGGTCTAGTGTTCTTTACTTTGCATTTCATAGTTTCTTTTGCATATTTAGGAGTAAAAACACTTGCACACAATTCTAGCACACACAGTGGGACCCAAAAACAAGTCCTTTTACTCTCATGTTTGCTATTTTTTTCATATCTTGTAGGTTCAAGTGACATAGAGGGGTGACCCCACCCTTAGAGGGGTGACCAAGCCCTGACATAAGTGACCAAGACCTGTAGAGGGGTGACCAAGACCTACAGATAGGTGACCAGGATGTGACATAGATGCCTATCTAAGACAAAACATTTAGTTTAACTCTATGTTTTGGAAAAAGAGGTGACCAGGACCTATAGAGGGGCGAGTAGGACCTGTAGATAGGCGACCATGACTTGACACATACACCTATATGAGACAAAACACTTAGTTTCACTCTTTGTTTTGGCAACAGAGGTAACCAGGACCTACAGAGGGGCGACCATGATGTGTAGATGGGCAACCAAGACCTAACATAGACATGTGTCTAAGACAAAATAGTTAGTTTAACTCTCTTTTTTGGCAACAGAGGTGACTAGGACCTATAGAGGGGCAACCACGCCCTAACAGGGTAACTAGGCCCAGAACAGGGGTGACCCTGCCCAAACAAAAAATTCAGTGAGGTAAAAAATAGTGTTTTGAGTCATTTTTGCAAATCATTTTTTGTTGTTCTAATTATTATTAACCCCCTAACTCATCTTGTTAGTGATTGTGAAGGTTTTTACTAACATTTGTTTAGGTATTTTACACTTGACAAAAAAAGGTTAAAACTACTAACAAGTTTGTTGTAGGACGAAAGGTTTAAGGCTTTTAGTTAGTGTGTTTGCTTTCATTTTTCATAATAATTAGGCACACAGTCTAAGTATGGGAGTCAATACATTGTATGCTTTGTTTGTAAGTAAGCTATCAATATACCCAATCCCCTTGTGCCTTTTGGTGATCTTGGGTGAAGAGAATTCGTAGCTTACTTAAGTCCTTTATGTTACCAAAGGGGGTGTTACATCATTCAAGCTTTCCCCTTTCACTTCATGTGAGCTTAGGGAGTAGCAAAAATAGTTAGATTTCTCTTCTTAGTGGGACCTGCTTGGGGATTTCATCACCCCAAGGGACAATTCCACCCACATGTACTGGCAGGGTATATAAAGGGGGAGGCCAAAGTTGTACCCCAATCTAGTCACATCGTGTCTGACAGAGTGTCGAAGCTACGGTGATACCTAGATAGACATGAATAGTTGGTCTAAGCCTTCAGTATCTCGCTGGGGTTCCCAACTCATGCTTGTGATGGGCTAGTGTCACGATTATGCCTCACGCATCTAGCGTATATCAAGGACTCCCTAGATTGCCTTGTTTAGCCTAGTTAGAGGACTATGTTGGCCATACCCCTCATACTAAATGATAGGTTTGTGTTGCTTGGAATGTCTTTCCTATGAAAAACTAGTGCATATCTTACTAGTCAAGTCAATCTTTCCTTTTGCTTGTTGTTTGAAGTATTTTCTATGCTTTGCCATAGCTTTTTTGCCTAGGTCAAGTTCATGTCTATTGACATAGACAACCACACCCTGACCAAGGGTGACCCCAACCTCAAAAGGGGTGACCTTCCCCTCTGTCTCAATCATTTTTGAGTCAAAATTGTTCACTTTTCACCCAGACAGGCAACCTTGCCTTGAACACGGGTGAATAGGACCTGTCCAGGGGTGACCACACCTTGAAAGGGGCGATTAGGCCTAGAACAGGGGCAACCCCACACAAACAACTATTTTTCATTCTAAATAGTCAATATCATTTCCCGTTCTGTCATTCTGCCACTCTATTCTGTCATTCCATTGATCCATTTTACCAATTCGTTTCCCCATTTTGAGAGTTTTATCTCTTGTTTTGTGAACCCATTGATTCATTTAGGGAGTTATTTCTCCCATTCTATGAACTCATTCATCCATTTAGAGAGTTTGTTTGGCAATCCGGGGAACTCGTTTCATTGTTTAGGGAACTCATTTTTCCATTCGGGGAATCCATTTCATTGTTTAGGGATCTAATTTTTCCATTCAAGGAACCTGTTCCATCATCTAGTGAGTCTGTTTCACCATTTGTAAGTCTTGTTTGCCCATTCCAATAGCTCATTTGACCTCTTTTATGATTTAAACAGCTCCAAAAACTGGTCAGGTGACCAAGACCTAGGAACAGCTGACCATGCCCCTTAGATAGGTGACCTCGCCCCTTGAATAGGAAACATTTCCCAATCCAGAGAGTCAAATAGTTGGGGATGTAAAAACTTGTTGTTTGTTATGATCTAAACACCTTCATCCCCTTCTGTTCACTCGTAATTAATCCTTTAGTCCATTTTCACTTTCCAAAGTTCATTCATTCATCACCCACATCATGTAGGCACTCTTTGAGCATCTTTAGGTTGCATCATTCATCATCATTCTCTCGATCCAAATCCCATTAACCTTGTTTTAGAGGTTATTATCTAAATTGACCTAGGTGTTTGAATCTGATTGTTATCCTACGCATCAGTCATCAACTTTGGCCCAATCAATCCACTTCCATCTTGAGGTGGATTCAATGCCATAAGTCATCATCCTTGACTCAATCAATCCATTTCCATCTTGAGGTGGATTTGGTGTCGTAATCATCTATCTATCCTTCAATTTGATCAACCAACACCTTAAGTCACCTAGGGTGATTTTTGAACTAGGTTTAGAATCCCTTACATCATCCATTTTGTCAGTCATTTCGTCAACTTATCCTGATCCAATCCTATCAATCCTATCCAATCATCCAATCATCCAGTCATCCAAATGAACCCTTATCCAATTATTTGATCTCATCATCTAATCAATCAATCCTTTATCCAATCCAATCAATGTTTGAACTGTCATTTATGTCATCCTTTCATTGAGTTTAGTCTCATCTTAGTTCACCTAGTAGTTCTGCATTTTCATGCCTATTCAGACTAGATCACAAACCAAGAAGCAAATGGCACAACAACAAGGTCAAGATTCCTAGCCGAACATCTCTCAAGATCCTAATAATAGGGAAAACATCTCTCAAGATCCTAACAATGGGGAAAACATCAATCAGGATCCTAACAATGGTGTGAAAATCCATCAAGATCCTCATAACGGTGCTTTGTCACAATCTAACATTGACGGTCAAAATACTTCACTACCCGATGACAAAAACACGATCAATCAGCCTGAAGTCACCATTGATGAATAACTAAGCAATCCCACTAATGTACAGTTGACAGGTCACCTCCTCAACGAGCATGGGGATAAGATCCTTGCCACTCTACTCATGAAGGGAGTGAAACCACCATCTAGTTTTCACATGTCACAGTACACCAACACCCAAAGCCCTATAGTGCATCAAGACCTGTAAAATGTTCCCAAAAATTCCTATGTTCTCGAGGGTACACCTATAGATAACTGGTATCATCCTGAGTTTGGAAATGTTGTGATACATCAAGTTGCCAATTATCCTACCCTTCCATCTGCAGCCTCTATGACACCATTCGATCCTTATAATCCCTATGCCTATGGCATACCACAAAAAATCTCGTTTGCTCCACCACTCCCACCTCAGTATCCTAGTCAACCACCCATCAACACTGGAGGCAATCCCTTTCTCGCATCGATTCCACCACCAGGACCTATACCCATAGGAAATCTCCTATTGCCCCCTCAGGGTAATACTTCGGTGTTCCAACAACCTCATGTTAATCCTTATCAATCCATTGCTTCGCAGGCACCACTACATCATGCAACTATCCCCACGCAAGCACCACCACAACATATTGCAGCCATTTCTTTCCCCATGAAACAACATCATCAACAACCTCCGCAATAGAATGTTTCAATTCCACAACATAACATGCCGCAAAAAAATGTTCCAAACCCACAACAACATACTGTCACTCAAATACAACCTCCTGATCAGGAAACGAAAACTACATCACACCCTCAACAACCATCTCATGGTGCCTTTATAGAAATCCCACAATCATAGCACATCCCATCTCACCCTCCTTATCAACAATCACATATGTACGTTCCCACACAAACACAACATAATCCTCTTGTGTAATATGTCTATGATTCGTCCAACACATACAAGTTGTTTATGCTAATCCAAATATCCATGTGGCCTCTTAGAATCCACCATGTACTCAACCGCCACTTTATGCTAATCCCCCACAATCACACACTAATTCCTACCATCAAACTGTCAATCCACAACTATCACTGTATGCTACATAGTAGCCAAATGATGTCTATAATTACCAATCCAATCCATATTACACTCAACAACAACCACCCTATCAATAGGGTGCTCTGTCCACCTCTTACTACCAACAACTATTACCACAACAACAGGGTGCTTCCACATACTTCTACTACCAAGCTCCACACAATGCCCCATCCACTTCATATTATCAACAACAACCACCTCAGCAATGGGTACCCTCTTCCTCTTATTACCAAAATTCAGCATCATCATATCCACCTTACATTAATCCACAACCCACTTATGCTAATTAGTATCAACCTACACCCTCATATGATCCCAATACTTCTGTCCCATGTTCATCACATCAACAATATCCACCCCATCCATTTAATCCAACTTCACCTACCAATAAAGAGTTGGAGGATCTCAAAGCTGCATTCAAAGAACTACAAGCGGGTACATCGATAAAATCCTTCAAGTTTGAGGAGATTTTCCCATATCCATTGGATTCTTTGATTTCACTCATCCCCTTTCAGAAGCATTTTGAGATACCCAAGTTTGAGAAGTATATGAGAACTAAAGATCCAAAGGCCCATCTATAGGAGTTCTATGCACAATGTCAGGATGTCCAACATAATGACAATTACCTCTTGTGCTTGTTCCCTAGAAGCTTAGGAGGGTTGGCCTTAGACTGGTTTATGGGTCTCAAGAAGGGGACAATTTCTTCCTTTGTTGATCTTTCTAAATAGTTTGTTAGACAATTCTCCTTTAATTTGGAGGACATTGACACTCTAGACCTCTTGAAGGAGAAGCAACATGATGGAGAAACTTTCACTAAATATCTGCAAAGGTGGCGAGCTATAGCTAGTGGTATGAAATCCCCTCCTAACGAGAAAGAAATGGTCACCCTTTTTGTGGCTAATGATCATCCCAAAATGGAGCATTCTATTAATCTTCATTGTGTCACTACCTTCGTAGAGGTTATCAAAAAGGGGCCCATCATTGAGAGAGCACTTGTCGCTAAGGGACAAATTAAACTATATAACTCGGATAAGGACAAGTCATCTGGTGACAAATCCTATTCTAGAATAAGAAAAAGGATGCATTCAATGATGGAATCACTAATACTAAACATGTTTAGGTGGCCAATACCTCCTAGAGGCAACAACCATCGATGCCCAACACCATATCCATGCCACAAGGGGAACCTTGACCCCCTCAACAATCCAATCAATACAATCAAGGGAACAGTAAGCATCAATACACTCAATTAGGAGAACCCTTGACCATTATCTTCAATAGCTTGTTGTAGGTAAATTACCTGATTACATATCTTGTGACCAAGCCACTCGATGAATCCAAGCCTAAACTAGCTTGGTTTAAGGAAAATGAATATTGTCAGTTTCACAAGATTAAGGGAAAACCTTAAATAAGTTTCAGAGTTTGAAAACATACATAGAAGATATCATAGATCAGGGTGACATACATGTGGATGCCAACACAACACCTTCATCCAATGCTCAGTTACAGATATATCAAAATGCTTCCCCAAGCATAACCAAGGTCCTAGCACATGCAACACAAATATTGGATATAGTAACAATAACAACTAGGATAACAAAACTTATAATATCACCTACAAGAATGTCCCACTTACTTATGAGACTCTCATCATGCATATTGGACAAGCGGAACTGTGTGTGTCTATGATACATGTCAAAGGAAAGGAGCCTCAATGTGTTTTTACCACTCACCACACTTGCATTACTATCCTTGGAGCCTCCGCATCAGCACAACCACCTCCTATGAGCTCTTAATATAACATCCTTGACCATCTAGGAAAGACCACAACACAAATATCTATCCTAGATTTGCTAAAGTCTTCTCCTATATATCAGGAAATCTTGACTAAATATTTATAGGATGCCCATGTCCCCAATGACATTGACCCCACACAATTCCAAGCCCTTGTAGGACACCTTTCATCAGCCTACCAACTAGGTTTTAGCCAAAATGACATGCCTACCATCAATTCCAATCACAATCAACCCCTCCATATAGAGGTTCTCATCACTCGACATAAAGTAAAGAGGGTCTTGATAGATAATGGCTCTACTCTCAATCTCTGTACATTAAAGTTCATAAAGTAGGCATGATATACCCATGTTGATTTAATCAATCAGATCATCACTATAAAGGCTTATGGTAATGTAGAAAGGGATTCTGAAGGGGTTATCGATGTTCCAATTCAAGTTGGCCCAGTTATACAATACACCACTTGTCATTTCCTTGATCTATACCTCCCCTACAACCTTCTTCTCGGTCGACTATGGATCCACACCATGCAAGTTGTCCCATCTACTTATCATCAATGCTTGAAGTTCTCATTTAATGGAATGGAAGTTATGATACAAGCCAATCCCCAGCCATTTGAATACTGTCATTCACTCGAAGGTTCTTTCCCTCATTCCCGTTATTGTCCAGGAGTGGATATGGGACCACCGATAACATCGTCATCCAATCCATCATCTAATCCATCACCCACCACCTCATCCGCTCCATCTTCTCCATCTGATTCCACTATCACCAAGGTCCAAATCATTGAAAAGGGATGTGGTGAGTATTAGATGTGTACTGCTTTGAATGTGGCAACCATGCCACCCTCACCACACACATATGGACATATGGTCAACCCTCTGAGTCTGCACCGAAGGAAGAACAAAAGGTAGTCACCTTGATCTCCAAAAATGTGGGAACCAACACTTATGTATCTCTTGTGTTACCACAATATACACCTAAAGATTATATAAGGCAGTCGATATATTGTGAAGAACCTAAACCTACTCCCCCTCTAAGGGAATATTTTCAAGAGATGTATCCTTGGCCCTCTAAATACGCTGAGAAATACAATTATCAGGGGGAAGGTCTTGGTTTAGAGGAGCTAGGAAGAAAGCAGTCAATTGACACTTCCATACGTCCAAATAATTCAGGCTTAGGCTATGACAAAAAGAAAAAGGGTCCCGCAACATCGACTAGTACTTCTAACAATGACAGTGTGGGTGATGGTCTTTTGGAAGATATACCAAAGGAAGAGTGTATCATATATGTGTATGATTATGTAGATCATGTAGACCTTTCCTTCATGTTCGAATGCCTATCTGTTTGCTCCATCAGCCGGGTATGTGCAGGATCATCATGGAAAAATCATGCCCTTAAGTGGCAAAAAATTTAGAAAAATCAAACTTAGGAAACTTGACATAAAAATTTGAATAAGTTATCTATATTATTTCAAAAATATGTAAGAATAGAATCTATAGAAAATTGAATGTAGTTTCTAAACTACTAGGTTTGTTTAAAAAATAAAAATCTATTTGGTAAAAATTTGAAATTTCAATGCATGGTACTTAAATTTCGGGAAAAAAGAAGAAGTAGGTGTCTGTCTAACAACCCTAACCACAAAAATGATAATATTTTTTATAAGATTTTAGATATAAGTAGAGGACTCATGCCCGATGTGATGCATATTTTTTTGTAATTTTTCCCAAGTAAATAATTAATTATGATTTTTTATTACAACTTTTTAAAAAATATAAAAACTTCGTTTGTTTGACCACCTTAACTTTCAAAAATTTATGAAATTCAATTTTTCTTTTTTAAATCCTATAGTATGCAAAGAATAGAATGTGACGTATGTTTTGGATTAAAAAAATGTGATACTGTTTGAAAGCTATAGATGTTTTTCAATCAACCTATCAATCAGGACATTAGTCATAATTTGAATAGAAAATGAATAATAATTACTTATTAAATTCAAACTAAAGAATAATTTATATCAGTGGAAAGCTGAGAATCTCCTTTAAAAACCCTTTTAGTTTCATCAATTTTGGGTTAAAAAAAGTCGTCGACCATATACCCATCATATTGCCACTTTTTGGCCCATCATGATCTTGCACATACCCATCCTTTCCCTTCGCCATCCCAAACTCATAGATTGGGACCTACATAAAGCACACCTATCAACTGACTTCCCTCAGTGGATATCTATGTACACCTCATTGGATTAGGGGAAGATGAACCCCCTAGTCACAAAAATATGAAAAGGAAAAATCCAAAAGGGTCACCTAGTGAAAACCTCCTTGAGGCACTTCTTGACTCAGAAAAAGTCAAAATAAAGGATGTATCTGATGGTGAAAACCTCAGTGAGGCACCAGAAGATGGGGATGTTCATCTTCCCCTTGTGGGAAAATATTTGTTTGGAAGATGGCGATGTTCATCTTCCCCTTGTGGGAACATAGTTGTCTGAATGATCATCCATTATGATCTAGGAAATGCAAGAGGTAAATTTGGGAATTGAAGAAGATCCCAAAATCACATATGTAGCCAAAGCTCTGTTAGAAGAACACTCTACCATCGTTCAGCTCCTTAAGGAAGGAAAAATAAATTTCACATGGGCATATTCAGACATTCCTAGGTTAGACCCTACCTTGGTAGTACACCATCTAGATGTGCATCTTGATACAAAACTAGTTAAACAGAAGCTTCACAAATTGCACCCGCAAGTTGCTCCATTGGTTAAGAAAGAATTGGAGAAGTTGTTGGAGGACAAATTTATAAGACCTAATGATTGCTCCAAATGGATCTCCAATGTCATGCTAGTAGCCAAGCCCAATGACGCAATCAAATTTTGCATAGACTTCTGTGACATCAACAAGGCCTGTCCTAAGGATGATTTCCCCTTCCCAAACATTGACATGCTAGTTGACTTAATTGTAAGAAATGAGATGCTATCCCTCATGGATGGATTTTCTTGATACAATCAGATTAGGATTGCGCCTGAAGATCAACACAAAATAGCCTTTACCACACCTTGAGGTACATTTTGTTATAATGTTATGCCCCGGGGTCTTAAGAACATAGGCACAACCTACCAAAGAGAAAGGAATGCCATCTTTCATGATCTTATCCACATCATCATGGAAGACTATGTTGATGATCTGTTAGGAAATTCTAAGAACCAAAGCAGAACACCCTATAGTCCTAAGGAAGATCTTTGAGTGTCTAGAGCACTATAAGTTGCACCTTAATTTGAAAAAGTTTTTTTTTGGGGTTACCTCAGGAAAGTTGTTGGGCTTCATTATCTCCAAGAGAGGTATAGAAGTGGATTCAAGGAAGGTCAAAGAAATTATGGATATGCCTCCACCTCACAACCTGAAATAGTTAAGGAGTCTCCAGGGGAAGCTAAAGTCCATCAGAAGGTTCATAACACAATTAGCTGACAAGTGTCAACCATTCACCCACCCCTTGAAAAAGAATACATCCCTTAAGTGGGATCTTATGTGTCAGCAAGGATTTGAAAAGATTAAGGAATACTTGGCTCATTCTCCCATCCTTATGCCTCCAATCCCAAGGAAGCCACTTTTATTGTACATCTCAGCTATTTCAGTGGCACTGGGGGCACTGCTAGCACAACATGATGAGTCATACAAAGAACGAGCAATCTACTATATCAGTCAAACCTTAGTTGGCTATGAGCTTAATTATTATTCAATGGAGAAGGCCTTCCTAGCCATAGTTTTTTGTTCATAGAAGCTTGGACATTACATGCTTAGTCATCCAACCAAGTTAATATCAAAAGTTGACCCGCTTAAATATTTGCTATCTAGAACAACTTTGACTAGCTGAATGGATAAACGGATCATGTTGCTGAGCAAGTTTGACATAGAATATTGGACTACAAAGCTATTAAGGGATAGGTGATAGTAGATTAGTTAGTCGATGCTCCCCTGGTTGATGCACATCCTTTGGTAATATAATTCCCTGATGAAGAGGTCTTTACAGTAGTAGAATCCACCACACAGAGACTATACTTTGATGGGTCATATACACACAATAGATCAGGGGTAGTCATCTTGTTTGTCACCCCCCAAGGTGATTATATCCCAAAGACATTTAGACTGGCCTTTCCATGCACAAACAACATAGCTAAATACAAAGCTCATCTCATTGGCCTTAGAATCACAATCAAATGGAATATCACTCACTTAAGGTTCTTTGGTGATTCGAAATTAGTCATCAAATAGGCCAATAATGAGTTTTGAACAAAGGATGAGAAGTTGTTACCTTATAAATGCATGGTCGATGACTTCAAGAAGTTTTTCACCTCTATTCAATTTGACTAGATCCCCATAATATAGAACAAAGTTGTTGATGTGATGGCTATAATTGGTTCCTTAATCGACATGCCCAAGGATCAGATAGAGTGTGAATTCCTAGTTGAACAAATTTTAATCCCTACATACAACGTCCCTAAGAATGAGATGGTGTTCAAAATTGTAGGTCTTGCGTTCCCATGGTATCATGAGATCTATGCTTATCTTCATGACAAAATATTACCCATTGACTTTACCTGCAATCAACACAATTCATTCATCCAATGTACATCCAAATACACCATCGTAGGTGATAATCTTTATCATTGTGGATATGATGGAACTCTTCTTTGGTGTCTGAGCGAGAATGAAGCTCATAGTGCATTAACAAAAGTACATAGTGGTGTTTGTGGGTCCCACTCAAACAACATGACCTTAGCTAAGAAGATTCTCAAGCTTGGTTACTATTGGCCTACATTGGAGTGTGACTCTTGTGACTTCGTGAAGAAATGCTTACCTTTCCAACAACATGCGAACCTAATACATGCTCTTGCTCAAGATCTGCAACCCATCATAGCACCATGGCCTTTTTCTCAGTGGGGTTTTGATTTAGTCAGAAAAATATATCCTCCATCCTTTGATGGCCACACCTTCATTAGAACTTCCACTAAGTACTTCACTAAATGGGTGAAATCCATACCACTCTTCCAGATAATGGGTACTTAGATATCCAAATTCATCCTTTAACATATTATTTGCAGATATGGCATCCCCTCCACCATCATTTCCAACAATGGAAAACCATTCAAAAACTAGGTTGTAAAAGAGGTATGTGACACCTTCCATATCTAACATCAGTGGTCCATGCCCTATTACCCTCAAGGTAACAGACATGCAAAAGCCACTAAGAAAACTATGATTAAAATATTGAAAAAGGTTGTCAATAGTACTGGTCAAGATTGGCACCTCCACATCCACCCTTCCTTTTGGGTTTATCGCACATTCATCCACACTCCCACTAGAGCCACTCCTATTCCCTTATTTATGGTGTTGAAGACATCTTGAAGCTTGAAGTCAAGATCCCATCTCTGAGAACATCCTTGAATATTCTCATCACTAAAGAAGACTCATGGGTTGCTCAACTCACTCAATTGGAGCTCTTAGATGAAAATAGGATGAAAGCTTACAATCATCTTCAGGCGTATTAGAATCATCTTAAGAGAAGCTACAATAAGAAAGTCTTTCCTCACCAATTTAACACTGGAGATCTAGTCCTTAAAGAGAATCAACGTACCCAACATGACCAAGAAAAGAAAGGAATGTTTGAACCTAATTGGTTGGGTCCTTATGTTATTATAGCAAAGTATGGATCAGAGGCGTACTACCTTGCCACACTTGAAGGGGACCCCCTCAAAGAGCCTATCAAGATCATGCACTTGAAGAGGTTTTGTCCCTAAATTAGTTGGGTCATATCCTACCAAAATAGAGAAAAAAATACAAAAAAGAATAAAAAAGTCAAAAATCCAAAAAAATAGGAAAGAGAAATAAATTTGTCCTATGGTGAAAACCACCCTTGGTGGTGCCTTGGATAAGTATGGTTGGTGAAAACTTGGTAACATGTATCATCCGTAGAGAGCTTAATAATTATCTACCTTGTGTCCTAGTTATTGCATGTCTCCATCCATCCTATCATATCCTATCACTTCATCTGCATCCCGTCCTTGGATGCTTGGTATGTTTTGATTGAGCATTGGATGATCATTAGCTATCTGTAATCCTGAGCTTTTTCATCCTAATATGAGCTTATGTCAGTTTCATGTCATCATCTTGGGTCCTTCATCACATCGATCATCATCATTTGTCCTTCATTTGTCCCTCATCGCTTTGTCATGACGGTCTCCATTTGGTTCCCATCACGTCTTGTTGGTCTTTTTGGTCTTTTTCAAACTACGTTGCTCCTACGTTTTCATGTAGGTAAGGCTGATCATTTGATCTACCCCTGGCATTTTTACCATCTTGTTTCGGTCATCCATCATCTATTTGCATTGTCCCATTTTCACTCTTATCTATGGACAGTAATTGTTTGTCCTTTTCTGAACTACGTTGCCCTTGCGCTTTCACGTAGGCAAGGTCGATCATTTGATCCTCCCTTAGGGGATTTGTCTATTGTGTCTTTTGTCATCCATCATCATTCTCCATTGTCCTCTTTTCGCTTTTATCCATGGTCTTTTCTGAACTACGAGGGCTCTACACTTTCACGTAGGCAAGGCTAATCTTTGATCGGCCCCTGAGCCCCTAGGTCTATAGGATGCGTCAGTCTTGTGTCTTATGTCTTGTGGCGTGTTGTCATGTATGTCCCTATCTAGCTAGTTCTTCACAAACAAGATCCTCTAGTATCACGAGATCTAATTAGTATCAAATATCCCGCATCATGTGGGCTAATTTACTTTAGTTTCCATCTTCGATCTTAATAGAATGCATCCTTCCTAACAAACCTCATCAATCCCATCCATCCCCTTTGATCCTATGGCAAAGGATATTTGAAATTGACTGTGATCTTTTGATCCTTTTGGATTTTGTTTATTATTTGAGCTCCCTATTATAGCTAGTCAAGGTCGTCATGATTTATCATATTATGGTGTGTTTTGATTGGTTAACATAGGGGAATATCTTGATCTTTTCTTGTTGTTTTCTATTGGGTTGTCCCATGTAGTACCCACTAGGATCTCTAAGATCTTGTGTTATGCTGGGGAATCCCTTTGTTCTTGTGGTTATCCCATTGTTTGGCCTGACCAAAGTCTTTGTCACTTTGGGGTGTTGTAATAGCCTTCTTTTATGTTGTGTTTGTTTTATGCATTAGACACTAACTTTCATTGGTTTCATATACCCTGACACCTAGTATTTTATGCTTTAGCAAAAATAAGTGCTCCAAAGATGGAAAATTCAATTAAGATTACATTTCATAATCAATTATGTTGCATTACATTCATCCATATCCATTAACCTATGATTTTGGTTGTGCAAATATACACCTTCTCTCTCCCATTCTTCTGAGGATATCAATGGTTTTTGATAGGTGTAATTTCACACCATCTACCCACATTCCCATGCAAGTCATTATTGACACTTATGTTCATTGCATGTTGCATTATAGGTTCATTAAATTCAATCCCGTGTGAAATATCATCTCATATAAACATGATCAGATTAATCATGTTTGGTTATTCTAAGCACCTTAGATTCATTTTTATATGCATACATTTCAATATTAGTTTATATCATTAACATATTACATGCATGACCACTTGCATCACAAATTCTTAGGACCTACCCATCATAGATAAAATCATCAAACATGCATCACATCCTACATTACACATGTTAGTTTCATCCATATAAGCATCAACATATAACATCATAAACATGCACATGTATTACATCATCATGATCACCCATCATAAAATCATAAACATACACATATGCATAAATAGAATCATCCATCATGTACATAACATGGTCTCAATAAGGGTTGTCGTATATCATATAAATATCAAAATCAAATGACCATCACATAGTCCATAATAATGTCCATCCATATTCTCAAAATACATACCCATCATATACATCATAATCACAAAATAAAGTACAAGTACAAGGATCTGAATCAAATGTAACCACTACCACTTTGTATTGTCCATCCACATTGCACTTGACAAAATCTGGTATCCTGTCATCAGCCAAAAGAGCTGCCCATGTCTGACCTCTATGGAAATTTGGGCACTGGCCCTTTATGAGGGTGGGTCGCTTGAGAGTCACTGTATCCTCGGGTCCATGTCTGTAGTGACTGGGATGGCATGGGAATCTAAGGAGCCTATAGACATAATGAAATGTGCATTGTGCCAAATCTAGAACCGCATGCTGATAAGCATACATCTAGAAATACATCTCCCTCATATACTCATCTCTCTCTATAGCCTAATACCCGAGGACATTCTGCTCATGTCTATATCTATCTCGATCTCTACAGATGACTCTCCTCTCCTATGCCCATGCCTCCTGGGCCATCCTCAGCTGATCGATCTCTGCCTATAGTCGATCTCTCACTATATCTCTATCCTCCTTCGTAGCCACTAATCATGCCTCTACGGCATCCCTCTCTCTTTGTAGTCTCTGTACCTCTGCCCCTGTCCCACCATTACCACTCTATAGTGTCACTATTTGTGTCCAAGAAACATCCCTCTACCCTTGCATAGCTTGAGCTTGTTCCCATGCAACATCCCTCTCCCACTACATAGCCTGAGCTTGTGCCCACACAATATCCCTCTCCCCATGCATCACCTATACCTGTGTTTGTGCTATGTCTCTCTCACCCCAGAGGGCTTGCACCTCTGCATGCATCGTGCCCCTCTCTCTTGGCACAATCTCTAACTGGGCCTCTGCTACCTCTGCCCTCAACCTCACCTCCCCAAGTGTTGTCTCTACCACAAACACTCTATCCTAGAGCTCAATCCTCTCCCTCTGTAGCCCTGTCACTTGTACCCTCAAATCCTCCATCTCTCACTCTGCCTGCTATTGACGCTCTTCTAGTACCTGATATGTTGCCCCTCTGAGATCTTCTTTTCCCCTAGCCTATGATATAGTCACTATTGCTTGTAGTTTGTCCTGATCTCAAGTCACCCTGGCCAACTCACCTCATACTCCCTGCACTTCTGCTCACAAGTAATCTCTCTCCCTCTTCGCATCCCATACTTCTGAGGTCAAGAGATCAATAATGAAGCCATAATCCCTCTGTCCCATGGCCTATAACCTAGCTACATCTTCCTGAAGCCTGCTCTCCTCAGCCTCAAGTCTGTGCACCTTAGCCTCTACAACCCTCAACCTCTACTCTATCATTTGTAGCCTCGTTTGGATCCCCTTCAATAATACGATAGGATCCTCGGGTGGTACATATGGTATCGTTGCCAATGGCTCCACCATGAGAACATCCATATCCATAGCATCCTCTTGTGGCTCACGCTCCCGTTTAGCTTTTATTACCACCCAAACTCCCCTCGCCTCTCCCCTCCTCCTCACCCTCATCTACCGACCTATGACCCTCACATCCTACTTAGGCTCATCTCTCTTCCCCCTCATCTCAATCTCGAGCTCATCGGGCTCTTACTCAGCTCTAATCTCCACATAGGCTCTTCTTTGTTGTCTACTTCTCCTCGCTACCCTTGTTGGCTATCCTGTAGCCTTTACCCCCTCCTATCCTCTCTCCTATTGATATCTCTCCTCCCTCATCTCCATATCTAGCTCATCAGGCTCCTGCTCAACTCCAATCTCCACCTGGGCTCTCCTCCATTTTCTACTCCTCCTCGCTGCCCTCACTGGCTATCCTATAGCCCTTATCCCTTCTGTCCTCTCTCCTCCTGATCACCACCTAAGTTCTCCTTAGTTGTCTCCTCCTGTTTGCCCTCCTTCACGATGTCACGGCTCCTACCGGGTGTTGTCATAATAGTGGTTTACAATTCCTGAGAGGAACAGATTTTGGCTGAAATCACATATTTTTAGAAAAATATAATGATTTAAGCCTTAAAAAGTTCCATTTTAAGGATTCCAATTGAAGAGGGTTTGATCAAATCACCTTAGATCAAACCCCTTGGATAGAACCTGCTAGTTTTTAAACCATAACTATAAATACGTCTCCTTTACACCTATTAAAATGCTGATAAAAAATCACTTTTGATTTAGATTTTGGGGGATCAAATGAATTCATTTAAAATTTATTTCAAATGATTATGGTATTCCTCAGAACAAGCTATCCAATGAATATAATTTTAATATGTTTTGGTTTGTTATGTATTTGTTTTTTAAGTTTTATTAAACATAGGTTTTTCATCAAAATGAATTTCTTTGTTCTTCACATGTGGAAAATAGAAGATTATCAAAAAATTTGAAAAGTAGAGTGCACGGATATTGAAGTCCTTGATGCAACAAAAATAAATAAATTAAATTTTGACATATACAAAAAGTTAGCGTTATATAGTGTTATTTGTATGCGAATTGTAGTCGTTTGACTTTGAAACTTGATTAAAGAAAAATATTAAATAAAAACTATCTAAACAAGTGGAAGCACTAGATATCAGAGTTACAAATCTAAATTTGAAAGAATTAGAATTTTATCCTTCATGGAAAAAAAGTTATGTGTTATCACGGTTAATGCGTCACTTTTTAAAAATGTTGTTTTCGAAAAAAATCTATTTTGTGGGAGATGGAAAAGAAGTGCAATTTGATTCCAAAAATTTTGAAAAAAATATTTTTAGAATCTACAGACAAAATTTGATGAGACTCTAGTTTGCACCATCTTCAAATTCCTCACAGCTTAGCCGCTATAGGTGCCCGAATGTGAAGATTTAGTTAAAAATAATAATTTTAGTGTCTAGTTTGGCCAAAAATTGTAAACCACTATTATGGGATCACCCACCTCCACCTTAGGCTCATCCATCATCTCCATGTCACGCCCCTCTCTATCCTGCTCGAGCACCACCCACTCCCTCCTCCGCTGTCCTATGGCCCCTACATACTCCTATCCTCTCTCCCATTGTCCTAGGCTCCCTGCCTCCTCTTGTCCTCTCTCTTGCTGTCCTGCCACCCTAACTGCTTCCTAACCTCCCCTCTGCTAGGCTCTCCTCCTTCCTCTCCTTTGTGCCATTAGCCTCAGCTCTTCCTCTGGTCCAAAGTCTAGTGCTTCTGTAATGGGATCCTCTGGTGTAATCATCTCCTACTGATAGTTGAGGAACCATTCAGGATATCGATTTGTCACTCCTGCCACCTACTCCCCTCCTGTCCTCCCAAGGTAGGGTACTAGTTGTAGTGTCGGCCAATGCACCCTCGCAACCTCTGAAAAAATTGTCTCTCCCCATGGCTACTCTCATGTGATCTTCCTAAAATTCTCTGGTGCCAGAGGAATACCCTGTGGTAGCCCAAACTATCTCATCACCTTGTTCGGGCTATGTAACTCCACTATGTGGGGCTCCTTCCTGACTATGTAGCACCTAGTGTTGAACTAGCCCCTATGTCTCGCCTCCTCTTCCCTCCACCCTATAAACCACCGCAACATGTATGAATGCCACACTATGTGCTCCTCCTATAGGTCATCTATGGTCCTCCTCCATTTGTCTAGATCCCCTTAGCCCTCATAGTGCCACACCCAATCATACTCTATCTTGTACCACCATGCTACAGGTGCTGCCTCATCCTCTGTCCCTGCTCTCACCACTCCTAGCCTAGTCATACTAATGTGCTCTTACACTCATACTTGCAATAGGGTCACTTGTGTTAAGCTGAGTCACCCTCGATAGCACACCATGTGCATGTCCCCCATGCAAACTACCCCTTTCTCCCCTCAATAATATGTTGAATAACCTCCATATAATTTAGGCTGAAGAACTGCCTGCTCCTATTCGATATCAGTAGGCCACTGACTAGCTCACACAAATAGAGTGGTAGTGCTGGCACCCCCACCGCCAAACATCGATCCACATCTAACCCTTTTTCTAAACAAGATGGTCCTCTCGTCCAAACAACACGTGTAGTGTCTGATCTAGCTCCTCCCCAGTCTTCGTCACCTCACTCACTAGGCACCTTACTATAGGGAGCCTCAATATCTGCCATACATCCTTCAGAGTCACCGTCATCTCCCTTGTTAGGAGCTGGAATGTGGAGGCTGACAAATCTCATCACTTTATGAGCACTGTCACCATAGCTCCATGCACTCTAACCGCTGGATATCCTCTCAATTGTAATAGTTCTGCTCGAGCTAGGGCCTCATGATCTTCTCCCATCATCACCCTTAGTGTTTCCTGCAACACCTCGGATTGTCTCTCTTGTGTTCGTAGCTGCTCAAATTGTTACATCCATACCACAATGCTATGTTAGTCATTTCATCTCTTCTCTCATTTCCTAGCCTCGAGTTATCTTCTAACTATATATCCCCTACCCTTTTGGCCAAGTTTCCCAGTTTGCCTTTGTTTTTCTTTTCTTTGCTCTCCTTTTTCCCTCTCTTGTTCGACCCTTTTTCCTTTTCCAAGGGGGGCTGCCCCTTCTGGGGCATGGATGCCCCTTTTGAGGCATAGCCACCCCTTTTAGGTTGGGGCTGCCCCTGGTGGGGCACGACCACCCCTTGTGGGTCGGGGTTTCCCCTTAAGGGGCGTGATCGCCCTTAGTGGGGCGGGGCCGCCCCTTTTGGGACACGACCACCCCTTTTGGGGTGGGAACACCCCTGCCCTAGGGCGTGGCCACCCCTCTGTGGGCTACCTTTTCTTCCTTTGAGCATACTCATCTTGGGTTGATCCCGTGGCAAGTCCTCACTTCCCTTTTTTCCCCAACACATTTCAAACATCTTTTTTCTTGTTTTTTTGGAAAATTTACCCATTAATTAGGAAACTTCCCCTCCCTTCCTATGGCCTCGAACACACTATTCTAACTACCCCATTGGAAAACTCCCAATTTCACCCCTAACCCATTTTCCTAAACTACCCCAATCAGGCAAAAACCCATGTGTATAAAAAGCATAAAAACTTAGAACATAATAAAAAATTCTTAAATGTAAAAAGGGGGTTTTTGACCCTAACCTGGTGTTGAATAGTGCTTGCGTGGAAGAATGGCCACACCTCATCCACCCAATGGATGATGTCATCATCATAGTCATCTGACATCCTCATCTCCTCATCTCCTCGACTCCTCCTTCTCCTCTCCTCTCTCTCTCTCTCTTCTTCAATTGCCAGGTGTGCAAATGAGGAATAGTAACTCTAAAATTAGTAATTTTCCCCCTTATTTTTAAATTACTTTTAAGTGAGGGGTATTTTTACTTTTTATTTAACCATTTAGGCCCTAATTAATTCCAAAACTTCCACGGGTAGCCATTTACACACCGTATGTCCGAACTACTCCATTCAAAAGCCAAATCTTCTTACTTTTTTGAGCTCTATCCAATGGTACCTTTTGTTTCTTCATATCGAGAGGTCGCTTGGGGCTCATTTTTCTTCCCCAACCACTCTCTTGAGGCGGCATAACCTACCTTTTTTCTTATCTTCCTTCGTCATAGTCATTTTCTTGCGAGATTGAGGTATCTCCCTGCATTTCCCTCCATTTGGGAGGCTCATGCAACTTCTTCCACGTTGGGGCGTCACGTTCTAGTTGCTTCCTCTATTGAGTCATTTGCATTTTATTTTTCTTTGAAACACTATTATTCTAACAATATTTCGAAGAGGGGAAAAATGTAGAAATCTAAATTTGACCGCTCCCACACATTCAAATTCATTTCTTTATTTGCATCCTCCGTTAATATTAATTAAATTGATTGATTTAATTAATATTCCTCTCTTTTTCCTAAAGTTTCATAAAGTATTAATTTAATAATAAATACTTTACCCTTTCATCCCCTTCCTTTATAAATTAAATAAATACATCAATTTATTTCATTTAGTCATTTAGCCTTCTTGAATTTAAATCAATTTTAAATTCTTTTTTTCCTCTCTCTTTGTCACATCCTCCATAACCCTCTTCTAATATGGATTAATTTAATTAATCCCTGATTAGGATGTGCACACCTTAATCAAGATTAATGTCACATCCTCCATATCCTCCCACTTGCATTTAATCCCTCATTAAGTCTCTTAATCACCTATTTTCACAACCTTAATCTAATCCCTTTGCTACATTTAGCATACCTTTTTGGTCAACCTTCACATTTGGCTTAGACCCTCTTCCCCATATGAATTTAAAATTCATTTTTTATTCCTCCAAGGATTTTTCTCTTCCCTATGTGATCATTGAAAGGTTGCATCACTCACATGAAGCTAAGAACCTTCTATTATAAGGACCTTGTCTTATCCACAAGGTACTTTTCAGCCTCCTTCACAAGAACCTTGTCTTATCCACAAGATGCTCCTCATATGAATTTAAAATTCATATTTATTCTCCCAACCACCTTATCCACTCCAGTCATGTGAATTTAAAAATGACATAATTTATTTCTCCAACCACTTTTCTCTTCCCCATGGAGATTTTTTTGAGGAATACTAAAATTTGTCATATGTCATTTTCCTCTCATATGGGAACAAGAAGTTCCATATTGAGGAAATTTTCTCCTCTCCCAAGGTACTTTCAAAGTACTTGTCCTTCTTCCACATCATTTGTACCCTTTCCATCTCACCATATCATTTGGACACTTCATCCTCCACATGACAAGATGTGAGGGCTTGTGAGTCCTCAACTCACCATAGCCCTCCATCTTGGCCATGATGGCTCAATCCCAACCATTGAATTCTCTAGAGAATTCAATTTATTCTATAAATAACCCTCCTTATTATTCATTCATTTACCTTAGGAATTTTTAGCACACTCAAGCTCTCAAGTCATCATCAAGCACATCTTTTGCATTCAGGAACTTGCATACTTAGCTTTCATCCTCTTGCATTCATGTTGCTCATTTTGTCACATACCCACCTTCATCATTTGCATCTTCCATTACATCTTAATCACCTTGCATCCTTTTTTCATCACATTTCCATCAAAGGAGCACACAACCAAGCTCCAATCAAGGGCCAACCAAGGAGATCAATGTAGATAAAAGGTATAATCATTTACTTGCTTTATCTTTTCTTTTATTTGTGTTCAACTTAGGCTAATCTTGAAGTGGTCTAGTGTTCTTTACTTTGTATTTCATACTTTATTTTGCATATTTAGGAGTAGAAACACTTGAACACACTAACAAGCAACTATATTAGAATTATTGGTGATCAAGATCACTTATTATCAAGTCAAAGTAGTTAAGAGAAAATTTATTGCAACATTTTAGCATTAAAGCATCATGTCAAGTTGTATGTGAGTTTGTTCATGTTATGTTATCATTTTCACAGATAACTTTAAGAAACCCCCCCTCAGGAAAGGTGTAAAATCTTGGCAAATCTTTCGTTTTATTTAAAAAACAAAATAAAATCATGGTGAATCTTAATGAATAATCGGTAAAAATAATAATCGCTAATAAGATTAATTATGATGGCAAATCTCTCCTTTAAAAATTTGCATAGTGGTGATATTGCCCCAAAATTAATGATAGGAATATAATATTACTGGTGAATATAATTAATATTTGTAATTATAGTATAAACTACTGGAAAATTAGTTCCAATGACACATCATTTAAAAAATAATGCATAGGCAAATTAATCGAGACAAAATTACTTTTTTGTAAAAACCTGGTGATTCAACATCCTTTTTAGCTTGTACTATTTACCATTTTTAGAGGTCCCAATTTCATTTATTCACCAATTGGCGAAGATTCACCACTAAAGTTTTCCCTGATCATTTTTTTTTTGAAGACTAACCCTTGTACGTCTTCCAAGAATATCAAGTGAATTTGGAAGAAAACCTTGATGGTATTTTGATCACTTCAATCCTTCAAGGAATTAGATTTGAGTCGAGACCTACATCTATTGTTGATTCATCATTTGTTCTTTCATTGGCTTTGGCATTATGGAGGAGGAAAGACGAACATGGGATTTGACTAAGGAGGGCCCCTATATGGTACAAACCTTCCTCTCCCTTTGAATGTGCAAGTTATAGGTCTGAAAAGGTTTAAAGGAAGATTGAAACTCATATATTCATTTTTGCATTAAAACCCTACAACTTGACAACATATGAAAACTGATTTATCTCAACACTTGACGAAGATAGGACAATGAGCACCAAAAGGAAGAAGGTTCATATCAGACATCAGAGGGCTATGAAATCATATTTTGAATTTAGCTACTAGGACATGTAGTTGCCCTAGGTGAGTTGGTCCTCAAAAATTAGCTCAAGATTCATACCACAGGTGAACAAAACTCTCCTCAGTTTATTTCTGAGTTTCAAAATTGTCTGTTAATTTCTAAATTTGCTATTTTTTCATAATAATAGGTCATTTTTATTATTTGTTAGTCATATCATTGCATTTCATACAAAATTCATTTCCAAGTCCTTAAATTCAGATCATAGGAGTGGTTGGTTCACCTTCCAGGTTGCATGTCAATCTTCTATCTCAGTCAATCTTGAATTTAATGATAAGAGGTATCCTAACATACCATTATGGAAAATTAAGACTTTGTGAAATTCCAAAGTGAAGCTCTAGGGTCTCATCTTTTCCATCTTATCACAAGGTTTGACACCCTTAACACTTTGGAGAGTACCTATCATTAGAGATTTAGGACTCATGACTTAGATCAACAACACCTTCAATGTGAATTCAACTCAAAATTTCTCTATTATCATGGGGCATTGTCCCTTGTTTAACCAAGAGACTCTATATGGTTTGTGGTGTAACAAAAATATTCAACCTTAACTTCTCCACCCTAAATGTGGAAACTAGGTTATAAATGGTTCCATGATCAATGATCAAATTGAAGTAATTACCTCCCTATTAAACACCTTATTCATATCCCTTTCGTGAAGTCAATTTGAGGTATCTATGATTTTTTTTAATAGTGTTATCTAAATGTTCCTTAGCCATACAAGGATCTTAGCGTTGAAACTTCATTTGTGGTTTAAATTTGGCATTCCAAGGAAATTATAAAGATCCTTATTACTTGAAGACATACAAGTGTTAAAGAGAATGCTTAAGATACTTTGACATTATAAACTTGTGAAATATTCAAAAGATGGTTTAATTTTCTAAATTTTACTATATAAAATGAATGAGATCCATCTCATATTAAACAAATATATTTTTTTACTCAACATTTAACAATATTATTTAATGCCTACTTCATATATTTAAAAAATCAATTTTATTAAATAACTTCTTTTACGTTTATTCTACATTCTTTTAGTTAAAATAAATGTTGCAATTTTATTTTGAAATTTATCTCATTATATTGAAAAAAAGCCTTCACATACACATTTTTATACCATATAAACTCTCATTTGCATATAAACTCCATAAATATCATCTTACCTTTACTCACGTAAAAGCACTCAACAATGTACAAATATACTCTATGTTTTAACTGTCAGGGTTTGCTTTCAAAATTTTGTTTAAAGCCGGATGATGAAACCACATATAAAGCATTTCCACGCAGAGAAGCGAGTGATTTATGACGTGGCGACACCAAACAATCCATACTCACTTGTTCTCCACCCACCCTTCTGGTCAAAGAGTTTTAAGAAAATCGCCACGTAGAATTAACAACATGCATACATGATGAGAAATGGTTGTCCAAATTCTTATTAGCACATGATGAATTAAGATGAAACAGATGAAAAGGTTATAAAAGTGAGAAGCAACATCTTTGAAAGCAGGGATGTCAGAGATGAGCACAACAGTCGACAAAATTGTTGGATTATAAAAAGCAGGTCGCAAGGTCAAATCAAACGAGTTTAATTTTGGGAAGCCGGCACGAGAACGTAGAGGTCGTTTACGTGAGGTGATTTAGTCCTGCGATGTGCTGAAAATGGTTAGTTGAACACGTCCATAAGCGAGTTAGAATGTTGTAGTTGGTTTCAAATAATTCCTGAGGATGGAATCAGAGATGAATATTCAACGAAAAGATCGAGGCGTATAATCTATCACGGCATATATATGTCTGAAAAGAAAGCGTTGAAGGGAAGTTGACGACAAATAGCGTGTAGCATTCAGTTCAAGCCACATAATGTAGTTCTAAAAGCAACGCAGAGGACGATAGTGTTGAACGAAAGAAGTGAGGCGACGTCCAGGAGAGTAGAACGTAACAAGGAGAGATTGCCACTTTTTTAACGTGTTTGATCATTGAATGTGATGATATATAAGTATTCAAAAGTTTAATAAGAACGACCCAAAGAATATTTCAAGATTTATATAAAGAGCGACATTCATGAGATCGTGATAGTGACAAGTGGTAGATCTGTAAAGCAAATTCATGCATACCTCCTGACGTGAGAAGGTAGAGCTTTATCGCAAAGATTTTTATGATGTTTCAACATACGCCAATGCATTTAATATCTAGGAAATCATTTCTTACCTAAACCAGAAGCATAGTTGGCGGTTCTTGTGAAACTATATAGTCATGTCTTGTGGTCGCTGACATCGAGGTAAGTGATGACTATTTATTTGTTTTGGAGTGAATCAGGTTTAAAATTGGTGTTGTTAATTGTTTGATCATTAAATTGAATGATATTTAAATAGAACAAGGTTAACATCATATTCGTTGGAAATGATAATAGTGTATTATATTATATTATTGTAATCTCTATAGAATGATTTTAAAGTGTAGAATTAATCTGATTGAGTCTCTCCATTTGTACTATGTACATTTCTATATGTATATGCGATCAGTTGTCCAATCAGACAATTGTAAAAAGCTCGCAAAATTTTTATATGGTATATTTTCACAATAATAGAGGAAATATTCAAGTATATATATGGATTGTTGAGTAGGCTCATTTAAAATTTTATAAATTATGTTATTTCTTTGAATGAATGTGTAGAACCTAGTTTACTTATGTGTTCTAAGAGGTATAGCCTTTGGTGAAACTTTTATTAAAGTGTCACACTAAGGTTTCAATCATTAATTTTTTCAATGAGTTTATGAGTTTGTTTCCCTACTAAAATTGGCACTAATATGTTATCAAGTCTACTTCTCATCACCCAACACATTAAAACAAATCAACCATGATCACTTTCTTTTTGTTGTGCCTTTTTAGTTTATTCATGTTTCCATGTCAGAGTGCATAATAGCAGTAGGTATTGTTTGCTAGTATTTTATATGTTCTACATGATAAGATTTTTTTCTATATAAAAGTGTGTAGCTTTGTAGTCCTAATATAACAGATAAGTGTGTTTGACAACTAGAATAGGGGTACAATATGTAGTAGGTATGGTTTATGGTAAGTTAATTGTTAAGTCCTAGTAAATATAATATAATTTAGCAAAATAGGGAAACACATGTTTTGCAAAACCAAAAGCGAATGAGGTCTTACTCACATGAATAATTGGTCCTTAGTTACCCATCCTAAACATAGGTTTTATGGTACTCTTCCCAGGTTTGACACCCCTAACACTTGGGAGAATACCCATCATTAGGGATTTGGCACTCACAACTCATATCACCAACACCTTCAATGTGAATGTAACTCAAAATTGCTCTATTATGATGGGGCATTGTCCCTTCTTTAACCAAGAGACTCTAAATGGTGTGTTGTGTAACAAAAATATTCAACCTTCTCCACCCTCAATGTGGAAACTAAGTTATAAATGGTTCTACCATCAATAATCAAATTGAAGCAATTACCTCCTTATTAAACACCTTATTCATATCCCTTTTGTCAAGTCAATTTGAGGTATCTATGAATTTTTTCAATAGTGTTGATTGATTGTTCCTTAGCCATTACAAGGATCTTGGTGTTGAAACTTCATTTATGATTTAAATTTGGCATTACATAGAAATTATAAATATCCTTGTTATTTCAAGACATATAAGAATTAAAAAGAATGCTTAAGATACTTTGACATTATAAACATGTGAATAATTTTCTAAAATTTACTATATAAAAAAAATGAGATCAATCTCATAAAAACAAATATATTTTTTTACTCTACATTGAAGAATATTATTTAATGCCTACTTCATATATTTAAAAAAAAAAATCTTATTTTTATTTAGTAACTCCTTATGCCTTTATTCTAAATTCGTTTCATTAAAATAAACCTCGTGATTTTATTTTGAAATTGATCTTAATATATTGAACAAAGCCTTCACATACACATTTTTATACCATATAAACTCTCAATTGCTTATAAACTCCATAAATATCATCTTACCTTTACTCACGTAAAAGAACTCAACAATGTACAAATATAATCTCTGTTTTAAACTCTCAAGGTTTCCTTTCAAATTTTGTTTAAAGCCGGATGATCAAACCGCATATAAAGCATTTCCACGCAGAGAAGCGAGCGATTTATGACGTGGCGACACCAAACAATCCATACTCACTTGTTCTCCACCCTCCCTTCTGGTCAAAGAGTTTTAAGAAAATCGCCACGTAGAATTAACAACATGCATACATGATGAGAAATGGTTGTCCAAATTCTTATTAGCACGTGATGAATTAAGATGAAACAGATGAAAATGTAGAAAAGAGAGAAGCAACATCTTTGAAAGCAGGGATGCTAGAGATTAACTCAACAGTCGGCAAAATTGTTGGATTATAAAAAGCAGGTCGCAAGGTCAAATCAAACGAGTTTATTTTTGGGCAGCCGGCACGAAAACGTATCGGCTGTTTACGTGAGGCGATTTAGTCCTGCGATGGGCTGCAAAAATTTAACTGAACACGTCCATAAGCCAGTTAGAATGTTGTAGTTGGTTTCAAAAACTTCCTGAGGAGGGAATCAGAGATGAATATTCAACAGAAAGATCAAGGCGTATAATCTATCAGGACATATATAAGTCTGAAAAGAAAGCGTTGAAGGGAAGTTGACGAAAAACAGCGTGTAGCATTCAGTTCAAGCCACATAAAGTAGTTCTAAAAGCAACGCAGAGGACGATCGTGTTGAACGAAGAAGTGAGGCGACGTCAAGGAGAGTAGAACGTAAGAGGGAGAGATTGCCACTTTTTAACGTGTTTGATCATTGAGTGTGATGATATATAAGTATTCAAAAGTTTATTAAGAACGACCCAAAGAAAGATTTCCAAGATTGATAGAAAGAGCGACATTCATGAGATCGTGACAGTGACAAGTAGTAGATCTGTAAAGCAAATCCATGCATGCATCCTGACGTGAGAAGGTGGTACTACATCACAGAGAGTTTTACGATGTTTCAACATACGTCAATGCATTTGAAATCCAAGCAATCAGATAAGCTTTAAGCTATGGTGTCTACAGAGGTTGGACGAATTCCTGTGAGAAAAACTGATAGTGGACAACAACTCACGTTTTGTTCCGTATTTTTAAAAGTGAACAATGTCAAAAGAAGCGGCTAAGTGATAAAGGAAGACTCGAATTTAAGAGTAGGTTGTCATTTAGTTTAATTGTTGAAGGTAAATGAATAAGATTATTATTTATTTGTTTTGGAGTCAGGAATAAAATTGTTGTTGATTGTTTGATCATTAAATTGAATGATGTTTAAGGGCTGGGTTTAATCAGTCTAAGTGCTGACCGCTTAGGTGGCTCAAGTGGGACCTAACTGCACCCTGTCTCACCTCGATTTGCCCTTGACGAAGGTCATTTGGTGGGTGTCCATAAATTTAAATTTTTTTAAGTACTTCTCCAAAATTAAGTAGAATTAACTTGACACCATAGTCCCTAATTATAACAATGTATTATATTATATGTTTTGGGTTATTATCTATGAAGCTTATGCTTCCTACACATTTAAAAATATATTAAGTAGACTTACTATAGATAAGTAACAATGTCTTATATTATTATTTAACTCTCAACATCATTGATGTAATATTTTGTCATTTGAAAGGGTTATGCTTATCTCTCACTTAAGTTCACAATAGATAGTCATATGAAAATTGACTAGACCAATCACAAGTAAATAATGTGAGGTTGTCAAGTTAAACTAATAAATTCAAGATTATCAAGGAGTTCAAAGCAATGTTAAAATAATTAAATATTATAAAATTAAATGGTAAAATACATAAATTATTTGTGGCTCGACAACTAGTTTGTAAGACCCACACTTTGTTCTTTTTGTTCATATGCATATAACGTTTTGTCATAGACGGTTTTTTGTTTCATCAAAAAAATTTGAAGACACTTAGGGGCTGTTGGGAGTTTGGGTGGGTGTTTGAGCAACATGTAGTTTTGTGCAGTTGCTTCAGACTACATGTTGGGTGGAGGGGGTAGTTTTTATAGTTGTTTCTCTATCTTTTTCCCTTGATGGGTGATGCCCGCAACTAGTTTTATTTTGAATTTCAAGTTAAACTCTCTATCCAGTGGGATAGACACTCTCCCCTAGTTTAGATGCTCTAAATGTATTATTGCTCTAAGATTAATATAAACTGTTTAGGCCTTTTGTCTTTTATAAAAAAAAATTGTGGCCCACAATGCTTATAGTGTATGAATATATAATCATTTATTTGGTTTTGGTGTTTTTTCATTTTTATTTTCTTAATACAATAGTTATTTAAAAATAAATAAAAATTTATTGTTATTAAATATTTTTTATCTTTATTAGAAATAATTATAAAGGACATCGATAAGATGATTAATATAATTTTTATTTGAATTTATGATTTTGAGTTTTAAATTTATGATTGATAGTGTTCCATTCTTATATAAAATGGGAAAATTAGATTAATAAATATATTTTTATTTTTTATTATTTATAAAACTATTTTTTAAATGTGATATATTATGTTCAGTCTAATATTGTTTTAAGTTATTTATATGTCGTAAAAATGTAGCACATAATAAAAATAAATAAAAAATGATACTATCATGATGAATAATACACAAAATACATTAAGCAATTAGAAAACTCATTTTCAATGAAAACAACTTAATATGTACATGACTAACTAATATAATTTGACTAATTTACATATCAAAGAAATAATGTATTGATTGAGAAAATAGTAGAAAGTAAACAAGCAATGTAGTGAAATACTTAAAATAACACTTTCAAAAGATAATGAACTTATATTTTTTATATTATAATCTACTCATGTAAAGATATATTTTTAAACGTATATTTTATATACTAATTATAGAAATACATAAATTTAATTTTCTATAATGAAAATAATGAAAATGTATATAATAAGTATATTATATACTCTATCTTATTAAATTTTCTATAAATATACTTATTATTTTCTTAAAAAATCACAATCTAGATCAAGTATTGTGATTTTCTATATTTATGGGAACAATGAGAGTTTGGTCTTCCAATTTGAAAAAACAAGTTGAAATTCATATAAATTAAATTTAAAATTTTTATGATATGTAATACATAATATTGTTATATTTTTTAGAAATTTTCTATTTTTTATTATATCGTTTGATGTTAATTCATTTAGTTTATGTATAGCACTATTATTATATTTCATCTTATTTGTATAATATTTTTGTCTTAAGTATTTTTTTTTAATATATTTTAGTGCATCTAACCTAAATCTTCTATCTTAAAATTAATTGATAGCCATCATGCTAGTTCCTTAATTTTATATTGTGTAAGATGGATTATATTTTTTTATTAAAATAAGTAGGAAAGGGCCCTAAATCCATAAAAAATAAAGCAACATAGAAATAGAAAAGTAGAGAAAAAAATCAAGTAAAACTAAAGCTTCAACTCAACAATTTTTCCCTTGAGTGCATGACAATAAAAATGGAGTCCATCCTAGGAATATATTTCTTCCTTCATTGTACAACTATCCAAGAAGAGTCATCAACCAAATTTGTAACCTTTAGATAAGAAAGGAGAGAGGTCCCCTCAGAATTTCTAACAACAAAGGCAATATCATCAAAAGAATAAGGTGGAGGAGAAGAAACAACCTTGTCCAAAACCAAAGCATCAGGAGCAATAAGAGAAACAATATTTTGACAAGAAGATTATTAGTCATCTGAGTAGGAGGAGGAGACACAAAATATGAGTGAAGCTCTAAATCCTCACTAACATAAATAGAAATCCTTAGGGTAGAAAACCAAATGGATAGGAAGAGCATTCTTACACCAAGTGGAGGAAGACACCTTACGAGAACCATGAGGATAGTCAAATTCCAAGTGCTCAGTAGAAAAATGATCAGTCATTAACTTGAATTATGACATCTCCAGGTAATTCTTTTGAAAAATCAACCTCCACTAAAATACATGCATAACAGGTGTGGGTAAAATTAAGATCCACTTTTAAGAACCCACCAAGAGCATTACAAATGAGATTATAAGGAGAGGAACACCAAATATGTAAGGGGAGATAAGGAAAACTCATCCAAATAGGTGGATGAACATAGATTTTTGGCACCCTAGACCTTTCTAGCAATTCTAGGGTTTTTCACCTAAAAGGAGAAAGTAGGGCCAAAAGATCTAGCTAGGCTCACTCAAATTATGCAATGTATGATGTTATTTTAACTAAATGGAATGAAATAAGTGCAATTAAGTGATCTATATGACTGATTATGTATGGAAAACCTAAGATTCATGCAATGTTTGAAAACACAGCCTTGTTTGCAAAAATCTTAAAAGAATGAACAAGAATACAAATTAAAACAAATAGAAAGTTATTCTTCAGAATGTGTACACCTAGGAGACTGAAGAAGACTAGAGAACAATCTAAAAGACTGATAAAGTTTGATTTTGAGCTGACTGGGACTCATTCACCACCTTGGATGAATCAATCATAGGTTTGGGTTTTTCTGCACAGAAGTTTTTTTCCGTCAACTGGGAACTAGGATATGCATCTAACTCAAAATTTCATCTTAGGAGTGACTCATTCGCCATGCATGGCCAATCAGTCCATTTTTAAATTTCTACAATTTTGAATCTCTGTTCTACAGGGTATGTGCAGGATCATCATGGAAAAAATAGGCCCTTAAGTGGCAAAAAATAAAGAAAAATAGAGTTAGGCCCTTTGGTGAAAATTTGAAATTTCAATGCAGTAGTACTTAAATTTCAGGGAAAAAATAAGTAGGTGTCTTTCTAACCACCCTAACCACAATAAAATGATAATTATTTTTTATAAGATTTTATATATAAGTAGAGGACTCATGTCCAGATGTGATGCATATTTTTTTGTATTTTTTTTCTATGTAAGTTATTAATTATGAATTTTTTATTACAAATTTTAAAAAGTATAAAAACTTGTATGTCTAACCACCTTAACTTGTTCAAAACTTCATGAAATTCATTTTTTCTTTTTTTAATCTTGTAGTATGCAAAGCATAGAATGTGATGCATGTTTCAGATTCAAAAAATGTAATGCTATTTGAAAGCTATAGATTTTTTTCAATCATCCTATCAATCAAGACTTTAGTTGTAATTCAAATAGAAAATGAATAATAATTATTTATTAAATTTAGAGTATAGCATAATTTACATTGGTGGAAAGTTGAGCATCTCCTTTAAAAACCCTTTTCATTTCATAAATTTTGGGTAAAAAAATTCGTCAGCCACATACCCTACACGTACCCATCATATCGCCATTTTTTGGCCCATCATGATCCTACACATACTCTGCACCATGACACATGTACAACAATTTCTGATGGAAACTCGAGTTGGGATCTCAAAAAATTCCTACAAAACAGTTTAAACTTGTTTTTCTAATGGGGGTTTTCCTTTGTCAAACCCCTAGTTGGGTAATTAAACCTTGAATGGAGAAAAATCTACATAAAACCCTAGCCTTAGATGTGTTAAAGACTAGGAAAGTCTGAAATATGACAAAAGCCCTATTCTATTGTGCTAGAATAAGAAATGCAAATATGATTTGTGTGATGCAAGATATCAACCCTAGAAACCATACAACATGTATAAAAAATGGACATGAAATGACATGCAAATGAAAAGTAGACAAAATGCAAACCTTAATTTGAAGATAGAGTGAAAATGGAAGATGGAATCACTTTGAAACCAAGTCTTTAGGTGTGATTTGATGGCTAGTTGCATCTCCTCAACCTAGATTTCTTCATGATTCACCATAGGCATCCATCATCAACCATTTGCAATTTTGAAGCTTGGTATAAAGAGTGAGCTTCAAGACCTGCAAAAACCCTAGTTTGCTACCCTAAAACTTCAACTTTTTCTTATGAGACTTATTGTACAAGGCTTGAATTTTGAAATTTCTTCTCTGAAATGACTAAAAAGATGAGTAAGATGATTTAAAATGAGTATTTATAGGCAACAACAACTAATTTTCCCATTATTTAGACCTAAGATGTCGACATTCACTAGAAATTTAAATTGAATTAATTAAATTCCTACTCAAAATTGAATTTTCCCTCAAAATGGATTCCTTTTCCACCCTTGGTGAATGGGTCCACCTAGAGGGGACTCATTTTCCCAAGGTGGCGAATGGGTCCCACTACTAATTTTTGAAGGTGGGTTTTCAGGATATGAAAGAATTAAGTGTTGGTTGTCGGGTTTTAGGTGATTTCTTAGGTGAAATAGGCCTCTAGATAAAAAATATTGGGTCTTAGGGGCCTATAAATGTTGTTTTGAAGGATATATGATGTGAGGGGACTCAAAAGTGGGTCTAATTATGCATGAAATTGTCTCTTTTCTCAAGAGGGTCCAATTTTCTATGACATAGTAGAATATCAATGGATTCCTTCAAAGGGTTAAAGGATGGAGCCAAAAGCCAAATTAAAAGAGGATGAGAATCACATTCCATAAAGCCATTATTTAAAACATGTATATCCTCAGATAAATCAAAACATACCAAAAAAAACCCTCTAACAAAAGAGTAAATCTCAGTCTTACCCTCCACTAAAGGTGACCAATGTTGTAGAGAAGGCCACAATTTGTAGAATATATAGATCAAGCTATTTCTAGAGAAGAAATCAACACATTCATTCACTCCTTTCCCAAGGGAATCATGTGGGAAACCTTAACACAGGGGAGAGGCACCTATTTATGCACTACAATAGAGCCCAACTCTGATTTTTTATTGCTCACCGTATCAACAAAGGATCTAGGCAAAGGGAGTCCACCCTTAGCCGAATTGGAAACATTAGAATCAACCCGAGTAGAAAGCATAGAGGCACACACATCCAAAGCCCCAGACTCATCCACCACAGATGATCCAATAGAAAAAGTGGAGGTTGAATTGTTAGGTTCATGAAGCCCAATCACTTCATAATTGTTGCCTCTTGAATAGCCGTTATTCATGGTGATGACCGTTCAACTACCTTGGTCAATCATATTTTTGTTTCTCCTTTTCGTTGGAGATTGAGGGTAGATAAAAAATATGTTGTAATGCTCACAACTATTGTAATATTGCAAAAAATTAATAAGAGAATCCTCTACTGAAAGTGGATGTAGCCAGTTGGTGAACTAATATAATTTTTTTGTGTCTTCTATCTACATGCATTTTGGTCTTTCAATTATATTTAATTTTTGCAATATTTTTATTTTCATTTTTTTATGAAAAATTTCATTCATAATTGGTATTAGTGCTTGGTGGAGAAGCTCAGTGCTGAAGTGATTCTTTGGAAATTGGTGAAGAATTTCCAGAGCTATGGATGAAATAGACAAATGGAAGATTGAGAAGTTTGCAGTCTAAAACTTTGGATTGTGGAAGGTTCATATGGAATCATTGCTAAGTAAGTAGGATCTCTCATTGACATTGCTTGGGAAAACCAAGGGAAAAGGTTCAATTTCAAATGAAGATTGGGAGAAAAAAGATATGAAAGCAAGGGCAACTATTTTTCTTTCTCTATCCAGCAATATGCTATTCAATGTTTCCCCTGAGAAGACAATGAAAGAGCTTTGGGATAAGTAATTCATTGGCATGTACGAGATAGCATCAACATCAAACAAGGTATTCATCATGAAAAAGTTATACAATTTGAAGATTAGAGAAGCTGGACTTATGTCAAACCACCTCAATGAATTCAATACCTTGGTCACCAATTGATTTCAATAGGCACCAATTTAGATGATGAAATTACTTGGCAGTCTTGTTATTATGTTCTTTACCAAATAGCTGGGAAGGAGTGGTGATGGCAGTTAGCACTTCAGTGGTTTCCAAAAGTAAATTAAAATTTTATTATGTTGTAACCACACTTCTCAGTGAAGACATCAAGAGAAAGAATGAAGGTCCCTCATTTGGTGACACCTTAACTTTTATAAGCATGGAAAATAGGGGAAGGAGTGAAGAAAGAGGAAAAACTAATAATAGAAGAAGGTCCAAATGTGCACTAAGATTGAAGTCTAGAGGAAAAAATGGTGCTTGTTGGTTTTGTGGTAAACCAAGTCACACAAAGAAGAATTGTTGGAATTATAAAAATTCACAAGAAAAGGTAAGCAAGAATGAAGTAAATGTTGTAGATGATGGTGTTTTGGTTTTATCAATAAGTGACACGACTGTAGATTCATGGGTGCTTGATTCTCATGCCTCCTTTCATGCTTCTCCATTCTGGGATGCTTTCACAAATTATGAAGAAGGTAAGTTCGATAGAGTTTTTCTTGGAGATAATAAATAATGTGAGATAGTAGGAAAGGGTGATGTGATGTTGCATTTGAAAAATGGTAGTAAGTGGATTTTGAAAGATGTGAGACATGTTCCTACACTGAAACCCAATTTAATATTAGTGAGTCAACTTATTGCTCAAGGGTGTAATGTTAAATTTTCTTTAGATACTTGGAAAGTAACCAAGGGCGTTATGGTGCTTGCGAAAGAAAATAAATTGGGTAATATTTATGTTTTAGAGTGCAATGGTGAAGTGGGAGCTGCAATGGCAGTTGTGGATAGCGGTTTAGAGCTTTGGCATAATAGGCTCAGACATATGAGAAAAACGAGGAATTGAAGTCATGCTTCAAAGGGATCAAATTCTTGGTCTAAAATTAGTTGATTTGGACTTATGTGAGCATTGCCTTTATGGAAAACAAAGTGGGACTAGCTTCTTGAAGATTGGTCATGAGAAGAAGTCTACACCTTTGGAGCTTGTGCACTCCAATGTTTTTGGTCTAACAGAGGTAACCTTTTTTGGAGGTGATAACTATTTTGTTACTTTTCTTGACAATTGCACTCCTAAAGTTTGGATTTATATGTTGAATAGAAAATATGAGGTGTTTTCAAAATTTAAGACTTTTAAGGCTTTGGTGGAAAATCAGATTGGGCACAAAATTAAATGACTACTAATAGATAATGGGGGATTGTTTTTCTCTTCATAGTTTGATACATTTTGTGTAGATAATGACATTCATAGAATTAAGGTAGCTCCTTACACCCCTCAGGAAAATAGTGTAGTTGAGTAGTTGAACCGGACGATTCTTGAGAGAACTTAGTGTATGCTCTCAAATACCAGATTGGGGAAAGAGTTTTGGTAAGAGGCTGGTAATACTACAATGCATTTGATCAATCTAGCTCCTTCATCTCGATTGGATTTTGATATCACAGAGGAGAGATGGACGGGGAAAATAATTTATTATCATCATTTGTGTGTGTTTGACTATGAAGCCTTTGTACACATTCCTAAGGAGCAGTGAACAAATATTGATATCAAATCAAAGAGATGTTTTTTTTCTTGGCTATGGTGAGGATCAATTTGGTTTTAGGCTTTGTGATCCCACTTCCAAAAAGATTATTCATAGTTGGGATGTCATGTTTAATGAGAATTTTTTTCCAAGTTTGTAGAAATAGAGCACCTCTTCAAATGCATATATAGATGTTGATTTATTTGGTAGTGAAACTAATCTAGTTAAAAAATAGTGAATTATTCCCATTGTTAGTTTTTAGTCATTAATTGCTTGTTTTCTACCTTCTAATGTCTCATCACTGCCTTTAAGTGCTAATTCCCAACACTCCAACATTAATACGGAGCCTCTCCATGTCACCCTTCCACCCCCACATTCTAATTTGTAGCCTCCCCTTATTGGCGTTCCCCCTATTGTTAGTATACATCCTTGCTTTGGTATTGCATAGCCTCAAGTTAATGAGCAACCTCTTAATGTGCATTCATAGCCTCCTTTAATTCAATCGCAACCTTCATCATTGAATGACCCACCTCCTATTAATTGTTTGCATACTCCTCAAGGTTCTTTGCTACCTTTATTTAGTTCATCACAACCTATGATGATTGGTGCACCTTCAATGGTGAATACCCAGTCATCAATAGTTGGCACCCCTCATCATAATTCTATGTAGTATTCAATTCTTGGTTCACTACCACCAAATACTCAACATATGATACCTATCTGAACTAATACGTAGCATATGAGTACTCCCATGCTTCTTGTTGGAGACTATGTGCCGGCTCAAGGAAACCATACAAACCTTGGTCATAGAATCAGGCAGTTTGAAATGGGATGCTCAATTTCAATGTAGCATGTATTTGAAACATCATTTCCTGATGAAGGTACACATTGTTAGAACATTCAAGTTAGTATGCAACAATAGGGAAGTTTACAATTTGATATAGAAAGAGTTCAAAATCAAAATTACAAAGAATGAAATTGGATGACACAAATTTGTAGCATGAACAAGCTCTTGAATAAAGGAGATCTATTCGGGAGAGAAGGTGTCCAACAAAATATGATGACTATGAACTATTGCTTCCCAATCAGTCAGAGCCTACAAATTTTAAACAAGATTGCAAAGATGAAAATTCTATCAAATGGATGGAGGCAATGCAAGACAAAATGGAGTCTTTGAGAGGGAATGATACAATGGATTTGGTTACTCTTCCACAAAATTGAACATCTATAAAGAATAAATGGGTGTATTGACTGGAAGGAGAAGATGGAGATAATAAATGATACAGGTGCCAAATTGGTTGTGAAGGTATTTTATCAGAAAAAAGGGGATTGATTCTAATGAGGTTTTTTCACCAATTGTGAAAATGACCACCATTCGAGCAGTCTTGGATATGGCAGCTGTTTGGGATCTCGAGCTCAAACAAATTGACGTAAAAATAGTTTTTATTCATGTAGATATTAAGGAAGAGTTGTATATGGAGTAGCCTGAAGGTTTTGCTAAATAGGGCTAGGAGCATTTATATTGCAGATTGAAGCAGAGTTTGTATGGGCTTAAGCAAGCCCAAAGGTAGTGGTATCTCAAATTTGATAACTTCATGACTCAACAAAATTTCACTCGTTTTGAATCAAATCCATGTGTTTACTATAAGAAGCTTGCTATTCATGAGTTTTTTATTCTTTTACTTTATGTTGATGATATGTTAGTTTTTGGCACTAGTGTGAGGTTTTTTTGTGAATTAAAGCAACATTTAGCTCAATTATTTTCCAAGAAATATTTAGTGGCAATGAAGAGGATTCTTGGGATGGAAATAATCAAAGATATATATAAGAGAGAAATTAGATTATCTCAAGAAAGGTATATTTCCAAAGTTTTAGATAGGTTCAATATGACAAATGCCAAGTCTGTTAGTACTCCATTGGTTGATGACTTTCGCTTATCTTCAACTATGTATCAAAAAACTTAGGAAGAAGAAGAAGAAATGAAGGGTATTTCGTATTCATCTACTATTGGGAGTATCATGTATGCCATGGTTTGTACTCATTTGGATATTAGTCATGCAATGAGAGTTGTGAACAGATTTATGAGTAATCCAAGTAAATCTCATTGGTAGGCAGTTCAATGGATTTTATGGTACTTCAAAGGTACCTCAGATCATGTTTTATGTTTTGGATGTAAGGGGAATCAACTATGAGAATATGTTGATTTGGATATGGCTAGAGATTTAGACAAACAGAGGTCTACTACAGGTTATGTGTTTACATATGTTGGGGTAGTGATTAGCTAGGTTTCATGGTTGCAATAGGTGGTACCACTAGATCACATGTAGGAGGGGACACAAAAATAGTGGGTGGGAAAACAACATTTGAAGAGGCAAGAGAGTGTTAGGAGTGAGAAGAGCGGGGAAGTGACATTCTCAAAATTAAAAATAAATTAAAATAATAATAATTAAAAAACATGTAGGGTGGATTATGTTATTACTTCATTCATGTGTGTTTTCTCACAATGTATCCAAAATATAGTAAGCGATTTGGTATTATTTTAAATCTTATACAATATGCATTACATTGGTACTACATTATATGGATAAAGTGTATCTTGTTGTCATTCCTCAACCATTTAGTCTTCTAATTACAAAATCAATTGATAATTATTAGGATAGTTTTTCAAATTCATATCTTTGTATAATTTTTTATATTATTACCTCACAAAAGTGTGAATTTTGATAAAATATGATAATGTATATAGTAGTCTCTAAAATTATCTCTATTTTAGAATAAAATGATGTGACATTATGTTAAGTCTTTCAAACTTACATTATATTATTACTAAATTATATCTTAGCTATTTTTTGTTCTAATTCTTAAAAATGAGATTTGTCTTATTTTAGAATGCCAATCATATAATATTTTATTTTTCCAAATAAATTATTAATCCTTAATAGTTTTTCAAAATATATATGTTATACATTGAACTACATTTTTACCTCATAGAATTATTATTTTTGACAAAATATTATAGTACATAGGATAAACTTTAAGAAAATATTATTATGTAATAGAATTATGTGCCATTATGCTAAGTATTTCAATGAAAAAATCTATAATGATTTTACCAAATTACACCTCAATTAAATATATTGTTAAGTTGTATAAAATATTCAGAAAATGTGCTGGCAAGAAGGGCTATCAGAGATGAGTATAAAAGTGTTGGCTGAGTGAAAGAAAATGGAAAATGAAAAACAAGGCATGAGGACTATAGAAGATGAAAAACATGACTTCACTGCAATTTTGAAACACCAAGGGATGACATTGTTTCATATTGTTTCTATTAAAACAAGACAAAATGGATTGTTCTTATAAAATATTACCCTATTAGCCATATTAGAATCTATACCATTATCATTAGTATATAAAGCTACTATCAAGTGAGGCTAATTCCCATCATGTTCAATATATTTAGTGAGGTGAAAGACCAGTCATCTACATTCATTAGATACAATTATCACATTATGTAAGAAATCCACATCCAAATGTACCTTATTTATCCTTTTGTTCTTGTATTCTTATATCTTATGTAGGGATGAATGAGACCTATATGTCAAAAAATACACCATATTTTATCATTAAGTGTAATGTACCACCATGAAAACCCTAGAGGACAACATGCTACAGCAAAAAAACAAAACAATTTTTTTTGAAGTGCAACATAATAAGGATTACCAAACATACAATAACTTGCATTCTAACCTAAGTCCTCTTAGGGTTCATGGTAGGGTGTTACACATGGTATCAAAGCCCAAGTTCTAACACTAGGTACTTTGGGTATATACAAGAGCCCATTATGTTGTCGTAGTTGCATAGATTTTGAAGTTTAGGTTCTCTTTTGTTATCCTCACCTAACACCCTAAAACTTATACTTTGGTGGTGTTTTGGTAGGATAGTGCCTATAGGTCTAGGATGAGGTCAAGGATGTGGTAGAGGTCGTGGTGGTGGTCATGGGGCTAATCGCCAGGACACCCCTCCTCAAAGTTTTGGTAAGAGAGCGATCATGAGAAACAACATGGATCCTAGACTAATCAAGGATGCAGAGATCATAATTTAGGTTAGCTAGGGTTGGAGGGTGCATAGTTGCATCATTTAGTTGAGGAGGTTCTTGCCCCCTAGGTTTGACATAGGAGGGTGATTAGTTGGTGGTTAGAGAGAGAGAGGTCTCCCAGGAGGAGAGAGATTACAGTTGAGTAGGAGGCTATATTAAATGGACATATGAAGGATCTTTTGATAGCACGTCCTCCTACTTTTGATGGGATTGGTAGTGGTTTGGAGGTAGAAACATGGTTAATTGATCTAAACAGGTGTTTCGCCATGCATCCATATGGTAGCAACACCAAGGCTAGGTGCACTGTCACACACCATAGAGGTTTTGCTTCCATGTGGTGGTGTTTAGAGGAGTAAAAACTACATTTGGATATAGGATCAGTCTTGTGGGAGATGTTTCTTGAGAGATTCAAAGCTCTTTTCTTTTTTGATCATTGGAGGCAGATTAGTACAGATGATTTTCATAAGTGGAGGCAGATTGCGATGTCAGTTGAGCACCATGAGTGGAGGTTTTATGATCTTAAGCAATATGATGGAATAGGTGATGATGAGGGTATGTTGGTACAACACTTTATCAGGGGCTTCGGGTCTCAAGGTGGTCAGTTTCAAGCTGCAGGATCCTCTAAGGGACATCAAGTATCCACTAAGGGTGAGTAGGAACATTCCTAGATGAAACCTAGGAACTCTCAGTCTCAACAAGGTGGTGGCTCTTAATATAGGAAATATTAGAATTTGCAATGAGCCAAGCAGTATCATCCTGATCAGCCAGCACAAAACTCACAATCTACAGTCAGTAATGGTAGTTTTCAGTAGTCTAGTGCACCTCTAGGTGGTAGGGGTTATGGTAGAGACCATACTGAGTGTTTCTCTTGTAGTCAACAGGGTCACATAGCTAGGAAGTGTCCTCAAAAGGGCACATCTAGATTTAGTTAGAGGTTAGCATATTCAGAGCCGATAGTGGGGGATGCTGGTAGGTCTCATAGAGCATTTGCAGTGGCTAGAAACTGCTAAGTTGAGTATCAGGAGACAATTGTTGAGACTTCAAGAAGAGGACGGACAACATTCTTTGGAAACCATGCATGTTCTATGGCATCGAGAATTGACCCTCAAGGGGTGAGTCATAATCTAGGTGAGGGTTGGACAGTGGGATCCTAACATTGAGGCTTCAACTGCTTGGAAGGATGCATCTAGGATGCGAGAGTTGTACCCATATCTTTTTTTTGGTTTCTAGGAGTAAGACTAGTTCTAGGGGAGGATGTAGTGCCCTTTAGTTTTTTTTTCTGTTGCTGACAGTTACTTTTTAATATTTGGACATTATGATACATTGCTATGATGATAGTTGATGCTCCTTTTGTCACTGATGTTTATGTTTATGCTCTGAATAGTATATGGATTTAATTCAAATGTTACATGTATTAATCTTAATATGAAAAACATGTGATCATCCGATAATTGTTTTTATCATGTTATCATCTGATTGTTGTGTGTTGATGTACTTTGGTGAAGGGGAATAGTGTTGCATCACTCACTTGTGAGTGCCTTGTGACACTATGACTTTCCTTTCATGGTATGTTTGACTATATGACTATGTATATGCTTGATTGTGTGGTTTGCTACAAGTTATAGGTACTAGACATCGACTCCACCTGAATTGTTAGGTTCGAGTGTTCCTTAAGCCTAATGGAAATCATTACAAATAGCATTAGGTTGCTTGTGAGCCATCATCCTTGAGGAGGATGAATATTCATTGTCACCCTTGTAGTGTTATTCATTTGTGCTTTGGTTTGTCTCTATTATCGTGGTCTTGCCTTCCGTGTCACTATGAGGTTAGGTACTATTTGATATTTTGTTCATTTGAGTTATTTGTGTGATTAGTGCTTTGATTGATAATTATATTAAAATAAAAAATTATTGTAGTTAAAAGGTATAATTTTGATAATTTAAATAAATGTTTTAAATACATTTGTGGTTTTGATAAATAAAATATTATTAATGCCTTTATTTGATTTAAATAAATTAAAAGTATGAGTTAATTAAGAAATATTGTAATAAATATATTAATTGTGGTGAAGTGCAATCAAAATTAAAATGTAAAGCTAAAATTAATAAATTTAAATATTTTAAAGTGGATTAACTAAGTTTATCTTTGGTAATCCTTATTATGTTGCACTTCAAAAAAAAAATCCATTTTTATGTGTTGTAGCATGTTGTCCTCTAGGGATTTTGTGGTGAGGGTGTTATAATAAGGCTAGATTTGGAATGTCAAAATATTTCCATAAATTACATCATTTAATTTCTAGTCTAGTCATCCAAGAAAGCCAATTGAGCCTTCCAAATGCTTTGATGATTTCTTTATCCTCATTTAAATCAAACAAAACAACAATGAATCTTTAGGTTATATAATATTTAACTTGATACCTATGATTGAACACTAAAATTTCTTCCCCCAAAGCTATTTGGATGCCAAAAATGATGATTTTGAACTTGGTCTTAAAGGCCTTCCATATGAATAAGTCAAAGATGCTACTCAATAATTTCATTTGAAATTTCATTGCTAGTAATCTCACATTCGAATTTATATTACAAGATCCATGCTAATTTTCTATCAAAATAAAATAAAGTGATTATAATATTCCTAATTTTGTTGTCATTAATATTATTTTTAGCATAGAAGCTATCATTTTTCCTACATAAATGTCACTCCCATCAACACAATACCCTAGGAAAAATAATTATTTTGCATGCTTCTCAAGCCACACATGTTCTTTAACTATTTTGAATGTATGGAAAAATTGTATGCATTTCTACTCTTAGCCCAAATAGATTATTGAAGATCAATGCTTGAGATACTAAGTTTATAATTTTACAATGGTATCAAAATGTTCCTATTAATTATCTTGATTTTCAATTATTCACTCTATATCCTTATGGATGACATATTTTTCTACACAATCTACTTATTAATATTCCTATAAACATGCTCATGAGAAAAGGCTCAAAGAGAATCAAGAATAGACTAGACCTCCAACAAAATATTGTCTATTTTCCAATTTGGAGAAACCCTATTGTAGAATGTATTGATGATTATCATTGAATTTTATTCCATATACACATTACAAAAACAAATTTTCTTACATATTTAAATATGTAGAAGGAATACTTGTGATTTTTGTCCATTGTTATTACTTCTCTTGAATTTATTTAAGACCACATCAAAAAAAAAAAAATCATTTGTAATATAATTCAACTAGGTCTAAAAGGACATCTAGGTGAACCCTTTTTTCCACACCAAAGTTCATTTATAGCTAGAAATTAGGAGGTACAATCCAATTATCATTATGAACTAGGGATTACGAGTAGATTTCAATTCACTCATCCAATGAATGGGTGTGCTTCATTAATTATCTTATTAATTTTTATTGTTTATTATTTTAAAATGAACCTAGATTTTTTGTAATTTTTTAAAAAAATTGTAGAAAAATGGATTAGCCTTCTTTAACCACTTCCAATTTTGTGTCATAAACAAGATAATCCATAAATTTACTAAATATTATAAAAATAAATGTAAGAGAAGGGGATCTCTGCGTGCAAGACCCCAAGTCACAGAGGGTTAAGATGTGAGAGGCTGCCCTGACTTATCTCAGCTACATGTAATGCAAGGAAATGTAAGGTGAGCGTAATGAGGACCGTGAGGCCTACTCTGTAGACTTGAAACACAGGAAAGGGCTAGGAAGACTAGTTTTTAGGTCTAACACTATGCCTCAGGAAGCTCTCTATCCAAGGATGAAAGCACAGTCTTTGGACATCAGTGTGACACTGGTGTCTCAAAAGTGCACTGGCGTCCATATGGCCAGACAACAGTGAAGATGAGGTCAAACCAATAAAACTAGCTAACGACCTGGCTGATTAACTAAAGGGATAGAATGATGTGATTACGTAAATGAAATACCCTCTAATATTATAAAGAAAATATACGAGATTGAAGAGAATAAGGAGGATCTCACCAAGGAACTCATTCACCAGTTGATCCTTCAAGAAGCACATGCTGCTACATACAACAAGAGAGGAAAATGTTGGGTGGCTGTATAGAGGTTTGTCTTAGTCAGACACCTATTTAGGTGTTTCCACCTCCACAGGTGGCCAAGGAAATGAGATAAAGGAAGTAATGTAGTAAACAACAAAGAAGCACTATAAAAAAGTGTTATGCTACTCAACCGAGTGATAGAGGAGAGGAGAGGGAGGCTTACCACCTCCACCAAGAGCACTCAAGGCTGCTTGGGGGTGAATATGAGAGTACTCAAGTATCTACTACAATGGAATGGTCTAAACTTGCTCTACTGAAGTGATGGAGTGTTGCTTTGGATGTAATGGAATGCTTGAATGCTTGGGGTGAGTGAAAGTTAGCTTGAGAGTGAAGTGAAGAAGCTTGTGAATCCAATCAAGAAGTTAGAATGCATGTTGGAGGGATGAATTTGAAGGAGGAATGGAGAAAAATGGCTATATTCAAGTTGGTTGGCCAAAGGGGGCATTACAACTTCACCTCCAATGATAATAGTAATGCCTCTATAGGTTCAGTCACAAGAATCTTCTAGGGACATAAGCGCGTCGTGCGGATGTCTACATGTCGCGTGGGTGTCCTTGATGGAAATGCCTCCACTGCTCAAAATAAGTGCCAATTGGAATGCAAGCAGTGGGCTTACATGGAATTAAGCCTCTAAACTTGGTTTTCTAAGGTGGATAAAGGAAAAAAGGGAATTTGCACATGGGGTGAAAATTTACTCTTATACATTTTCCCCCCAGTTTAGCGAGCATGAATATTGATGAGTGCTCAGTAAAGTAGATCAAGAAAGAATAGGGTTAGAAATGTATACTTGAACTATCGAGGAAGTAGACTGTGACCTGGAAAACTTGAAGGTGCAGGGAAAACACAGGACTCCATAGCTACTTAGAACTATGAATTTTGGAAAAAAAATATCTTACAGGTTTGCAGACCTGCAAGAAGGTAACCCCCAAGATCTCTTGCATGAAGGAAGCCCCATTAAGAAAGCACCTTATAGGATCATAGACCTGTAAGGAAGGTATCCCCCAAAAACTCTAACATGAAGGAAACCCCAAGAAAGTGGATTCCACAAAGTCAAGAAGCAGCCAAATATGTAGGTAGGTAGACAGTCACATAGATTGTCGATGATTCAAAAGTATTTCAAAGGGGTCCCTTGGGAACCCTTCAAAAGGAGAGGGGTCCACTCTAGGGACACGTTGTTTGAAAGGCAAGGTCTAGTCAAGTTACCCCCAAGCTAGATGCGAAGATATGAAATAGGTCTAGTCAGGTTGTCCCCAAGCTAGACGTAAAAAGGGGAATGGAATAAGTATAGTAACATTGCCCCCAGGCTAGATGTGAAGGAATCCATTCGAGGTAAAGAATCTCAAAGAAGGGTCCCTTGGGAACCTGTCGTGAAAAGGGGTCCACTCAAGGGACACACAGTTTGAAAGCAGTTGTTCTTCTTTTCTCAGAGTGATCCACCATCAAGGAATCCTTTTGAAAGATGTTCACTTCATCAAGGAATTCAAAAGGAAGGATGTTCCACCATGTGAGGGGAATATTAAAGTTTTTCCCACTTCAGAGGAAGGTCTTCAAGTTCTTTCTTTATGAACCTGTGATGAAGGAACCACATTCCCTTAGGGTTCCAAGTTGAGAATGTGATTCAATGGAAAAGTTTACGAAGAATTTAGAGAAAATATTTGTTGGAAATTAATGCATTTTCTTGAAATTGAAATGTTAAAGGAACAAAGTTTTCACACATGAAAGGGACAACTCAAGAAAAGAAGAGAAAAAGGTAAAGGTAAAGCAAAGGAGATTATACAAATAAAGGAAACTAGGGGATTTGGTTTAGTGGGGTTAGATCTGTCCGAGCTCATAATAATAGGTAACCATGGTGCAAGTGGAAAGATCATCAATCCCCAACCAAATCAAGAAGAAGGCATGAGAAGACAATGTAAAAATAAAAAAATAAAAAAATTGGGTCAACATAGAAGGGAAGCCTAAATTCTCCCAACGCTTTGTATCATCCCCAATTTATCAAAAATCAAGCACAAACATGGAAGAATGATGATACAAATAGAAGGTTTATGACACAAAAACCATGACTATATCCAAGCACCAACGGGGGTGACGAGAGTCATCTAGGAACACATAGAATGAGCATATGGAAACACATTACAAAACACATGCACACACACACAAGATCAAGAAAAGGGGCTCCTCCTAACATTGATCAACTAGGAGGTTGTTTGCTTCCCAATCTAAATCCTCATAAGGGGAAGGAGGATGAGCCTATAATGGTGGAATGTTTAGAGGAGGAGCATCTGGACCTCCCACAAGAAGGGCTAAGGAAGAGGGATCCTTGAGGTCCTCTCCACCGAGCTCTTGTGGAGTCAAGGTCAATGATTTTACAAAGATCGTTGGCAAGGCCAAAATTTCATCCATAGAGCTAAACATGCACCCTATAGGATTGCCATGTCTAACTTGAGTGGATGGGGTAGGCTAACCCTAAGATTCATTGTTAGGCTCCCTAAGTGACTTGGGAGTGGTGATGAACTCAGGGGAAGCCAGGATTGGTTTTTTCATTAGAATAAAACAAGTTAGCATAGAACCACCGTGTGAAGGTGGGCTCCTCATACGTCCTTTGTTACTAGGACCATTCTCTGCCTCTTTCTTCATCGGAGGATACAAGCTCCCCAAAGATGAGGCTAGAGGTGTGGAGGAAGAGGAAGAAAGAACCATAGCAGATATAATTGAAGTATTAGGGTATGTGCAGGATCATCATGGAAAAAATAGGCCCTTAAGTGGAAAAAAATTCAAAAAAATCAGAGTTAGGCAACTTGACATAAAAATTTGAATAAGTTATCTATATTATTTCAAAAATATGTAACAATAGAATCTATAGAAAATTGAATTTTGTTTCTAAACTACGAGGTTTGTTTACAAAAAATAAATCTATTTGGTGAAAATTTGAAATTTCAATACAATAGTACTTAAATTTTAGGGAAAAAATAAGAAGTAGGTGTCTGTCTGACCACCATAACCACAATAAAATGATAATATTTTTTTATAATATTTTAGACATAAGTAGAGGACTCATGTCCTAATGTGATGCATATTTGTTTGTAATTTTTTTCCCACTAATTAATTAATTAATTATTTTTTATTACAACTTTTAAAAAATATAAAAAATCATATGTCTGAGCACCTTAACTTGGTCAAAAATTCATGAAATTATTTTTTTCTTTTTCTTTTTAATTCTATAGTATGTGAAGCATAGAATGTGACACATGTTTTGGATTCAAAAAATGTAATACTGTTTGAAAGCTATAGACGTTTTTCCATCAGCTTATCATCAAGACTTTAGTCATAATTTGAATAGAAAATGAATAATAATTACTTATTAAATTCAAATTTAAGCATTATTTATATTGGTAGAAAGTTGAGAATCTCCTTTAAAAACCATTTTCATTTCATTAATTTTGGGTAAATAAAAATTCGTAAGCCTCATACCCATCATATTGCCACTTTTTGGCCAATCATGATCCTACACATGCCCATTAATCATATCCATGGACTTTTGGAAAGGTTGGATATCTCGAACGAACATTAGCAAAGGTAGCTCAAGTGAAGGAGCGATGAATAACTGTACCTATTTAAGGTTAGGCACATTCGTACTTGCAATGGAAGCCAGAAGCAATACAAACCAAACTAGAGGGAAGCAGGAGGAAGGGAGGAAGAATACATTCTAGGAGGCCCTAAAGCAGGGGTGATCATTTCTTCCTCCTTTCTTTGCAAGGAAGCCTGCTCAGCCAAGAGATCCTTTCACTAGCACTTACATTCGTACGTAAGGTGGTTTTACGGCTCTTGGAGTTAGAGGCCAGAGTTTGTGAAGGGATAGAAGGCTCTTGATCAACCATGGGAATGTCCAACTTAGTTTTTTTTGGTGGAGGGATAGGTTCCTACATGGGAGTAGGAGGATTAGGTAAGGGAGAAACAAGGGGACTTGACTCTAGAACCTTGGTAGTAGGCCTCTTTACACTCACTTCCTTAGGAGTAGAAGCAGTAGGAGGCCATGAAGGTCAAAACAAAGAGGACTCTCCTTAGTAGGCCTTTTTCCTATTATATTGAATGGGTCTAGGTTCCATCGACAAAATAGGAAGTTAAAAAGCAGGATGCTTAGGCTTTCACAAAGTGGGCACCATAGGGTTCTCCTACAAATGAGGAGTAGAACCTGATGGTACCTTAGTGGGGCAAGAAGAAGCACCAGACTAACCAACAAAAGAGGAAGAAGGAGGATCGCGAGACTGCTTCTCTTCTTCCCTCTTTCGAGTCTTACCGACATCGTTGTCATCTTTTAAGCAAGCCCTATGCAAAACAACATAAGGCGAGGGAGGGTATCTCACTTTCGGCCTTAGATTCCCTTTCTTATAGTTCTACTATGTTCAGTGCAAAAGGTCCGCCCTAGGCAGGAGAGGACCAACAAGCATAGGCCAAGAGTGGTCCAAGGAGTAGCTACCACGTGCAACCAGTGGTCTATAACCAGTGTCATGGATTACATGCATGGAGCCCTCATGGATAAATTTTAGACATTTATGCATGACAGAGGGTACCACATTCATTGCCACTAACCAAGGGATACCCAATTTCACCCTAAATAGTTCAAACCTAGGGATGATATCAAACAAGAGTTTCACAAACTTAGGTCCAACTAAGACTGATAGGACAATACTACCCAAAGGGGGTACGAAAATCTTGTCATGTGTGTAGATGGTACTCATAGGAGCATCGTACCCATCCTTGTGTAATAAGTTTATTAGCATAATATCCTCTATTATTATGTTCACTTGTGATGTCAGATCAATGAGAACACCTGCTACGATGTTTCCATTGATCCGTGCAGGAATGTAGAGAGGAGACAGTCCCTTATTAAAGTCCATTAGCAGGTCCTATGAAGTGAAAGTTATACTAATACCACAATCCACAGGTTGTGTAGAGGCGATGGGTTGGTGCAAGAAGGAAGCAATTACGCACACTAGAGAACAATTTCACAGAGTCCCTAAAGGTTGATGGATAAGACAACAACCCAATTAAGGTTTCACTATGCAATACCTTTGGAACCTTACAACTACACCAACTAGGGGTCGTAGGATGGGTTGTAAGGAAACAACCTCACAACACTCTCACCTACAACACTCCTAGAGTACGAGGAAATGAATTGTTAGGATCTCACAAGAATGGAACCAAAATGGTTCACGTCGAGTTCACCAAAAATGTAAGAGAGGGGGACCACCGTGTGCAAGACCCTAGGTCACGAAGGGTCAAGATGCGAGAGGCTTTGATATCTTACCTCAGCTAAGTGTAATGTATGGAAATGTGAGGCGAGAGTAACGAGGACTGTGAGGCCTCTCAGTTACTCTACAGACCTGAAACATAGGAAATGGCTAGGTGAGCTAGTTTTTAGGTCTAATACTATGCCTCAGGAAGCTCTTTGTCCAAGGACAAAAGAACAGTCTCTAGAATTTAGCATGATGCGTTGGCATCTCAAAAGTGGGTTGGCATCAATACGGCTAGACAATATTGAAGACAAGGTCAAACTAATAAAACTAGCTAATAACCTAGCTAATTAACTAAAGGGCCAAAAATATGTGATTAAGTAAATGAAATACTCTAATATTATAAAGAAAATATATGAGAGTGAAGAGAATAAGGAGGATCTAACCAAGGAGCTTGTTCACCAGCTGATCCTTCAAGAATCACATGCTCCTACACACAATAAGAGAGGAAAATGTTGGGTGGCTATATAGGGGTTTTTCTTAGTTAGATCTCCACCAAGAGCACTCAAGGCTACTTGGGGGAGAATATGAGAGTACTCGAGCCTCTGCTGCAATGGTGTGGTCCCAAACTTGCTCTACCGAAGTGATGGAGTGTTGCTTTGGATGCAATGGAATTCTTGAATTCTTGGGGTGAGTGAAAGTGAGCTTCAGAGTGAAGTGAAGAAGCTTATGAATCTAGTCAAGAAGTTAGAATGCATGTTGAAGGGATGAATTTGAAGGAGGAATGGAGAAAAACGTCCATATTCGGGTCAGTCAACTGAAGGGGGTGTTACAACTTCACCTCCAATGAGAAGAGTAATGACTCTACTAGTTCAATAGTAAGAATTTGCCAGGGACGTAAGTGCGTCACACGGGTGTCCCTGATAGAAACACCTCCACTGATGCTCAAAATAGGCACCAAGTGGGATGCAAGTAGTAGGCTTAGGTGGAATTAAGCCTCCAAACTTGGTTTTCTAAGGTGGATAAAGGAAAAAAGGGGATTTTCACATAGGGTGCAAATTCACTCTTATACAATAAAAAAAGAAGTTTAGTAAAGGATGTTGAAAATAATTGCAATAATAGAACTGTTCATTATGAAGTGATAAAAATTTAGGAAGTAGACAATTGACTTATGATATTGCTATGAGGATTTAGCTATGTTTTTTGAGAAAAACTCATTCACCCATGTTTCATGAGTAGTGGCTCATATGAACCCATTTCTCAATAATTAATTGAACCAACTAGGCTATCATTACATCTAGGTGATGCTCATAGAGTTGAAGCATTGGGTCTTCTTAGAAGGTCACCCGTCCTAGTACTACTCCAATTAAAGTGCAATTAACGATGTATTTTCTCTCAATATTAATGCTACTTAGCTTGCTACCCCATTTGGAAAACTTTCAAAAAATGTTGAGCCTTGTGAATTATTCATTATAAAGCCCCATCAGCTCATCAATTGATAAGTAGGAGGTATTTTCCACATGTGAAATTATATATTGTTATGAGGATAAGCCTAAGTAGTATTTGATTCAAGCTCATTGAACCATGTATCATTTTTAGTAGTTCACACGAATCAACCTCTCATGAGACATAATGGTCCAATTATCACTCATTGCATCTATGTGATGCTCATTGAAATAAAGCATTAGGTATTCTCAAGAGGCTAAACATCTCAGTACTACTCTAACTCAAGCAAACTTAATTATGGATTTTCTCAAAAAATTATGCCCACTTAGCTTGCTAACCTATTTATAAAAACTTAAATAAATTATTATGCCTTATAAATCTTCCATTATAGACCCCTTTTACCTCTACACTTCATAAATATGAGTTTCTTTCTAGAACATACCATTTCATCTAGGTGATGCTCATAGAAGTGAAATTTTGAGCCTTCTCGTAATCTCACCAATCACAATAGTATGCCAACTCAAAAATGCTTAACCAAGGAGTTTCTCTCAAGGTTAAACCCACATAGCTTTCTACCCTATTTGCAAAAATTTTAGAAAGTGTCGTGCATTATGAATTATTTATTATAAATACCCTTTAGCTCATAAATTGACACTCATTGCACCTAGATGCTACTCATAGAGGTGAAGCAATAAGCTTAATCAAGAGGTAACCCATCCTAGGTACTAATCCATCTCCAATGCAGTTAACTGTGAAGTTTCCCCTAGTGTTAGTCCCACTTAGTTCTTCCTACCACAGATGAAAAATATTTAGCAAGTGTTGGGCCTTATGAATCATTCCTAGGAGAGCCCAATTTTCCCACCAATTCATATGTAGAAGGTATTTTCCACAACATGTCAAGTTAAAATATCACCATCAAATTTCAAATGTTTAGGTTTGGAGTAGAACTCATTGAACCATATTTCATGAATAATGGTTTAGATTCAAACCAATATTCTATTAGAATGCATTGTCACCTTCGCATACATTACATCTAGGTGATTCTCTTAGAGGACATGTATTTGGAATTCTTAGGTCAACAATCATAGTTCTACTCCAACTCAGTTACACTTAATTGTGGAGTCTCCATCAATAGTAATCCCACTTAGATTGCTAACCCATTTCCAACAAAACAAAAAAGGGATTTAAGAGCTTATCGGGAAAAAATATACATATCAACTAGAGCCAAACACCCTTCCATACGATAAAAACAAAGAAGTGAGGAAGTGAAGCTAGGAGATCCATCTAAGGGAGAGATGCACATTGGTAGAACGAGAATACTAGTCCCCTTGATGTTGCTACGACATTTGGTATGATAAATTGAAGAACACATTGAAGCGATAAGGGGACATCGAAGGAACTATTTACAACTAAGATCTAGGTAAGACATGGTGACATTTACATAAGGCCACACAATTTCCCCTTGAAACTTTCAAAATTTACACCAGTAAAGAAGATATCAAGAAAAAGAGGAAATATCAATGAGACCAAAAAATTTGTCATCTCGAAAAAGCACACACGTTGACAAGACAACGACATGATCAGGTGAAATTTTGGTGGCATTAATAATAGATCAATGGCTAATATTCAAAATAATTAATTTGTCACTTGAATGAAATGAAATTGCTATAAATGAACTAGAGCCAAAAATATTAAAAATAAGTGAACTAAGCACATTTAGAAATAAAAGAGCAACTAGAAAATGAAGTGGAGTGTAGCAGAGGACAACACAACTCCAACCAGGGAAGGCATCCTCCAAGTAAGTACCTGAAAGCTTAAAAATAATTTTTTTAAGTGAATACAATTTGGTTCAAATTATTCAAGCTTGAAGTTGGGTTTTTTGTTATCAAATTGTATAATGGCATCCACCTCTAAGAACCTCAAAAACAAGTGACAAAAGTTAGATGAAAGACACTTGAACAAGGACTTAATTAACCAGTGCCCTGGTGTTAACAAGAGACACTGCACATCTCATCTGTTGTTGTCATTGATGGAAACCATAGTCTCTAATTCGATCCACATGTCAGCATTTGATCATACCAGAAGGATAATTGAAGATGAATAATTATCTATCAAGCTAGAACAAAGCATCTGATAGAACTATGTTCTTTGATTTATATGCAAATTTTCTATTATCATTTTGAGTTGTGGATCTCAGGGAAGGTTTCTCGATGTATGATAAATGTTATCCTTGAATCTTAGAGCCTCGTATTGATTTGTTTGCAAGTTAGGAGATTTGGATGATTGATTTTTTGTTTAACAGTGCAAGAAGGTTGACTAAGTGAATGTAGCATGTTGTGGATATTCAAGGAGTAATTTTTTAAGTGTTTTTGTGCTTGAGGATATTGGTTTGGGTCCTCACTATGTTGTGGCCAACTTTGGTTTGTGCGCATTGAAAATTATTTTTGGATTGAGCTGATAGTTTGTAAATATTTTATGTCTTGTTGAAGCCGACATGTGGTTGATTAAATATTTAATTGTGGATATATATAACCGATCATTTATATCATTTTCATATATGCACAAAGTGTGTTGATGTGTGTTGTGAAATTCAGAAGGATTATAGAGCGATTATGCATAGTTTCACTTGTGCATAAAAGGATTTGTGATGCGAATTAAAGAAGACAGAGCAGAAGAGCAGAATCAGAAAGAAGGTCAATAAATAAATTAATTTGCTTAACCAAAACTGTAATTAGGCATTAGTAGATGATATTCTCCTAGTTCAAATCTTCTAGATGTAATCCAAATCTTTTTGTAAGATAGTGAGTCTTCTTTTGTATTTGAGCAGTGATCTCTAGGCAGTGTTCCTAAATGCATGTGCATTTCTTTTGTAAACACTTATTTGAGTACTCAAATAATATTGTGGATTGATCTCCACCATGGTTTTTCCCCTAGTAGGGTTTCCACGTGAAAAAATCCTTGTGTTATGGTGTTGTGGTTCCTTGTTTTATGTTCATGCATATTTCTTTTGGTTGAATGTTATAAGTACTTTAAAGATCAGATTAATAAGGTTAAAAATTGCATAACACTGATTCAATCCCCCTCTCAATGTTACTTGATTCCAACAATTGGTATCAGAGCCTACTTCCTCGGAAGAAGTTTAAAATCTTGGGGAAGATCCAGGAAAGTTATTCAATGGATTCAAGTAGTATTCAACAACTTTTGGTGGCCCTAGATGATCTTGGTCAATCCAAATCTTATGTCCATGAATTGTAGGAAAGCCTCATGAATGTTGAGAAACTCATTCAATCATTGAAAGATAAAATCAATAAGTCCATGGAGAAGAGAAGGGAAGTCTATGATCAGATCAAGCAGAAAGAGAGTAAAAGCATTGAAGATGAATAACTGAGTCAATCCCTAAAGGAAATGATAGAAGAATGTGAATTTTTTTCCAGAGATAATGTAGTCCTAAAGCATGAGATGGAATCTATTATGATGAGGATGACCAAGGAGATTGAAGAAAGGAAGAAGAATGAAGCAAATCTTGCTCAGTCCTTAAAAGAGAAATCTGAAGAATGCAGCTGAATTATTGATGGATTTAATCAGTTGGAGCTTGATTTGGAATAATCCAGAAATAATGAAGAAAATATTGAAAAGTAGATTGTTACTCTAAAAGATGAACTTTCTACTACAAATGAATTCAAGGAGAAGTTCAAGATTAGCCCAGTCAAGCTTGATGGACTTATTAAAAGTTAGAGTACTAGAAGTGACAAGTGAGGTCTTGGATATGAGAAAGGAGAAAGCTCCAGATCTTAACAAAGGAAATTTAGGCAAGGAAATCAGATGAACAAAGTTGGAAGGTATCTGGTAAGACAACCTAATGCTCAAAGGTTCAATGGTTACTGCTTTGTTTGCAATAAATTTGGTCATATGGTGGCTCAATGTAGAAGTAGAATGAATCCAAGTGGTCCATCATTCTCAAGTCAGTGATTTAATTGCAATAAGTATGGTCATAATTCAAATTAATGCATAAATATGTCAAACAAAATTTTCAATAGAGATGTTAGATGTTATACATGTAATAGATTTGGCCATATTGCTAACCAGTGCATATCAAGAGAAAATCAATGAAATCACTAGTCTAGACAAAGAAATGTGGTGTGCTACAATTGCAACAAATTTAGTCACATTGCTAGATTTTGTAGAAGTAGAAAGGGTCTAGTAAATCAAAGGAAAAACATGCAGCAAGATGAAAAGGGAAAAGGAAAAGTTACTATGGATGAGATGAGGAAGAAAATGAAGAAGATATGGGTGAAGAAGATTCCTTCTGATGCAAGAAATGATTCCACACTAGAACTAGGTTCTGGTAATTCCTCTGGGAATTAGTTTATGACCTATGGCCTAGGGGGAGTTCTCAAGAAAATCTTTTTAACCCCCTTCTCGGTAGCTAGTACCAGAATGTGGAAAGTTGTAATGATTGCATTAGTGATGTGCAAATGTTTTGGAATATCTTGTGGAGAGAGTTTATGCAAACATGAAGGTCCATAGAAGAATTTTATTTCACAATCTATGAAAATAGGGTATCTGGAAGACCTAGGGGAAAAGCATTTATTGTGATAAAAATGTTATGTGCACGAATGATAGAAGGCCATTTATGTCCTTCATTTGTCACATTGCATTTCAAGAAGAAGAAGGTTGGAGTGCTTTGAAGCAAAGTTTGGTGAAGTTTGACGAAGATTCAAGTGTGAAGGTGATTCATTGATCAAACCCTAATCCAATGAAGGGTATTTATCCAAAAACTCATGAAATTTATTTTTTTTGGAAATGGCTACCCCTTTGGTTGTGGATATCAAGGATAGGCCCTATCTAAAATTCAAATGGAACTTGTTGAAATCCATCAAAATAGAACCTTTAGGTGCATTTTCTTTTGTTTTGTATGGTGTTCTGAATATCGAAGATATTAGGGCATACATTCATGCAAATTTTGAAGAAGTAGGAAGCTCCCAGTTGTTGAATTTGTACACCAATCATATTGTGGGAGAAGATCTCCATGTAAAACCTTAATTCAAGTCTTTGGAGGAGAATAAGTTCACTCAAATTGTGAAATTTCCCATGTTTGAAGAAAACAAATAGGTTTGGTATATATTGAGTCGAGTGCATGCTGAGTTCATGTGGTTAAGTTAGCCTTTCAAGATTAGAAAGGAAGCTACAAGGATTTTTTTGGTTTAAATTCATCTGGTGGGTTGCCAACATTGAAAGCCATAAGAATCAAATAGTCACAGATGCAACCAATTCAGTGTTCGATAAGAGAGCTATGAAAATTGACGATATTATTGAAGTGGATGTTAGATTTGCTTCTATGGTCATTGGGTACAATATTTATCACTCCAGCTAGGACAATTCTATATTTGGTACAACAATCTATGCAGCATATCAGATGGTCAAGGAAAAAGTAGATTATGACCTGTGTGAGTTACTCTGAAGCTCGTTAATGGAGAATCTTGGAAAAATCAAGAAAGATAAGAAAAATTCCTTCGAGTATGGTAATCTATTATTTTTTCTTTTCTTTTACTTCATGAATGAATTTTTAGGAGTTGGAAAAGTACATTGGAAAGGCGATAAACCTGTAGCTATTCAAATTGAGACATCTTGTATGGAATTGGTGATAGTAAAGCTAGAAAAACTACTATATGAGGTTATTTTAAGAATTTTTAGAATGCAATGCAAGCCAGGGAAAGGATTCCTACTTCTATTGTGGAGAAGAATAAGGATGCAATTTGTTTCATGGTTGATATTGATCAATGTTTGATGGAATTTTTTGATCCTAGAACAATTTGGATAATTCTTATGGGTTATGAGGTTGAGGAACACATTTTGGAGCTATACTCAACACTTGTTAAGTAAACCTTGGGGTCAGACGGAAGAAAGGTTTGGAACCTTTAAAGAAAAGAATATGGAATTTCATACATAATTGAAGAAGCCAATCATAATATAGAGAGTAAGAAAAGAAGTGGAAGCCTTTGTAGAAAGCATGGGTATATCAGTTGAAGCAGTGAGAGAAGCTACAAGGAAAAGAGAACAAGTTGAAGTAGGAGAGCCAGCTACAATTGAGTCTGCTAGTTCGACAACATCCTATGTCAGATCTAGATCCATAAGGAGCTCTACTCTCTCATCTGGTCCTACAAAGAAGTCAATTCTTGTGAAAGCTCAAGCCAAGACATCTGAGAGAGAAGGAAAGAGGAAGAAGGACAAGAGCACAAGAGTCTATTTTGTTGATTTTGAAAATGAAGAAATTGAATCTAATGAGGAGGTAAAATAAATTAAGCATAAGGACTTAAAGGAAATAAAAGTCACTAAGGACAAGCCCTCTGGTGAAGAGAAAGCAAAGAAAAGGATGAAAATTGATAAATCAGGTATGTTTGTAGAGGAAGTGGAAAAATATTTGATTAAGGATGGAAATATTAGGCCACTTTGTGAATGGTATGAGACCTTTGCTAGTGTCGATCAAAGAATTCTTGAGGAAGCTACAATAAAGTAATTGAATAATTTCAATATGACTCTCATTGAAATAATGTCCAGTTGCCCAAATGTTTGTATGAAGTCTTAGAGATTAGGAGAGTGAATACAAGAACTAAAGAAGAGAAAATGAGAGAATGGATACTTGTTGATCTGTGTCTAGTGATTTCTATAGAAGAGATGAATAATATTATCAATGAAGAAAAAATGGACTTTAAGAGAAAAACAAGGGTGAATAAGCTGATGATTAGATAGATCAAAGAAGTTGCAAAAGATAATAATAAAATTCTTAAGGAAATTATGTTAAAGAACAGCTACAATGTTATTTATGAAGAAGTACATGTTGAAGATATTCCATCTGGTCTGGGAATTGAAGAGGATACATTTGAGGATACTCTAAATCCTCTAGATATACATGACACTAAAATTCCTATGGAGACTGAAGCTCCTAAAGAGTTGTCAGATGAAGAAGTAGAGATTCCTAAAGTCAAGGAAGAATCAATGATTGAAGAAAATAAGGTTGAAGCAAAGGAGGTTCATGTGGAAGCAAGAGACATTGCAAAGGTAGCGAAGGAGTTTTTGGAAGAGAAATAAGAAGAGTTTGATCCTAAAATGATTAAAGGTCCTATCAACTTGGCTACTTTATCTCCCATTGAGAAACTGAAAGTTGCATCATTTGCTCAAGCCAAGGCAGGGGAAGAAATTCTAAAATCTCATATTGAAGATAGTGAGTTGTTAAGTCTTGCATCCAATATCCTTAAGAATATTATGCCTACATATGTCAAGGATTCATTCGATTCTCCATCCGGTCAACTAAAGAAAATTTTCAATTTTGTAAGTACTCACTTTGACTCACTTGAGAAGTCAGCTATGGATAAGGTTCAGAAGGAGTTTGATGCTATCAGGTTCAGTAGATTGAAGGGAATGATTGTTAATGATAAATCTTTGTTAGCTACATGTGTAAAGAATATTCAAAGTGCTTTGTCTAAAGGCAGAAACATTTATAAGCCATGTTTATCTTTGTATACGTTCACTGAGGACATTGAAAAGAAAATTAAAGAGTATGAGAAACAATTAGCAAATATCTCTCAAGCATTTAATCCTCTAACCATTTTTGTTGGAAAGCATGAAGGTCAAGTTATATCCCTACTTGACAATATTAAAAGTCTAAAGCGTGAAGAAGGAAAAATTGTTGAAAGAGTTTGTGAGCTTAGAGGATTGATTGGTCCTAGGATGAAGACAATGCTTAGTGATTTGAAGGAAGCACAAGATGCTATGGTGGTCAGTGATCCGATGAATCTTGAATCAACAAAGATGCAATCCTATCTATTATGTGGTCACATGACTATTTTGATGAGTCCCAAAAAGAATTGGGACAATAGTTTGAGCCTATTAAAGACCAATTTTGTAGACATATTCAAGTTTATGTAAGTTGTAGAAGCAAGTTTGTACATATTCAATTTTTTCATTGCAATTTTGTTTGATTTTTGGTATGTGGATTCCTGCCTTTGCCATTGATGTCAAGGCGAGAGAGTGGGACAATGAAAAATGCTTTAACCATCTCAAGGGGAGTTTTTTTTTTTAAGTTTTGAAGGTTTTTAGTGTAATTTATGTTGGTACTTGGGTATGTGCAGGATGATCATGGAAAAACAAGCTCTTAAGTGGCAAAAAATTCAGAAAAGTTAGAGTTAGGAAACTTGAAGTAAAAATTTGAATAAGTTATCTATATTATTTCAAAAATATGTAAGAATAGAATCTGTAGCAAATTGAATGTAGTTTCTAAACTACTAGGTTTGTTTATATATATATATATATATATATATATATATATATATATATATATATATATATATATATATATAGGTGATAATTTGAAATTTCAATGCAATAGTACTTAAATTTCAGGGAAAATATAATAAGTAGGTGTCTGTAACCACCTAACCACAATAAAATATAATATATTTTTATAAGATTTTAGATATAAGTAGAGGACTCATGTCTTGATGTGATGCATATTTTTTGTAATTTTTTTACAAGTAAATAATTAATTATGAATTTTTATTACAAATTTTAAAAATATAAAACTCTTATGTCGACCACCTTAACTTGGTCAAAACTTCATGAAATTCAATTTTTCTTTTTAATCCTATAGTATGCGAAGCATAGAATGTGATGCATGTTTTGGATTCAAAAAATGTGAGACCGTTTGAAAGCTATAGATGTTTTTCAATCAACCTATCAATCAGGACTTTAGTCGTAATTAAAATAGAAAATGAATAATAATTACTTATTAAATTCAAAGTAAAGCATAATTTATATTAGTGGAAATTTTAGAATCTCCTTTAAAAACCCTTTTCGTTTCATCAATTTTGGGTAAAAAAAAGTTGTCAGCCCCATACCCATCATATTGCCACTTTTTGGCCCATCATGATCCTGCACATACCCACTTGTGTCATAAAAAATTGGATCGTCTTGAGAAAAGAGACAATTTCATGCATACTTAGATCCACTTTTGAGTTCATATCATTTCTCCTTTAAAACAACATTTATAGTCCCCTTTAGACCTATTAATTTTTGTCTAAAGGCCTGTTTCACATGAGAAATTACACAAAACCTTACAAACAACACTTAATAACATCATACCCTTACATCCCACCCTCAAACAACCGTAGTGGGATCCATTCACCACCCTTGGTGAATGAGTCCCCTTTGAGAGAAAATTCAAAATCAAGTGGGAATTTAATTAATCTTGTTCTTATTTTCAGTAAATGTTGGCCTCTTAGGTCTAATTAATGGGGAAATAAGGTGTTTTTCCTATAAATACACATTCTAAGTCATTTTACACAACTTTTTGATTACTTTTTATCATCTCAAGAGCAAAAATCATTCTACAACAAAGTTCATAAGAAAGATTTGAAGTTTTAGGACAACAAACTAGGGTTTTTTGCAGGTCTTGGAGCTCACTTATATTTTCAAGATCTAACAATGCAACGAGTTGATGATGGATGCCTATGGTGAATCATGAAGAAATCTAGGGTGAAGAGGTGCAACTAGCCACCAAATAATTGCTAAGGACTTGGTTTCTTATTGATTCCATATTCCATTGTTACTCTATCTTCAGATTAAGGTTTGAATTGTGTTTATTTAGCATTTGCATGTCACTTCACATCCATGTTTTATGTGTTGTAAGGTTTCTAGGGTAGAGATATTGCATCCTTTTAATCACTTTTGCATCACCTATTCTAGAGCAATAGAATAGGTTTTTTGTCATGATTCAACCTTTCCTAGTCTTTAATAAATCTAAGGCTAGGGTTTATGCATATTTTTCTCTATTCATGGTTTGATTACCAATCTAGGTTTGACCAAGGAAAACCCCCCATTAGATCAAAAATTTTAAGCTATTTTGTAGGTATTTTTAGAGATCTAGAATCAGGACTCCATCAAATTTTTCTGTGCAGGTGTCAAGGTGTAGATTTGAACTTTGAATTTGTAGAAACCTAAAGGTGGAATGATTTGCCACCCTTGGTGAATGAGTCCCACCTAAGATGCATAATTGGTTTGAAGTTGTTTCAGGTCTCTGAAACTCATAAATCATATTCTGTTCAGAAAAAGGTCTGACTCGGGACTGAGTTGCCACCCTTGGTGAATGAGTACCAATTAGCTAAAGTTCATATTTCATCAGGTTTTCAATCTATCAGTTAGTCCTCTACAAATTCCCAGGTACACACATTGTCAGAAACAACTTTCTATTTAGTTAGATATTGCATTTTTGTTCATTAATTCTATCTTTTTGCAGATCACACTGTGTTTTCAAACAAGGCATTAATCTTAGTTTTGCATTCATTTTCAATCATTTTAATCAATCAATTGCATTTATTTTAGTCCATCTACATCATATCATATTGCATACATCCTAATTTGAATGAACATAAGAATTCTAGGACCTAAATCTCTCTCTTTCTAGGTAAAAAAATCTAAGGAAGAGAGAAAGCATTTAGGGTCCCAAAATCTGTCACAGTACTGATCCGACTCTTAGTCATTTTTCACTAAGTGTTTCCATCAATACCGAAGGGGGAGATTGTTGGAAAGATACAATACACATTTCATCTAGTGTTTTCATTGATGACAACTCTAGTCTATGATTCGATCCACCCGTCAAAATTTAATCATACTGGAAGTCTGATTGAAGATCAGTAAATATTTATCAAGCTAGAACAGAGCATCTAACAAAACTATGTTCATTAATTCATATTCAATTTTTTTGTTATCATTTTGATTGTGTATCTTAGGGAAGGTTTCTCGATGTATGATCTATGTTATCCTTGAATCTTAGAGCCTCGTATTGATTTGTGTGAAAGTTAGGAGATCTAGTTGATTAATTTTTTGTTTAACAGTGCAAGAAGGATGACTAAGTGAATGTAGCATGTTGTGGATATTCGAGGAGTAATTGTTTAAGTGTTTTTGTGTTCAAGGATATTGGTTTGGGTTCTCACTATGTTGTGGCCGACTTTGGTTGGTGCGCATTGAAAATTATTTGTGAATTGAGCTAAAAATTTGTAAATATTTTATGACTTGTTGAAGTTGACATGTGGTTGATTAAATATTTAGTTGTGGATATATATAAGTGATCATTTATATAATTTTGATATATGTTCAAAGTGTGTTGATGTGTGTTGTGAAAGTAAGAAGGATTATAGAGTAATTATGCACAGTTTCACGTGTGCATAAAATGATTTGTGATGCGAATTAAAGCAGAAAAAGCAAAAGAGTAGAATAAGATAGAAGGTTAAGAAAGCAATTAATGTGCTTAATCAGAAATATAATTAGGAATTAGTAGATGTTATTATCTTAGTTCAAATCTTGGACGTAATCCAAATATTTTTGTATGACATTGAGTCTTCTTTTGTATTTGAGCAGTGAGCTCTAAGCAGTGTGTCTGAATGCATGTGCATTCCTTTTGTAAACACTTATTTGAGTACTTAGATAATATTTTTAATTGACCTCCACAATGGCTTTTCCCCTTTAATAGGGTTTCCACATAAAAAAAATCCTTTTGTTATGGTGTTGTGGTTGCTTGTTTTATGTTCATGCATCTTTATTTTGGTTGAATTTTATAAGAGCTTTAGAGATCAAATTAATAAGGTTAAAAATTGTAGAACACTAATTCACCCCCCTCTCAGTGTTCCTTGATTCCAACACCTGGATCTGGAAAACGGTCCATAAGACATGCACAACTAAACCCTTAGGCTGAACAATTGGAAGAAAAAAATAAGAATTTAGGTGACACATGGACTCCCACCAAAGGGTATGATTTGTTCATATATAATTATGGGAAAATGAACAAACACAGGCTAGTTTCAAACCCATCGAGGCTTAATTTAGGGAGACTAGTAGTTCCCAATGTGTTCATGAACATTCAATTGATTAAATTATTGGTAGATAGATACAACCCTCAAAGTTGTATGATTGAATTACCAGATGGATCATCTTTCTTGTCAATTACTATGAACTATATCTCCATGGTATTCTAGCTTGACACTAGTCTTGAAATGAAATTCAGGCTTAGAGACCCCTTGAACAAATATCACAAATTGACCACCAGTTATAAGAGATGGAGGCTACCCTTACATAGGACCTGAAAAGAAAGAGATAGATTCAAAGTTTTTTCAAACGAACAAAACCTTCCATACTCTATGAATGGGCTTGAAGAATATTATCAGTATACATACTACTCTATCTATCAAGTACTCAACTTAGACGCCCCAATATTTATGGAAATAGCCTCAATAGTCATCACACACTATATATTTTGAAGAATACTTTGTGAAACCCATATATAGAAGGTTTGATCACCCATGTGAATACAACTTGTCACTTGAAGTAAAAAGGTTTTTGAGGCTGAAAGACAAATATTTAAGGGGAAAGGTCAATCACAACTAGGGTGGTTGGTATGCTTATAGTGATTGCACCAAAATTAGGGTTTATGGATATGAAGGAAGCCCACTACCATTTCCAAAGACCTATCCAAATAGGGTTACCTTTTTATAGATTATGAGGCAACTGGCCTATGCAAATTTTATGTGCCTTAAGTGCAACAACAGACAATCTTTGATGCCCATAACATTATGTTTTGGATACTTTACTATAATATCTAAAATAGGTCATGAGATAATTAACAAGAAGTTAGAGCACTACAATTTTTCAAGAGGAAATGAAAGGGAAAATTTTGATCCCAAACATTTCATCAGCAATGCCTAAACCACAAAGAGATTGGGAAGCTATATAGATGTACCCCTTGTGGAAAATGAACTGATAAGAAATATTAATGAGCAATAGAAATTTGTACAATAGGATCATGACAATTGAGGCATGGAAAATTAACAGTGATCCTCTATACAAAGGAGCCCTTTTAAAAATTGAAGATATTATAAGAAGATTAGAGGCACTCATTTTGCATGAGCCAAAATTAAATAGGAACATGCCTCCTTATGTCTTCACGAGGAAAGGAATTAAGGATGTTAAGGAAGCACAAGTTGAAAATGAAATTCCATTATGCCAAGCTTCTCCTCAAATTACACCTAATGGAATTTTTTCCATTGATACATCCATAGTTGAACCTGATGAAGTACAGAGTGAAGGTGAGGAAGTACAAATAAGAAAGCCTACAATAGGTAACTATGAGCCCCCAACCAAGAGAAATATAGTTGTAATGAAATCACATAATGATATCTCCAATGATATAAGGTGTAAGTATAGTAAAAATTTCATGTCCGATGATGCCTTTGTCAAGACTTATAAGTTTAAAAAAAAATTCCATGAATACAAGGGAAAGTTGGTCAGAGAAAGAATTAAAATTGTTACTCCTAAACAAGAATTAGAAGCCTTGAAAGAATTGCAGAGGGGGATTGATAAATAAGTGGAGGAATTTATCCCAGAAAAGGGGAGGGGTCTACTAGAAGAAGTTGGGGTCATGTTACTCCCTGGATGGGATATGAGTTTAGCTATTGTATTTGATACTTTCAAGAGAAGCTAGGACAAAACATTGCAACTAAGCCTAAAAGGGGTAGATAAAGTATGTGCTAGATTAGGTTTCAATTGAAACAATGCAATATTGTTGATATTGGCTTTATATCCACCCAACCAAAGGCCTTTGGTCATCAATGATCTCAATAAAGAATTTGACCATATTTTGGTGCAATGGGTGGAGGAAACTGATCCTATCGAAATTGCAGACCTACATGTTAATGTGGCCAAATTCACCAAAGCACAGATTAATATATTAGTGAAGAATAGTAAGATGTATATGATCAAAAATGAAATTTTTAAAAAAGAGATTGCTAGCTACAAGTACAAGTTGTCATCCCCTTCTAGAACCTACTCCCCATGGTTAGAGGGTAATGACACAGTGATAGGAACTATGGACAAGACAATTAATTAGAAAAAGAAATTGAATTGACTCAAAGGAAGAATGATAAGTTAGAAATAGAGAAAAATATCAAAATTAGGAGGGAATTAGAGTTGCTAACTAGGAGATTTGATAAGATGATAAGGAAAGCTAATTAAGTTTAGGTGATCCACAACAAGACTTATTCTAACTATCAGGAACATAAAAAGATATGCCTTAGAATGATGAAGGAAATGAAAGAGTTTGTAATGATAAAAAAAGGGTATGCCTTTTCCTTGCTTAATTTGGGAATAATTAATGATAAAGTGGACTTGATATCACCTTGATGTAGTGTGCATTGGATGCATTTTACACATCCACGTTAGGTTTTGGGCCCTTCTAAGCTAAATAAACCTAATTTTTCCTTAATTTAATGTTGTAAAGTCTATTTATTTACACCTTCACATTAAATTTAGGAGGCTTGTAAACTAAGGTGGACCTAATATAGTGTTGTAATGTGTTTTACACATTAACATGGGGTTTAGGGCCCTTCTAAGCTAAATAGACCCAATTTGGCCTTAATTTAAGTTTGTAAAATGTATTTATTTACACTTTCATATTGAATTTTGTGCCCTCCTACATTTATGACCTTAATATCATCATTAATAGGCCCCTATGACCCTATATTATGCATCACAAGGCATATTTTAATAAAAACCCGACAATATCAACATATAAACTTAATTTACACATTCTCTGACACTTTAACTGACAAAATAGCCCCTATGGGACCCATTCACCACTTTGGGTGAATGAGTCCCATCCAAGTGGGAATCATTCACCTAGCTTGGCGAATGAGTCACATTTGACCTATTTTCAAGGTTTGAGCGAGAAAAACTAGGTTTTAAGTTTAAATTTCTTCTATCATCCTTGGGGATCTAATAGATAGTCATTTGAGTGCATTTCCTATATAAAAAGGCTTTCAAATCATTATTTCATCAAGCACTCATGAGATAAATTCAAGCAAGCGAGAGTTAAGGAATCCAAGACTTCACAAGATTGTTAGGAGAATTTGGAGTATCATTTCTAAGACATTCAAGGAAAGATTCTTCATCAATTGTTGCAACAATTCAAGATCTATGATCATGTCAAAGATTATCAAGCATCAAACATTTTATTGAGCTAGTGTTGTGATGTAGCATTGAAAATACAAGATTAAGCATTGTTCTACACCTATTGTCAAGATCAAGATCTATGTCCTTAATGGCCATTTCATGTTAAGTTGCAGATTTAAAGACATCATTCAAGGTAATATTGTTCATGTTTCATATCCTATGTTTCATGCTTCATGTCCTTGTTTTATTGTTTCTGTGGACACAAAAAATGTAACCCTTTTACTTTTTCTTCTTTTGTCCCTTCTTGTGCTTATTTGGCTTGATTTTTCCTTGATTTAATGTTGCAATGTGGCCCAAACATTCAGATTATCTCTTCAATATTTATAAATCATTAAGACTTTATGATGCCTTCTAAAGGTGTTGTGAAGTGTTGTAATATATTTTTACACTTTTCTAGACTATTCTTATTATAATTCACCTACATTACTCTTTTTTATCACTTACCAAGTCTTATTTTAAGGTGTTGTAAAGTCTTGTAAGTAACTAACACACTTTTCAAGACTTTTCATCACCAAATACACCTTTATTATTCTTTATTTGGCCTCTTTATGCACTTACAAGCCTTAATTAAGTGTTTTTTTAATTGTAAACTTGACAAAAATCATTTAATAAAACTTAATTCCAAACACCCATTCACCTGCCTTGAGTGGGACCCATTCACCACTAGGGGTGAATGAGTCCCTCTTAGCACAAAAATCAAAATAAACTTAAATTATTGGTGGGTTTTTATTTCTTAAGACCTAAGGTTAGCTTGTGATGTATTTTTGGGAAATTAGGGCATAATTATGTATAAATACATGATTTTCTATTCATTTTAACCCCCATTCATTCAAGTATTCATTCTTGCATTCAATCCATCTAAGCATTCACTCAACCATTTTAGCATCATTCAATCAAGCAATTATCAAGCATCTTGGAGCTACCATTGACATATCTTCATACTTTGAACCAACAAGGGTTTGGTGAGTTTATGAAATTTGAATGTTATTTGTTCATTATTCCTTCTTTATTCTATTTCATTATCAAGGGTTTGATTACCAAAGTGGGGTTTGACAAGGGAAAACCCTTATGATCTAACCCTTAACCATTTTCCCCCTCTTTGCATGTGTGTTTGCAGGTCTTGTAGGCAGATTTTTCAAGGAGAGAGGTGTTAGAAATGGTCAATAAGTCATCTAAGTCATGAAGGTCAACATAACCCTCATTGAATCTTGGAGACCTTTTTCAACTTGTTTTTTGTAGATTCAGATCCGACAAACTGACAATCATAAAAGTATAGATCAGGACCCACGGAGTTGACCTTTGACTTTGCAGATTTTTGTAGGTGCACTTATTTTCCATCTATGATGAATGAGTCCCACTACCAGGATGGAAAAAGATTTTTATGAGGTTTTCTGTTCCTAGCATCCTAAAACTTGTTCTAGTAGATTTTACGAAAAATAAGACTAATTCACCATTTGTGATGAATCAGTCCCAGTGGGCATCAACATTGAATTCTACAACATTCCAAAACCTTCCCAATTCTACTTTCAGTTTTTAGGTGCCCTCTATCAGTTTCATTCAATTTTGTTCTTATTTGTTTATGTTTCTAGTTCATGTTTGCATACAACACTATGTTTTCAAACACTTCTTATTTCTTAGTTTTGCATGCATAATCAATAGTTTTTATTCATTTTCTATATTTATTCCATCTCATCTAGGCACATTACACCCACATCACATCCATATTTGAATGTAAACATTGCATTTTGGCCCAATTCTTTATCCTTTTAGGTGAAAAACCCTAGAAAGACTATAAAGAATTCAAGCACCAAAAATCTTTGGTTACATTTTGGTGAATCTGAATTTAGAGAAATTTTACTTCTGATTTCGAGTGAATTTGCATCCTAGGTTTAGCTTGCATCATTGCATTAGGTTTTGTATTGTTTTACATCCTAGGGTTTTAAAAAATTGCATTAGTGAAACTATCATATAGCTTTCATTTTTGCATTTCCAATAATTTCAAAACATTGAAATTTTGCATTTTCATACTGTAGTTGCATTTGTGCATCTAAAAAACATCAAATTTCCTTCTTTTTTTTTAAATTAAAAAAAAATCATCCCTCGACTCATTCGACACCTTGGGTGAATTAGTCTAGTTGCACATTTTGCACTGCATTTTCTGGCATTTTTTGGGCATTTTTTGTATTCCAATTTTTTTTATTGCATTTTGTCATTCTTTCTAGATTTGTTGTTTTATTCTCTTTCTTGCATTTAGTGTACTTTAATTTAATTTCATCATGGCTTTTTGCTTTAATAAGTTTTGTATGTCATTAAAATCTTTAGTGGACATGTCAAATTGTACCTTTGGAACTGATCCTAATGACCTTGAGCTTCCTCATGCTCCTTCAACTCCTCATGAATGTTCTCTTCGTGTTGTTGAAATCATTGGAGAAGATGATGATAGAATGAATAATTTTTTAAAGGAATGCCTTGACAACCCGGAAGCCAATGAATCCTTTTATCCCTCCATGAAACAACAAGACCTTCCTACAGTCCCATCTCCTAATATGTTTGGTTACCTACATCTTGAAACTAATGAAGGACCTAAGTTCCCTCCAACAGGTGGACCTATTTTCTCTAACCAAGCCACTCCTCAACCATTCTATAATAAAAATGTTACAAACACACCACACAACCTTGAAGAAACTTATGGCGAAGGTTTTACCATCTTAATCAAACAAGGATGTGACATTACAACTGAACATAACATTCTTCAAATTTTAGAACAAAGACCAATAAATGAAAACACAATCGGGTTAGGCTATCAAGATCCTCATGACAACAAGCCTCCTTTAGAATATTGGAGACTTTGTGATGATGGCATGGTGATCTTTAATTCTCCTCCCGATCTAAATGTCCTTCTTCCTCCTAAACAACCCTTACATGATACCAATGACAAGGATGATAGGATCAACTTAGCTACTCCTTTAACTAGAAAAATTGGGAAAATTTATGATATCAAGTTTTTTCCTTATGATAAAGTTTGACAACTTCTCCTTCGAGATGGGCTTATAAAATTACCTCCTATCAAGGAAATTCAACACAAAAATTGAACCAGCACAACCATATCCCATTTACTATATCATAGAACTTTTGGAAATCATACTAACAAGTGTAAGGCCTTAGAAAAAATCTTACCAAACTTCACCAACCCAAGCAACTCTTGTAGCTTTACAATTGAATAACACCAATATGCAATCTATTCCTTGATCATGTAATAGTTGTAGAATGTCCTCTTCTCAATATTACATGATCCTTTCTCACCACCTACCTCGGCTCATTCTTTCCTTGCACTCACTCAGGGGAAGAAGTTGTTAGCCTTGTCATAGTAATACATTTGTCATTGTCCCTTAGCTACGTTATTCACCTTCTACTTATACCAATTTCGTTTGGAAGGTGGACAACTTGCTTGATGGTTGAATTGCATTTGCATTACTAGTATTTTCCTCTTATTTGTATGTGCATATCGTGATCCCCCGTAATGTGCCATTTGATTTTCTCCTCTCTTTGTGACATTCTTATATTTGTACCTTCATTCTTCTATATATCATACATCGCTTTCACTTTTTCCTTTTGCTTTTATTTTATTTTTTTCCTTTTTGGGATGACGCAAAGCATTGAGATGCCCTATGTCTCTTCCATGTTGACCCAAAAGGTCTTTTTTTTCCTTTTGTGTTTTCCTTTTGGGGATGATGAAAAGTTTTCAGATGCCTTACGTCTCTTCTATGTTGACCCAAAAGGTCTTTCTTTTTCCTTTTTTACCTTTGTTTTGTGTTTTCCTTTTGGGGATGATGCAAGGCATTAAGATCACAATGTCTCCTTCATGTTGACCCAAAATATTTTTCCATCTTTGTTCGTCTTTTCATTTTCCCTTTTGGGATGATGCAAGGAATTGAGACAACCCTATGTCTCTTCCATGTTGACCCAAAAATGGATTTCTTTTTCTTTTATTTTCACTCTCTTTGTGTCATTCTTCCAATTCTATGTATTTGGGGAATGATAATAGTTTCGAGCTCTTTAATCAAAACATTGTAGCAATGAACATACTAACCCAAAATCCATATATCCCTTATGTGTTTGGTGTGTTCCATTTTGGCGCAACCCCTCTCTTTCCTTTTTCATCTTCATGGCGTAACCTTACTCGGAAATATATGACTTGGCATAGGGGCTTTCCAAGTTGGCTCTCAAATCTTGTTTCTTTTTGCATTTTTCATTCGCTACTTTAAATTAATTGTTCATAGAATGATGTGTAGCAATTCCTTGAAAGTGGGGGCATACAATTGTATTTTTTTCTTCTTCTTGATTCTTATTACAACCTTCTTGTTCCATATGATGTGTTTGTCGCTTTTTGGATGAAATTGGGTACAATTTCCTTCATGAGCATGATCTCTCTTAGCATATTACATTCTTCTTGGTGGCCTAATGTGACACACTCCATCCCTTAAGTTGTGAATATTTAATTCTTTGATTGGTCCTCTCTTGGAGACAGTAGACAAAATGTTCCCTAAGTTATAGACCTCGTATGAACTAAGACTCCTTTGAACATATTTTTTATGTTGCATTTTGCATTTACATGGCAACCTTGCATAACAAGCTTGCACGCCTATGGTTCCATTGCATTTGTTCATGAGTTATAAGCATACGAAGCTTTTCTTATCTCATGAAGCACAAAATGACAACATCCTTTGTGGCAACTTATTAAAGTTATTAGGAGGTATAAATTTAGTATGGTTGACAGGAGAGCCCATTCTAAGGCACAACTTTCCCCATAGCCACTTGTATGTTTGTGAGTACATACCAATTGTGAGTGTATGTTTCTCACCTTTCACGCCTTCTCACTTGGAGGACAGTCTTGATTTCCATTGCCCCAGAGTGAGTACACATTTCTTGTTCCAAACAAACAACCTAGATCTAATCCATAGTGAGTTGGACAGATGATCAAAGCTTTGTCTTCTTTCCTTCATTCTCCTTCATCACTTTCATGTGTGTTCCTTTGTTCTTATGATTGGTTTCCCATGGAATCTTGATCCTATGGGCTTCATCATCCCTCTTGATTGATTTTTTCTCATCTCACCAAGTATTAGTGCATTTGGATCCCTCTTAATTGTGTGTTTGACTACTTTAGTGTGAGTTTGAAGCAAGTTCATCCTCTCACTAAAGTGGGGGCTATCTATGAACACGAAAAAAGTAACCCTTTTTATTTTTCTTATTTGTTCCCTCCTTGTACTTATTTGGCTTGATTTTTCCTTGATTTAATGTTATAATGTGGCCCACACATTCACATTAGCTCTGAAATCTTTATAAATCATTAATACTTTATGATATCTTATAAAGGTGTTGTGAAGTGTTGTAAGATATTTTCACATTTTTCTAGACTCTTCTTGTTATAATTCACCTACATTTAACCCCTTTTTTACCAAGTCTTATTTTAAAGTGTTTTAAAGTTTTGTAACTAACTTTCACACTTTTCTAGACTTGTCATCACCAAATACACCATTCTTATACTTTATTTGGCCCCTTTATGCACTTATAGGACTTAATTAAGTGTATTTTTTAATGTAAACCCAAAAAATATCATTTAAGAGAACTTAATTCCCAACACCCACTAACATGCCTTAAGTGGGACCCATTCACCACTAGGGGAAAATGAGTCCCCCTTGGCACAAAAATCAAAATAAACTTAAATTATTAGGACGTTTTTATTCATAAAGACCTAAGGTCAGCTTGTGATCTTGTATTTTCAGGCAATTAGGGCATAAATGTGTATAAATACATGATTTTATATTCATTTTAACCCCCATTCTTTCAAGTATTCATTCTTTCATTCAATCCATCTAAGCATTCACTCAAGCATCCTAGCATCTTTCAATCAAGCAATTGTCAAGCATCTTGGAGCTTCCATTGACATATCTTCAGACTTCAACAACAAGGGCTTGGTGAGTTTATGACATTTGCATGTTATTTTTTCATCATTCCTTCTTTATTCTATTTCATTATCAAGGGTTTGACAAAGGAAAACCCTTATAATCTAACCCTTAACCATTTTTTCCCTCTTTTCATGTGTGTTTGGAGATCTTGTAGGTAGATTTGTCAACAAGAGAGGTGTTGAAAAATGGTCAATAAGTCATCTAAGTCATCAAGTTCAACATAACCCTAATTGAAGCTTGGAGACCTTTTTTAGCCTATTTTCTGTAGATTCAGATCTAACAACTTGAAAATTAGAAAAGTATAGATTAGGACCCATATAGTTGACCTTTGACCTTCCAAATTTTTGTAGGTGGAATGATTCACCATATGTGGTGAATGTGTCTCATTTCCAGGCTAGAAAAAGAGTTTTCTGAGGTCTTTTTCTCCCGACATGCCAACCAATTCCAATAGATTTTACTAGAAATAAGACTAATTCGCCATCTATGGTGAATGAATCCTAGTGGACATCAACATTGAATTCTCCAAAATTCTAGAACCTTCCTAGATATGCTTTTAGTTTCTAGGTGCACCTCGATTAGTTTCATTCAATTGTGTTCTTATTTTTTTATGTTTCTAGTTCATTTTTGCATGCAACACTGTGTTTTCAAAAACTTCATATTTCTTAGTTTTGCATGCATAATCGATAGTTTTAATTCATTTTCTAAATTTAGTCCATCTCATCTAGGCACATTACACCCACATAACATCCATCTTTGAATGTAAACATTGCATTTTGGCCCAATTCTTTATCCTTTTAGGTGAAACACCCTAGAAGGACTATAAAGCATTCAAGTGCCAAAATATTTGGTTATAATTTCATCATTTGGTTTAATTACCTTAAAGGGGTTTGAAAAAGGCAAACCCATATTGACTAACAATCAATAAGTTTTCTCCTCTTTACATGTGTGATTGCAGATCTAGGTTTCTTGGAGCTTGAAAGATCATTGAAGATTAGGTTACAAGCTTGTTGGAGTTGTCTTCCCATTTGCAAGGTCACAATATTCACTAAAAGGTCATCTACATCCCTGAAATTAGATTTTTAGATCTGAAATCTTGGAGAAGTAGATTAAGTAGACCGAGAAGAAAAAATTTGGACCTTGAAGTTGTAGAAAATCGAAACTAGACTATTTCACCACAACTGGTGAATCATTCCCACTGTAGGTTTTTTTAGAAATGCATACATATTTAGATCTATCCTTTTGTTTGCAACCTACTCTTGTGAAAAAATCCAAAACTAGGATTGATTCACCCAAAATGGTGAATGCGTCCCACTTGGTCAAAAAGTCAGAATTTCCAACATTTCAGGACTCCTTCCTATCATCTTCAAGTTTCCAAGTGCACACTTCTGATTTTACTATTTTCTATTGTGTTTTATATGCATTTCTAGGTCATTTAATTCAAGTTTGCATCATATTATGGTTTTTAATTTAATCTAAGCATACCCTAGGTTCCCTTATTGTCAGATCTCTTCATCTATTCAATGGATTGAGATCTCTAAGGTGTCCTTGAATTTCTTCTATGTTAGCCTTGCAGATCTAATAAATGATAATTTGAGCGCATTTCCTATATAAAAAAGCCTTAAAATCATTATTTTATCAAACATTTGTGATATTGAGTCAGGCAAGCAAGAGTTCAGGAATCCAAGACTTCACAAGATTGTCAGTAGAGTTTGCAAGATCATTTCTAAGGCATTCAAAGGAATATTTTTCATCAATTGTTGCAACAATTCAAGATCTATCATCATGTCGAAGATTATCAAGAACCAAGTAGGTTATGAAGCTAGTGTTGTGATGTAACATTGAAAATAAAAGATCAAGATCTACATCCTTCATGGCCATTTCATGTTATGTTTTATATTTACAAGAAATCATTTATAAAACTATTAAAAAGATGTAAGACAATTGAGAAGGGGGGTCAATAAGTTGTCACAAAACCTAAATTTAAAAGCTTCAACACATATGAATTCCATAACCACATTATCTGACATTAAGCATGAGCTTGAAATGGAGATAACATAAAGTAATTCAACATAGCAAACACCATATTTTACATGGAAAACCCAAGGAGGGAAAAACCACGGTGAGGATCAACTCATAGTATAAAGTAGTTTTAAACTAAAAATAAAAAGGCTCATCACCAAGGGATCACTGCCTTGAAATGATTCACTATCTGAGTAGAAAAGCTCATTGCTTGCAAGAGAGGCTCACTACCTACAAAAGATTGAAAAAATAAAATTGGGCTTTGTAGCCAAAATGAACTGAGAATAGTGCACCTAACAAGTGTTGATGCAGTTTTGGTGATGCTCAATAGACTGATTCAACACACTTTGAAATCCTTTTTGCTCACTACCAACTGCTTTATTAACTTCACATATGCATACTTCTATTCATCTGTATCTTTCTCACATCTTCATTCTAAAACTTTCCAACATATTCATTTATATACTTGATCTTTCCTACAAGCATCAATTAGGTAAGCCTAATTAGATGCATTTTATATTTACCAAAATTACCAACCGTCGACTTCAATCATTCACAAAATATTTCAAGAAGATAATTCAAACTTCCAGCATGCTTCATTATGTGGGTAAGGACATAAAATAGGTTGCACATATATCCACATAGCAAAATTAATTCACCATATAATAATTATCCCAAGAAGTCAGCCAAGAATAAATAGTCAAATACTGGTTCAGATACCAAACCAAAATATCAGATTAAGCACTTTCTTAACCTTGCAGTCATAATATGGTGAAAACAATGACAACAAAAAACTATAGAGATAGTCAATCTTCTTTTTTTTTCCAACAATCTCCCCATTTTTCATTGATGGCAACATATAAAAACTTCTCCTTCAAACAATCCCCATACTCTAATTCTCTCCTCCTTTGACATCAATGGCAAAGGGTTACCAAAAATGATATGAACAAGGGTTTAGCATGGTGACATCAAAAGATTTCAATTCATCAAAAAAATTTAACCATCCAAAAATTTCAAACATCAAATCAATTAACTTATTTTCCTTCCTCTTCTTCTTCTCCTCAGTAGAACCAAAAAAAAATAACACTTAGGATTCAAGTAAAAATGACACTCTTCACTTAAAATACTTTATGGTACCTTTCCTCAAAAATTGGACACAATTTCTTCTAGTTAAAAGTAGTTGAATCCATTCTTGTGCAAATTCTTTCAAATATACCCAACACAGTAAAAGATAGTGACCAATATGAATTATGTCTCTCAATGTCTTCTGCATCAATAAGCATTCTGAAAAGATGTTCTAACCGAACCTCAACAATCTCCTTAACAAACCAAAAGGTTTTCACTACATCATCTCTTTGTATTTTTACAACTATCAGTTCAACCTATGGTTCACCAACTCTCAATCTTTTCTTTGATTCTTTGTCTTGAAAGATGTCAAAATTCTTTCCAATGTTGTTTACTTATGAAATTATCTATTGCAGCAAGCCATCAGAGATAATACTTGTAAATATTAGATATTTCTTTAATGCATTTCTTTGTTTCCACAATCAGTTTAGATAATCTCCCTTTAGCTTTAACACACCTCTTTTCTACCAAAGTTTCAAGCTTGCATCCTTCCAGACCTTCAAGCAACATCCTTTCTTCTACAATCTCAACTAGATTTTCTAGCAAGGAATAAGAAACAACTGTTATTCCAAAAGCTTTACAAGGAAAATATTCTACAAAAGCATCATCAATCTTAATTCTATCAATAGGAGAGGATGCACTCCATAATTTACCAATATTTCTTCATCTTCCCTTTGACCATCATAGATTGGATGTCATCAGAGGATACTTTCTCCTTTTCTTCTGAAATTTCAATGATATCTCTAGTTATAACATTCTTCTTCTTTGATTTCAGAGTAGAATCACTGACTACAACCTCCAATTCCTTTTTACCAGAGAAATAACCCACCTCAAACCAACTCAAAGTAGATATACCAGAGCAAATATTTGTTTTCAAGGATGTGAAATAAGATTTACACATACTTGCATTATCTGCCAACGTTCTCAAATATCTATAGACCTATTTTCCAATCGGAATCCTAGATTCCCATACCACATTATCCTTTCCTAGTAGGGAATACAAAAACTAAAATACCAAGCATTCCATTAGGATCTAAAATGAAAGAGATAACCCTCAATCACCAACATACAAACATTTTTAGAAAGATTCTCAAGCAAGAAGCTACACAAATCAAATTTCCTATTCTCCTTAACCATCATATGTGCGATATAAGTAGCAATGGCCAATGTGGAACATTCATGATTTTGAAAATACATTTTGTAAGAAATGTTGTATGCAACATTCCTTATAGCCAAATCCTCAAGAGTATTTATAAATAGAGCTCGTGGGTCTTTTCTAATGCGAGTCAATTCCTCCACATCTTTGTACTTTACAATTTTTTTTCCATGAAGATCCCCAATACTGCATAAGCCAGTAATTACCTCAATAGCTTCCTTTGTAACCAAGTAGGGTTTGTCCAATACAACACTTCCATCCTCGAAATGATTCAATCAGGAAAAAATAAACTCTTTTTTGACAACTCACGGAAATTCACTCCACAAATCCATACCTAGGGTTTTGATGTTCTTCAATTCACTTTTGCTCAAGCCTAGCTCCATTTCTTTCATCTTTCTATGATCAAATACTTCTAATTAAACTCCTTGTAGCTTCATAGGGATGAAATCACTCGGTTCTCTATCCATTTCTATGCTTTCTTTAATTCGTTAATTGAAACTTCTTCATTTTTAATTCTTCCCCTAAATAAAGAAACGAATTCCAGATTACCTGAGTCAATTTCTTTGAAATCTCTTTAGAATTGCTTCACGCTTGCTTCAAGAACACTCCAGGGTGCCTTCCAAGTTCTCCAAATTCATAATTAATTGAGAATCTTCACAAATTTTTAAGTTAAACACCATTAAGTTTTCCCTAAACACATTAAATGTGACAAACATAAAAAACTGCTAAAAACATTCTTCTTAACACATAAAACACGAATTAGGTCCACAAATCATCATGACAACATGTTTTCTTCTGGTTCTTTTTCTGCAACCTCTGATTGCTCATTCTTCACATCTCATCCTTGTGCCAACCTTTGACATACCACTTTTTTAAGGGTTTTTTGTAATTTTCTGATAATGCCCCCCTAAGACCATGCTAGATCTAATTCATAGAGGATTCCTTTGTATCAGATGAGGGCACAAACACATCAATAGGTTCAAGTTTTTCTTCTTCTTTCTTCTTCTATATCTTGTTCATTTCTTGCTTCATTTCTTCTTTTTCAACTTCTTTACCAGATCATTATTCTCTATCAGAGTAGACTACTTTCCTTTCTTTCTTATGTATACTTTTGAAACATGTCCTAATTTATTATAGTTATCATAGATGAAATTTTTCTGATAACTCTAACCTCCATTTCCTCTTGATCTACATTGATTCACTCTATGTCCAAATATAGGTGTAATAATAGCCATTGAAGAATTGATTCATTCTGCCTTCATTAAATCTATTCTGCATTACCCGAATTACCATTCTCACCTAAGATCTACATTCAGTCACCTTATGTCCAACCTTCTTACAATCAAAGCATTTTCTGGTGAAGGGACCGAAAAACTGATTATTCCTACTTTTGCATTATGTTGCTTTGTGACCATATTTATTACAGAAGAAATAGATACCATTAAAAGATGGATAAATTTGTGCATTAGGATGTATCATAGCTAGTTTCCTTGAATGTTTCTTCTTCTTTCCTTTGTCTTTAATTCTTTGATTGTCCTTAGAACTTTCACCTAAGTCATTTCCTAAATGAGCTTTGTCTTTATTTGATTTTTTTCTAGCAATCAATTCTTCAAGCTTATCAAAACTTGATTTAAAATTATTTTCACATATCTTCACTTTTTCGAGTTGAATCCTCAATTTTGCCACTTCTTGTTCAAGTTTAGAGCATTCATCAAATTTGTTTCACACCATTGTATTCAAACATTCTTTAATTCTCTTCTTTTCTTCTACTATTACTTTCAATTCAATTATCTCTTGTCTCAACTGCTCACTCATTTCTCTGTGTCTTTCCTTGAATTTATTTAATTGTTCTTTCAACTTCCAAACACATTCATTAGCTTCATCTAGATTCTCCTTTAGATCTATGTTTTTAGTTTCAACTCTGTCAAGATCATTAAGTGCAGTCTGGAGTTCTTTATCATCCATTTGATTAGCCATCTAGATCCTCATTAAGCGATTAAGATCTACACCAAGGAACCAAAGCTTAACCAATTGTTAAAAAGATGCAAGACAACTGAGAGCTAGGTGAATCAATTGTCACATATAACCAAAATTTCAAAACTTCAACACATATCAATTCCATAACCACATTATCTATCATCAAGCATGAGCATGAAATAGAGATAACAAAAATTAATTAACACAACAAACACCATATTTTATGTGCAAAACCCAAGGAGGGAAAAATCGTGGTGAGAATCAACTCATAGTATAAAGTAGGTTTAAACTAAAAATAAAAAGGCTCACTACCAAGGGCTCACTACCTAGAAAGGACTCACTGTTTGAGTACAAAATCTCACTGCTTCCAAGAGATGCTCACTCCCTACAAAATATTGATAAAATAAAATTGGGCTTTGCAACCAAAATGAATTGAGAATAGTGTACCTAACAAGTGTTGATGTAGTTATGGTGATGCTCAATAGACAAATTCAACACACTTCATCCTTTTTGCTCACTACCAACTGCTTTGTTAAATTCACATATGCATACTTCTATTTTTCTATCTCTTTATCACTTCTTCACTCTAAAACTATCCAAAATATTCATTTATATACTTGATCTTTCCCACAAGCATCAATTAAGTTGGCCAAATTAGATGCATTTTATATTTACCAAAATTACCAACTGTCGGCTTCAATCATTCACAAAATATTTGAAGAAGATAATTAAAACTTCCAACACACTTCATTATGTTGGCAAGGACCTAAAATAGGTCACACATATATCCACATAGAAAAATTAATTCACCATATCATAACTACCCCAAGAAGCTAGCCAAGAATAGATTTCGATGCAAAAAGAAAAAACATTCTCTATGAGCACCAAATACGTGAGACTTTGAGAGTATGTGCTTCTGTTTCCTACAAACCATTCCCAAAAACTACAAGCACCAACAACTAACTACTTGAAAATGCAAAAAAGAATGCCAGAGAGTGTAACTCAAATACTGGTTGAGATACTGGATCAAGCACAACCTTAACCTTGCAATCATAACATGGTGACATCAATGACAACACAAAACTATAGAGATTGTCAATCTTCTTCATTTTTACAACAACGACATCATTCAACATGTCATTGTTCATGTTTCATATCTTATGTTTGATGCTTCATGTCCTTGTTTCATTGTTTCATCATTTGGTTTAATTTCCTAAAAGGGGTTTGACCAAGGAAACCCCTATTAACTAATAATCAATATGTTTTCTTCTCTTTAAATGTGTGATTACAGATCTAGGTTACTTAGAGCTTGAAAGATCGTTGAAGATTAGGTTACAATCTTGTTGGAGTTGTCTTCCCATTTGCAAGGTCATAATATTCACTAAAAAGGTCATCTATAGCCTCAAAATCAGAGTTTCGGATATGGAAACCTCAAGAAGCTGATCAAGCAGACTGAGAAGAGAAAATTTAGACCTTGAAGTTCTAAAAAAATCCGAACTAGAGTCATTTTCCACAAGTGGTGAATGAGTCCCATAGTAGGTGTTTTTTAGAAATTCTTGCAGATTCAAATACCCTTTTGTCTTAAGCCTACCCCTATGAAAAAATCTAAAACAAGGTCTGATTTGCCCAGAATGGAAAATGAGTCTCACTAGGTCAAAAAGTTATAATTTCCAACATTTTAGGACTCCTTACAGTCTTCTTCAAGTTTCCAGGTGTACACTTTTGATTTTACTATATTTTTGTTCTTTTTTATATACATTTTTATGTCATTTAATTCAAGTTTGCATCATATTAGGGTTTTTCATTTCATCTTGCATGCCATTGTCTTTTCCATGTTTAAATATGGTGGTGAAATCCCCATTAATCTCTAAAGATACCCTAGGACACCTTATTTTCAGATAGCTTTGTCTATTCTTGATTGGATTGAGATCTCTAAGGTGTCCTTGAATGTAGCAAGTGTGAATAGGAACCCTATCCTTGTGCTCTATCCCTCCAAGGTCGGGTGTACTATTTATGTGACTACATTTTGGTGAACCTACATTTAAAATATCTTCTTTCCTAATTTGGATTCCATCATCATCCTAGATCTAGCTTGCATTGACTTTGCATTAGCTAATTGGTATCTAGGGTTTCTAAATTTTTGCATTAGTGAAAGTGCATATGGGTTGCATTTTTAAATCCCAGATCATTGAAAAACATTTGAAAACTGAATTTTCATTTAGTCTACAAATCATAAAACATAAAAAAACATAAAAATCACTTAAAAATCTTTGAAATTTTTGAAAAAAAATCCTTATTGGGACTCATTCGCCACCTTGGGAAAAACAATCCTAGTGCACATCTGAAACTACCTTTCACAACATTGAAAACCTTATTTCTACTCTTTTTTTTGCTGCCATTGGTTATCTATTTCAGTGGGTTGACTTTTTTTAATATGCATTTCATTAAATCTAGCTTAAATTGGTCTATTTGATGCATTGATCAATTCCAAATTTCCATTTACAACATTTCACCTTTCAAGTTGTTTCATAGTGTAATTAGAAAATTACCTTGCTCCAAATCTAAAAATTGAATTTAAACATTTCACTTTAGGTTATTGCATTGCACTTTCTATATTGTTCCATGATAACATGTTTTCTTTCAAGAGATGTGGCTTTGATATGGTTAAAAATGGATTGCATAAGTACAACATCCCCTCTTATGAGTTCAATGACATCATTAAGAAACATGTTAATCATCCTTCTAGTATCTTTCATAGTTATGAAAGCATCTTAGAGCAAGTGGATCAAACCATTGATACAATCCTTAATATTGTGTTACCTATCAATGAGGATGGTATGATACAAGAAGATACAAGCATATACAATCATGAAAACAATAATTTTTCTTCTCTCGATGCCTCTCCTACTTGAGATGAAGGTATCTTGGTGAAAAAAGACAATCATTGTGGATCAGGAATGTCTTTATTGTCTCTCTCCTTCACCCCATTGGGAAGATAGTAAGACACAAGAAGATGAGGTCATTTCCACCACTTTTCTTATCCCAAATCCATCTCTCAACATCTCCCCTAATTGTAAGAATGCTTTGGTAAAAGAGGATAGAATTGTTAACGATCATGAAAATCACATTTTTCAAGAGAACATATGGATTGAAAGTGATATCCTTATCGCTCTCCTTCCTAATGTCCCTAACATTTTGAAAGACCTATTTGAAAAAAATCATTCAACCATTTGTAATCATGAATACCATATTAATCATTCTCTTGATGCTTCCCCTATTAGTGATGAAGTTACTTTACACGACATAACAATGGGGAGTGATGAACCTTTCATTGGCCTCTCTCTTGAAATCTCTCCTACTAGGGTATAATTTATATCACAAGAGAATGAGACCATAGAAAACAAGAATGAAATCACCAAAAATCAAGACAATCACGTCTATCCTTTTTCTAACATCTCTCCTCGTTGTGAATAATATATTTCAGCATTAGAAGATAAAAGCTGTGAGAGTCACAAGAGTCTTATTTTCCTCTCTCCCCCTAGAGAAAAAAATATTGAATAAGAGAATGTCATTGATCATTCCCCTACTTGTGATGAATTCATTTTAGAAGAACCAACCTTTGAATGTCATGAACATCTAGTTTGTCTTCTCCTAAAAAATCTCCTCATAGGGAGGATATCATGGTGGAAAAAAAATAGAACATCAACAATAGTGATATAGTTCCCTTAGATGATGATGATGAACTAAAATTAGACATTCCTTCACTAAGGGATGTTAATATTACTCAACCTCAACTCATCCTTTACCCACCTTCACACAAATGAAAAACTCAAGAAAAAACCTAAATTTAAATCCTTTACCCACCTAGGAATAATGTTTCATAGTAGCCGAGTCATAATACCATTGCTCATACATATACACTAGAAACAATCCACAACCAAGACAACCAGCCCCAACATCCCTCCCATTGCCTAATCCTATCTGACCAAGTCCTCCTCATTTGCCTCCAAAAATTTGAAAGGAGTATGATCTTGTGGAACAACTAAAGAATACTCCTACTAAGATATCATTATGGGACCTTATTCAAGAGTCCCCTTAGTATCACAACATGATTCAAAGTGCTTTACAACAAGTTCCCACCCCTCCTAATGCACAATCAAACAATGTGGAAGCCCAAATTCAAGTTGTAACTTGAACACTATAGACATTAATTTTCATCAACATGAGTTACCCCTTTTTGAAATGAGAAAGAGACATGATGCCTTCATGATAATAGCCAAATTCAATAGAATAGGAATAAAAAGGACCCTTACTGATAACAACTCAACCCTTATTGTGTGCAATGTGAAACTTTTAGATAGATTGTGCATGGAAAAATAAAAAATTGAACCTGACTCTATCAATTTGAAGATTTTACAATGTAAGAAAGCAACTACTCAGTGTGATTACTTTACCTATTAGAGTGAGAAAGGCTACCTTACAAACCCTAATTCATGTTATGCCTCATGATTTTTCGTACAATATTCTTTTAGGAAGACCATGTATTCAAGAGATGCATGTGGTTCCTTCAACCCTTCATCGTATCATGGAGTATGTCTACAACAAAAAGGTATACCAAGTTGAAATAGACCCTCAACCTTAGTTGCTTACAAGTTGAAAAAGGAAGGACAAATCCTCTAAACACACTAATTCTAACTTTGAACATAGAACCTATGAATGAAATGAAACAAGATATGGAAGAAGTGTCAAAACTATTAGAAGACTATTAGGGTTCCTTAGATTTCACATCATTCAAGGGTGAATATGAGATCATAAACAAAGACATTGAAAAGGGGTGCTAGCAAGAAGTTGAGTCCACTTTTTGGCCAAAAAGTGGAAGTGTTTTCCTTGATTTTCAGGATTTGACACATTTGACCTTAAAATTTGAAGCATTTAGAGATGAAATCTTCAAAAAAGTCACTAATCATAAAATGTAGTACTTGGAGTCTAGTTTCCAAATATGTAATTTATTTTAATACCCAGCTTGTACAAATTGAGTTTCAATAGGAATTTCTAGAAACCACTATTTAAAAGTCACTTTTTTATACCATACCATGCACGTGTACAACATCCATATTTTGACCTAAATTATCATATTTTTTAAAATCCTTTTGGGAAAAGATTTGTGACTCACTGAAGCTTGTTCTCAATATGTTTTTGTAATTTTTTATTAGGCATATTTGTCATTTTGAAAAATCATCATGTATGACAGGCATAAGATGACCTTAACTTATCATTTTTTTATTTTTATTTTAAATTGAAAAGAATTGTCTAATGTTTGTTCTCGTGCAATCCATTGGTCAAATTTTATGTTGATCAAAAGTTATTTAAATACTAAAAAACCCTGATATTTAAAGTTTATGGACCTGTTTCATCATAAATTAATTGAAAAATAGAAAAAATAATCCAATGAATTTGCATTTTCTCAAAACAAGTCAGGTCAATAAACAGGTCCATAAACAGGTCCATAAATTTTATGCAATATTTGGAATCGTCAAAAAATTCTACAAAAAAAGTCGTCAGCCATATGTCCAAACTCGGTATTTTTCTCTGACATTGTTCGGACCTTCAACTTCAGATCAAACTAGGTTGAAGGCCTAGGTTCGGATTCCCAATGCTTTTCCTGAACCAAAATACAAAGCAAAAACCCAACCACAAAGAAAATTCAAATTTAAATTTTTAGAAACCAGATCTCGTTTCCCAATATTAAATAGTGTGACCGTTCATAGGGAAATGGAATCTCTTCTTATAAATGGGATCTCCATTTGTACAAAACAAGATCTTATCTTATAAATAGGACCCCGATTTGTACAAAATGAGATCCTGATTTTTATAAATCAGGATCCCATTTCGTACTAATCAAGATCTCGTTCCCTATCCATTGGTTTGGGACCCTTTAGCAAATGGGATCCCGATGTTTCAAAAGCGAGATCCTATATTGCATTTAGGCTTGGGATCCCAAAGCTAAACAAGATCCCAATTTTTCAAAATCAGGATCTCGTTTAGAAAAATCAAGATCCCATTTTTGCAATGTCGATTTCAATTTTTTTGGCTAAGGAAAAAAATTCCACGTTTTGTGTACTCAGCTTTGTGCACTTACCCAAAGGGAAAAGAGAAAGCAGTAATGTCAACAAAAAATTTAGAAGGTCCTTCAAAAGAATCCACCTCAGCCACTTTAGAACAAAAGACAACAAAATTTGATGAACTTAATTATGAGCAACCATCAAATCCAAAAGAGATGAAAAATATTTATGGAAAAGGTTATGAACTTATGAAATAACTTGGATATAGTGGAAAAGGATGTGGTGTAGAGGAAAAGGTATATGTGTCCCTATAGAGCCTCACACACAAGAAAAGACTAGTGGTCTTGGTTAATGCCCCTCAAAACAAAAAAACAAGCCTTCACTTAATATCAACACTATTACAAAAGATTCCTCTAAACTGACTTTAACATTAGTGCATCCTGAACTAATAGACACTAGTGGTATAGATTGTTTTCCTTTGAAAGAAATAAAAGAAACATAGATATTTTCTCTTAACATAAATTTCATCACACAAAACACAAATGATTTTAATTTTTTAGATTCTACATCCTCCAGTAAAGGAGGGAAAAAAATCTCGCAATCTAAGGAGTCTTGTGTAAGGATGACACCTAATGCTAAGCAAGAGACATCTTTGTTGCATAATAAAGGAACATCTTCTACTTTGGATCAAGAAGGTATCTTCTCAAGACTCCTCCAATATTGTTTGATATCCCTCCCTCCATGAACATGAAAGAAATTTTACTACAAATGTTATTTTTGCACATATCACTGATTTCATGGTCATTCTACTAATGAATGTACAAATTTAACTAACAAAATTCAACATCTTAGGGATTGTGGTGCTCTTCCTTGTGTTGAAGCACCCGATTCCTCTAATTGATACTGATTTTCACTCTAGCATGCTTCTCATTGGCTCAACCTTGTCCTGCACTAAGTGGGGGAAATGGATTAGGTATCCTTGACCTTGTATGTCACTTGTCATTGTCTCTTTTGGCTAGTTTATTTCCTTTCATGAACATATAAGAGCAAGCTTGCGATTTGGACAACATGCCTTAAGTTGGCTCACATGTGACATACTTATTCATGATGTAGTTCGATTCAGAAACATATGAATTGGTATAGTTCTTTCCAAATAAGCTCTCATATATTCTTCTACTTTAAAGAAAATTTTCATAGTAATGGTGTTAGCAACTGCTTTAAAGTGGGGGCATACATTGACACTCATGTTTCATTGTGCAATTTTATTTCTTCTTGCAATGCATCTTTTTCTTGGTGGTGTCATTAGGATTTATTTCCTCCGAGAGCGTGATATTTCTTTTACTTTTCCTCTCTTGGAGACATTAGGCATAATATTCCCTAAGAAGAGACCTTGCATGAACTAAGCAAAATCTCTTTTGAACAAACCTTACACTATTTCGGAATTAAAATAACTGTTATATGGCCACCTTGCATAACACACTTTGCATGGTTGTGGAGCCATATTGTTTGTCCATGAGCTCCAATCATATAAATTTTTTCTTGTCTCATGTTCAAAGTTCAAAGTTCATTGTTGTGTGGTGCCTTATCAAAGTTATTAGGAGATATAACTTTGGTAAGGTTTGATGTGAAGCTGATCCGGGGAATGACTTTCCCTTAACCACGTGTGTATATGAGTACATACTGGCCATGTGTGTATGTGTCTCACCCCATGGACAACCTGAAGTTCCATGGCCCCAAAGTGAGTGCATTTTTTTTGAAGCTTGATCCACCTTTTCTTTATTTTTCTTTCATCAATGACATTGCATGATCGTGCATCTTTTTCTCATGCATATCATACACCTTGTGTGTGTCCTTTTTTGCTTATGTCAGTTTGATGTAGGATCTTGGATCCTTGGGGCTTGACCACTTCCTCAATCTCTGTTATCCTAGACCATTTGCATTGGTATGCTCAGCCCCCTCTTGAATGTCTACTTTAGAGTGAGTTTGAAGAAAGTTCATCCTCTCACTAAAATGGGGGCTAGATGTAATGACCAAAAAAAGGTATGCCTTTTCCTTGCTTAATTTTGGAATAATTAATGATAAAAATGACTTGATATCACCTTGATCTAGTGTTGTGATGTGGTTAACACATCCACATTAGGTTTCAAGCCCTTCTAAGCTAAATAAACCTAACTTTTCCTTAATTTAAAGTAGTAAAGTGTATTTATTTACTCATTCACATTAAATTTAGGAGGCTTTTAGACTAAGGTGGACCTAATATAGTGTTGTAATGTTTTTTACATATTCACATGGGATTTATGGCCCTTCTAATCTAAATAGACCCAATTTGGCCTTAATTTAATGTTGTAAAATGTATTTATTTACACTTTCACCTTGAATTTTAGGCCCTCTTGTAATTATGACCTTAATATTATTATTAATAGGCTCCTATAACCCTATATTATTTATCCTAAGGCATATTTTAATCAAAAACCTGACAATATCAACATATAAACTTAATTTACACATTCCCCAACACTTTAGTTGGCAAAATAGCCCATGTGGGACCCATTTTCCACTTTGGGAAAATGAGTCCCATCCAAGTGGGAATCATTTTCCCAACTTGGCAAATGAGTCCCATTTGACCTATTTTCAAGGTTTGAGCAGGAAAAGTTGGGTTTTAAGTTTAAATTTCCTCTATGTCAGCCTTGGGGATCTAATAAATGATCATTTGAGTGTATTTCCTATATAAAAAAGCTTTTAAATCATTATTTCATCAAGCATTCATGATATCAAGTCAAGAAAACAAGATTTAAGGAATCCAAGACTTTACAAGATTGTTAGGAAGTTTACAAGATCATTTCTAAGGCATTCAAGGGAAGGTTCTTCATCAATTGTTGCAACAATTCAATATCTATCATCATGTCAAATATTATGAAGAATCCATCATGTTATTGAGCTAGTGTTGTGATGTAGCATTGAAGATCCAAGATCGAACATCTTTTTACACCTATTGTCAAGATCAAGCTCTACATCCTTCATGGCCATTTCATGTTATGTTGTAGATTTACAAGACATCATTCAAGGTATCATTGTTCATGTTTCATATCCTATGTTTCATGCTTCATGTCCTTGTTTCACTGTTTCATCATTTAGTTTAATTACCTAAAATAGGTTTGACCAAGGCAAACCCCTATTAACAACAATCAACAAGTTTTCTCCTCTTTACATGTGTGATTGTAGATCTAGGTTTCTTGGAGCTTGAAAGATCATTAAAGATTAAGCTACAAGCTTGTTGGAGTTGTCTTCCCATTTGTAAGGTCATAATCTTCACTAAAAGGTCATCTACAACATTGAAATTAGAGTTTTAGATTTGGAAACCTGGAGAAGTAGATTGAGTAGATTGAGAAGAGAAAATTTAGAGCTTGAAGTTCTATAAAATCCAAACTAGACTCATTCTCCAAAAGTGGTTAATGAGTCTTGTTGTAAGTATTTTTCATAAATTCTTGCAGATTCAGATACCCTTTTGTCTAAAACCTACTCTATGCAAAAATCCAAAATTGGGACTAATTAGCTCAGAATGGTGAATAAGACCCACTAGGCCAAAAAGCTATAATTTTTAGCATTTTAGGACTCCTTATAGTCATCTTCAAGTTTCTAGGTGCACACTTATGATTTTACTATTTTATGTTCTATTTTATATGCTTTTTAGGTCATTTAATTCAAGTTTTCATCATATTAGGGTTTTCCTTTTAATATTGCATGTCATTGTCTTTTCCAACTTTAAACTTGGTGGTGACCCCCCCCATTAATATCTAAAGATACCTCAGGATACCTTGTTTTCAGATATCTTAATCTATTATCCATTGGATTGAGATCTCTAAGGTATCCTTGAATGTAGCAAGTGTGAAATTATAGGAACCCTATCCTTGCGCTCTATTGCCCCAAGGTGGGGTGTACTATTTTCGTGACTTTAGATTTCAATGCCATAGAAAATATTGATCCACGGGTGTTTAAATTTTATGATGAATTGATGGAGATGCATGAGAAATATCACAATGTGTTAGCTCAAGAACTGAGTGACTTCGATCTACCCTTGAATATGGCTATCCCCAATTTATTTGATGATGAAGGAAAGTTAAAGGAACAAAGTGTTTGAAAAGATGATATCACCTAGTATTTACCAGTGGCCCTTGAATAGGTGAATGATGAAGCAATGGTAGTATAAAATACTCATATGCAACTACAAAAAATATTTACATTAGAATTCGCCATGAGGGACATAATTAGTAAGGCAGATACATATTGCAAATAGAACTATATCGAGCATATTTCCAAAATTCACTTATTCATTGCTGGAGCATTGTAAGGGTTGAGGTTGCAAGGAATCAAAGTATATTATCATGAACATGGGTACCTCATGAAGAGTAACAAACTATAGTTTACCACAAGTGCCAAAAACCTCATTATTTCTTTTAATTACTTTTAGTTATGTTAACAAAAATGAATATGAAGAGACATTTCTATACATTTAGTGGCATGAAGCTTGTATGCTTCCCATATATAGAAGGGAAACCCAAGCCATGTTTGGGAATCATCACATACATATATATAGGAATAGGATAGAACATTAGTAACATTAATGTTTTCTATAAAAAATACAAGGACTTTTGATATGTATTGAATTATCTTTTGAAGTAATATAATGGAGCAGAAAGTCTAAATTCGGTAGTCCAATTTCTGGTGTTCAACTATTATGCCAATTTTAATTCATACATGTTATTTTCCTATCTTTGAAGTGGTTTGTCTATGTTATTTAAATTAAGTATATCAATATATATTTAACTTGTCAAGACACATTTGTTGTACTTGTGTGATTTCCTTGATTGGTTTCTATGGGAAGAGAATTGAATTCCTTTTGAGAGTTCATCTTTAATAGGTTCCTTCCTAGGATTAAAGTCCTTTTAAACTTATTGTCTTAATTGATTTACTTCACATCAAAATTAAAATCCTTTCAAACTTCACAATAACTTAGGGGGATATCACTATGATCGATAAGAACAGCCCAAATAACTAAAAAACTTACACATTTATAGAAGGTATAAACATCCAAAAGTTCCTAATAGTTAGAGTTAAAATGAGAAAGAGGATCCACATACCTTATATATCTCAACTCTATTAAGCCAGTAATTAGGCACTAGTAATATACATTTCTAGCAATACATCATACAAACCTTGTTCATACATTCATCTCTCAAAAAATTTATTGTAGGATTAGTTGTCATCCTTGCATCTATTTCACTTATACATTCCACTATGAATAGATTTCCCAAATTAAAGATCACATACATAACTTTTAAATATGCTCCATCATTAAGGTACAACCACTTAGGTTTAGCAGAGCGTAAAGTGTAGGGGGTTCTCAAACACTTCAATTAACCTCATTTATTAGCCAAAATTGTTACCATATAGCTTGGAATCCTCTCAAGGTTTACAACTTGCATTTTTGGGACCTAACAAATTAATGACTCTACTGGGGAAAAACTTGAGAAAATCGAGTAGGAAACTATCTTGCCTTATAGAGTCATTAACACTTTTTAGATCAATTTTTTTAACCAGAAATTCACATTTTTGTAATTAGATCATCATATACTTGAGTAAGGAGACTCTACTAGGATAAACCAATAACAATTTCATCTTGATGTTGAAACCCATCTCATTTTTCTACTTTTTTTTTAAAAGTAGGTGGCGACTCTACTGAATCTTTAAGATTCATGTATGACTGATAATTTGAATATTAATCAAAAATATTAGATATGAGAAATCAAAGAATTACCATATCACCTAAAATGAATGGTAGAGGATCTATGCATAAAGGAAGTCCAAAGAGAAGTGATGGAAAATGGACAGAAAAAAGGGGTCAACTTCTCCAAAGGTTACTACCAATAGGGGTGGAACAACATCAAGTCAAATAAATCTTACACAAACTAACAACCATAATGATGAAAAAGATATAATAGAACAGCCTCTCATTACAGATAATGGTTTTATCCCTTTATATGGATCAAAATTCCAAAATGACAAAGGATATCCACCAAGGGATCACAATATTCACAACTTTTTGAATGATCCTTAGAAGATGAATGAGCTTGCAACACAACGGGAATATGAAAGGATACACAACCAAGAAGATTGTGATTATAGAATAGCACTTCAACATGGTGAAGAAAATCAATACCAGCTAATAGAACAAATGGTATTTATATATACTCATGATAATCCACAAAAGGACACATGAACTACTGAGGAGATACTACAAAATATACAAGAATAGACTAGGTTGGCTAGACCAAGGGTGGAAGAGGAATGAGAAAAGCAATAATTATTAGAGGTAGAGTATCAAAGTACATCTAGTAACTCAAAATATATACCATCCCACATATAGGGTATGCCAACACAAGTAACTTCTAAGGTTTGTACTACAATACAGGTGTTCCAAAGGTTTCAAAGATACCTTGCCATGTAGTAGGAAATCAAAATAGCACCACTTATGTGTAGCATAATGTCCTACCACATAATTCACAACCGCAAAATATCTCCCAATCTATAACCAATACCTGACCACCTCTTGGCCAACAATATATCTCAACCCATCAACATCATGTACCTCAAAATTTCCAAGGCAATATGAAACCCTCACCAGAATGTACAACAATATATGCCTCATAATCAATGACCCTAGTACTAGCCCAAACAACCTAATCAAAACCGCTATTTACAAGGACCCCCAAATGTAAATAGAGACAAACAACTAGATCTATCCAGACACCTGATATGTCCATATTCAATTAGCAATGATTTAAGAAATGCAATCCCAATTTTTTTTGGAAAGAACGCTATCATAGCTAAAGAAAATATAAGGAATTTTAATGCATTTGTAGATGAATTTGATGTAGAATACGAAGATTTTCTCATGAGTCTATCCATGATGTCTTTGGTTGAAGAATCCAGGGACTGGTTTAACAACTTTCCTCATGCTTCAATCACTTCATCAACAAATTTCAGTAATCAATTCAGAGAACAATATGGAAATCAATGTGCCCTAGATTTTTCCATACATAAATTAATGAGTATCCAGAAACATCAAAATGGGTTTATTTTTTATTACAACCAAATATTCTGAAAAATATTCCAAAAAATATCATCCAAATAGAGGCCCGTAGATTTTATGGGTTTTTCCATTTATCTAAAAGCATTTGACCCTAAACTAGATATGCGATAAAAAAATAGATTCCCTAATAGCCTTGTTGAAGCCTAGAAAGCTTCTATACATATTAAGAATAAAAAAAAAGTGGCATGCATGATTAGCAAGAGAGATAACATCAAAATTCCATGAAACCCCAACAACTACCAAAATAGGCATGAAAAATAGTATAGAAATGAAAGACCAAGATTACATGAAATTCCTTGTAACACCAACTAGAAGGATGGTCGACCAATGGAAAATAATCAGAGACAAAATTTCAATAAAGACACCCCTGACCCTTTGAAGAAACATGCAACACATGTGGTGGAAAATAGTCCATGGTGTTTAGTATGCAACCTTCCACATGCACCAGAATATTGCATAGTAGCTCAATTCATACAAGAGAATGAATGGTCTTATCATCAGGAGAGAAACGATCATAAAATAAATATGCTAGGGTAGGAAACTCATCAAATTGATGATGAGTACTCATCTTCTGAAGAAGGGTTTGAGTATGATGTTAGTAACCATAGATACAATGTCAACATGGGCTAGCAAGAAGTCTTCTTTGATCAAGAGGAATGGAGAAGAGACTACCTATGCATCTAACAACACACCACAGTTCAAGTTAAGGACACCCACTAAAGAAGAAAAAAGGGACATTACATTGGTTGTTGTGGCAAAGGCCAAAAGTGGCAGCTACAACTTGAGGAATAAACCCATGGATGCAAATAAAGGAACACCTAGAGGTTTGTTTATAAAAGAAAAAAAGCATAAAGAAAATTCGTCAAATGACCAAAAGAAAGGGGAAAGATTAAAAAATATGAAAACTATACCAAAATAAACCACAAATATCAAATAGGAGAAAATAAGGATGATGTTAAAATACAAACTGAGGATAAGAAAGCCACTAAAATGGAGAAAATAGAGCAAGCAGTAATTACCCCTCATTTGATATTGCACAGGAATTGACTCAAATCAAGATGACAGTAGCATTAATGGAAATGATGAGAATAGATGAATACAAAGATATTGTTGTTAAACTAATTTCCAACGTACCCCACAAATAGAAGAACTAGAATAAAGATAAAAGAAATAAAGTAAACAATGTTGAACAAGGAACCAAAAATGCTAGATGTCTCTCTTGGTGATGCCTTACCAAAAATTCCCTCTCAAGTGGACCCATTTTACACCACACTATTGGTTAACATCAAGCTAGTAAAACATTGCATGATTGATTCAGGGGTTGCAATCAACATCATGCCAATGGCGGCTATGAAAGATTTAGGCCTATGTGTGAACAATACATATGGGAAATGCTATGAAATGGATAATAGGTCTATCTCAATGGTTGGATTCATATGGGATGTAGAGTTGAAGTTGGGAGCATACCTTGAGGAAACTTATAGAATTGATATCACCATGGTGGATACATTTCCCTATTATGGCATGTTATTATCTAAATAGTGGACTGTTGCAGTAGGGGGAAATGTTCAACTAAACCTATCATATGCAATGATACCAGATAATGGAAAAGAATTCAAGCTATATAGAGAGCCTAGATCTGAGCATGTTATACAACATTTTGACCCCAATCAAATAATTTTCTTATGTGATGTGGATCTTGGAAATTTCAGGGTTAAAAATTTGCAACCCAAATTGGAAAATATAGAACTGATTGACAAAGAAGCTCAACTCAATGATAAGGGTGTATGGAAAATGTATTTTGATGGGGAATGCAACAAAAGTGGGAATGGTTTAGGAATTTTTTTCATCTCATCTTTAGGAAATACATTCAAGTACTCATTCTAGTTAATATTTGAGTACACCAATAACAAAGCTTAATACAAATCCTTGTTGTTAGGCTTGAATATTGCTACAATATATGGGATCAAGATGCTAATAGTCAATGTAGACTTTGAGTTGATTGTCTCTTAGGTTAGAGGAAAATAATCAACAAAGAAAAAAAGACTAAAACAATATAGCAATGTAGTTTTGGACACCATTAAAATCTTTGATGCATTCTTGATAGACTAGATTGAATGATCTAAGAACATAATGGCAGATTTCTTAGCAAATCCCGCTCTGAAAAAAGATGACATCACATTAGAAGGAATAAAAAAAGTGGAATTTAAGACAAGGTATGTGGTCCCAGATAACATATACAATAGGTGGGTATTCAATGATGATGATGATCTAATCCATTTTCTCCATTGTATTGATCAATATGAATCACAAAAATTAGACTTTAATTCTTTTGTTGAGGAGATAGATGGCACAAAAACTGTCTTCAAATAGGAAGTGTTACAACTTAAGACAAATAAGATTCCAAAAGGCCTTGTAGCATTGGAAAGGTTGTTTGATGGACATGATAGATTCAATTTGAAACCCATTCTTGTAAAGCATGAGGACATTGAATATATTAACCTTGGATCATAAATGGCTCCCAAAAGGGTGTATATTGGCAAGAAGATCAACCCTACAGTTAGGGAAATGCTTATAGCTCTGCTTAGAAAATATAATCATGTTTTTTCTTGGTCATATGATGACCTCAAGGCATATAGAGAAGACCTCTTTCAACATGAGATACCATTAAAACCTAATGCTAAACCATTTAGACAAAAATAGCAACACATAAACCCTGCATTAGCACCCAAAATGTAGGAGGAACTTATGAAGCCAAGAGATGGAGGCATTATCAAACCAATTAGACATTCCTTCTAGGTATCAAACCTTGTACCTATGAGAAAGAAAAATGGGGACATCAGGTTATGTGTCGATTTCAAGAATTTGAATATGGTGTTAGTCAAAGATAACTACCCCTACCAAATATGGAGGCAATGCTACAAAGATTCATAGGCTATGAGCTACTATCTATGATGGATTGCTTCTCAAGATATAACTAGGTAAAAGTCAAAGATTTGAAGTAGTACAAAAATACTTTCACCACACCCTGAGGTACATATGTTTATGTGAGAATTCCTTTTTGTCCCACCAATGCTAGGGAAACATTTCATAGGGCTATGGATTTAGCCTTTTCTGATCTGATGAACAGTATAATGGTAGTCTATCAAGATTATTTGACAACATTCTCCAAAAGCACCAAAGATCATTGTGCACATTTAGAGAAAATTTCCATTAGAGCACTAGAATATGGCATCTCTCTAAACTTGAAGAAATGTCATTTTGTTATCACAAAAGGTAAACTATTAGGGAATATCATCTCAAAGGATGGAGTGTGGATTGATCTGGAATAGATAAAATCTATTGACATGATTCCCATTCCAAATACTATAAAGTCCATCTAATATTTCTTGGGGAAAATTAACTTTGCTAAGCAATTTATCTCAAACTTTGTAGAGATTGTAAAACCAATCTCAAGAATGCTAAAGAAGGGTGAAAACATTGACTGGAAAGAGGAAGCCATTGATTCCTTTGTATCAATAAAAATGGCTATCAAGGAATCACCTATACTAAAGTCACCAGACTTTGACAATCCATTTTAGATATTCTCATTTGCATCATACCATACCATGATAGTCGTAATGCTGCAAAATAATGATGGACATGAGCAACCTATTTCATTCTTTAGAAAATCACTCGAGGGGGTCGAATTGAAAGATGACATCACTAAGAAACAAGCATACACTCTAGTGAAAGTTGTCAAAGCATTCAAACCTTACTTGAGGGGGGTAGAAGTGACTGCATATGTCCTAAGTGTTGTAGTGAAGGATGTTTTTCATAGAAAGAAGTGACTGGAAGGAGATGTTGATGGATAAATTGAATCTAGGAGTTTAACATTAATATTCAAATAAATAAGTTGGTAAGGGGAAAAGGACTAGCAAAAATAATGACTGAATCTAATTTGGAAGCAAGACATGTGTGCAATATGGAAAAGGAGGAAAATTAGGTATCATGTATCGAGCATACACAATGGTATACTAACATAGCATACTATCTCAAGCATATGGAATGCCTTGAAAGACTAAACAACAATCAAAGAAGGACCTTAAAGCTTCATGCCACAAAATTTCTTTAGGAATAGAGATTTGTATTGGAAAAATGGGGATGGTATATTACTGTTGTGATTCAATGAAACAAAAGAAAAACATATTTTGAAATAAATGTGTGAGGGTGTGTGTGGAGGGAATTATTCAAAAAAAATATTGCACATAAGGTGCTTAGGGCTGGCTATTATTGGTCTAGAGCTTTCAATGATGCTTATAATTATGTAAGAAAGTGTGAAGCATGCAAAAAATACTTTGGTAAGATGAAGTACTAGGGGGTGTTACCATTGAGACCTATGCAGGATGAGGTTCCATTCCATCAATGGGAAATTTATTTTATAGGTGAGATTGTAGAAAAATCTAGTAGTGGAAATAAGTGGATCCTCATAGCCATCGATTACTTCACAAAGTGGATAGAGGCCATACCAACAAAATAGGATACTAACATGGTTGTACAATGAATTTCCTGCTAGAAAATATAATTACCAAATTTGAAGTCCCTGTGAGGTTGATAATAGACAATGACATGTATTTTAGATCAGATGAATTCAAAAAAAATTGTGAATAATATGGTATAATAATCTCATATGCATCACCATACAATCCCCAAGCCAATGGATAGGAAAAATCTAGCAATAAGAGTACTATTAAAATAATCAGAAGAATGCTAGATAATAATAAAAATGCATGGGATTGTAAGTTAAGATTGGCAGTCTAGGCAGACAAAATCACAACAAAATAAGCTACTGGGAAGTCACTCTTTGAACTAGTATATGGAACTCAAGCTAGGATTCCCATGCAAAATATCTTACCAGTCTATAAATTTATGTTACAAGAAGATATGGAAATTCTTGAACCTATGGAAGATAGAATGGATGAGATCAAAAATCTAGCACAAGAATGCAATCAAAAAATTCAATCACAGATGAAATACTTGTTTGATAAAAAGGAAAAGGACATAAAATTTGAGATTGGTGATATTATCCTTATGTGGAATGCAATAAGTTAGCAAAAGGTAAAACATGGGAAGTTTGAAGCCTTGTAGCTAGGACAATTTGTTATTACAGATAAGTGTAGTAAGGAATCATACTATCTACAAAACATGATAGGAGAAAACCAAGAATTTTTAGTGTATGGACAATTCTCGAAACATTTCTTTACTTAAGGAAAATTATTATTCCATGCATAGTAGTTTTAGGATTTATTTTTCTTATTCTTCCACCACCCCATGGTCTATGTCCTAGAGAATGACTCTAGATCCTTGCAATGACCTCACAGTCATTCATCCCCAATCAAAGCTCCTATTAAGAATAGATAATCCACCCACAAAATTTCATAAAATCCATCTTCAAGGAAGCATTTCATCACCTAGTCCATCATTTTTTAATGTTTATCCCTTAATTTTTTTTTCATATACCCGCCATCTTAACAAAATTTATACTTCTCCTCATACTCACACAACACCTAAGTCATGTCATTGAGACAATACCACATCGACATAACTCATTTCAAAGTCCCTTTAAAAAGTAGTGGAGTAGCTTGGTATGAATGTTATCGAAGTAATATTATGCCATCGAGGAGAGTCATCTTTGTTTCTCTTTGATGATCCTACTAAATCCTTATTGAGGATACCTAGGAATATAGAAGGATATTGTCTTAAGGTCTTCTTCATAAAAATGTGATACTAAGAAGGAAAAATAATTTCATTACCTTTGGCACAAGTTTAGGATAAGTTATACATTATTATTCAGGAAACAAAAAACATCTCTCAAACATAGTCCATCAATGTATCAAAGTAAAAACAAAGAATCTCAAAAAAACATCTCTTGTCAATAAGAAAAGTTTCATGGTTCCAATAATGAATGAGTTAAAGTAAAGTATCTAAGAAAAAGTGAAAAATAAAACACGCATAAAGCATCAGACATAACATAGAATATGGAGATAAGAGAGTTGGAAGTCTTTTTGATATCATACAAGTAACAAGGTCCATCGAGGGAAAGGGTTTAGATTGGAGGAACAAAATACTGGGTATCTTCAATAAAAGCAACAAACTTTTCCATAATGATTAATAAAAGAGATCGAGTGGAGCATGGAAGATCGAAGTAAACTGGTTAATGGTCCCTTTGACAAAATAGAAAAGGAAAAGATCTTATTGGGAAAAAAGATACTTATGAATAACAACCAAACACCCTTCCATCTGATAAAAACAAAGAGGTGAGCAAGTGCAACTAGGATCTCCATCTAAGGGAGAGATGTACATCGGTAGAACGAGAATATTTGTCCCCTCGATGTTGCTACAACATTTGGAATGATGAAGTGAAGAACACATCAGAGAGATAAGGGGACATCAAAGGAATTGTTTACAACTAATATCTTAGTAAGACATGTTGACATCAATATAAGGCCACATAATGTCCCCATGAAGTAAAGAAGATATCGGTGAGACCAAAAAAATTGTCATCCCAATGAAGCATGCATGTTGACAAGACAACAACATGACAAGAGGAAATTTTGGCAGAATTAATAATAGATCAATAGTTGATATTTAAAATAATTAATTCCTCACTCGAATGACATGAAATTACCATAAATGAACTAGAGCTAAGAACATTAAAACCAAGGGTCAAACACATTTAAAAATCAATGAGCAACTAAAAAAAAGTGGAGTGTAGCTAAGGATGAAACAACTCCAAGTAGGGAAGGCATCCTCCAAATAAGTTCCTAGAAGCTTAAAACTAAAGTTTTGAAGTGAATACAGGTTGGTTCATATTATTCAAACTTGAAGTAGGGTTTTTTTCTATCGAATTATATAATGGAATCCACCTTTAAGAGCCCTAAAAATAATCAAAAAAAGCTATATGAAATACACTTGAACTAGGACTTAATTGACCAGTTCCCTGGCATTGGGAAAAGGTCTAGAAAACATGCACAACTAAACCCTCAATCTAAAAAAACTAGAAGAAAAAAAAAAGAACGTAGGTAACACATGGACTACCACCAGAGTGTATGATTTTTTCATATATCATTATAGGAAAATGAATAGACACAGGCTAGTTTCAAACCCATGGAGTCTTAATTTAGGGAAATTGGTAGTACACAATTTTTTTATGAATGTTGAATTGATCAAATTATTGGCTGATAGATGCAACCATCAAAGCTATATGATTGAATTACTAGATGGATAATTTTTCTTGTTGATTACTAAGAGCTATATCTCCATGGTATTCCAACTTGACACTAGTCTTGATATGAAATTCAGAATTAGAGACCCCTTGAATGAATATCACAAATTGAGCACTAGTTATAAGAGATGGAAGTTGCCCTTACATAGGCCTTGAGAAGAAGGAGATAGGATCAAAGTTTTTTCAAATGAAGAAAACCCTCTATACTCTATGAATGGGTTTGAAGAATATTATCAGTATATGTATACTACTCTTTCTATCAAGTACTCAGCTTAGACGCCCCAGTATTTATGGAAATATGCCCAATGGTCATAGCAACCAATATACAAAGTCAAGATACTAGACCCATAGATTGTACAAAATAGTTGGCTAATGAAATTCACAATGATCTCATTGCCATTAAAAATAAAAATGAAGGGTTTTGATTCAGAAACTACTCATTTTTTATGAATCTCCTTATGTATGAAGGGAAAAGCTTTGGAATATGGGATGAGTGATTGAGAATTAGAGAATTAGATAAGGATGGAAATATTATGCATGTCCAAATGTGGAAAATAATTTGGGATAGTAGATGTGTGAGATCACACTATATATACTTTGTAGAATACTTTGGAAATCCCTTACAGAGAAGGTTCAATCACCCATGTGAAAACAACTAGTAACTTGAAGTACAAAGGTTTCTCAAGCCAAAGACAGAGATTGGGAATATATTCATATTTACCCCTTGTGGAAGATGAGCTGATAAGAAATATTGATAAGCAATATGCCACGAGAAAGAGAAATTTATGCAATAGGATCATGACAGTTGAGGCATAGAAAATGAACAACGGTCCTCCATACAAAGGATCCTTTATAGAAACTGAAGATCATATAAGAAGATTAGAGGCACTCATTTCACATGATCCAAAATTAACTAGGAACATGCCTCCTTATGTATTCATGAGGAGAGGAATTAAGGATGTTAAGGAAGCACAAGTTGAAAATGAAATTCCATTATGCCAAGCTTCTCCTCAAATTACACTTGATGCAAGTATTTCCATTGATATATCCATGGTAGAACAAGATGAAGCAGGGAGTGATGATGAGGAAGTGCAAACAAGTGAGCCTACAATAGGTAACTATGAGTTCCCAACTGAGAGGAATATAGGTGTAATGGAATTACATCATGATATCTCTAATATTATAAGGTGTAAATCCAATAAAAATTTCATCTTCGATGATTCCTTTGACAATACTTCTAAGTTCAAAAACTTTGTCTATGAATATAAGGGAAAGTTGGTTAGAGAAAGAATTAAAAATGTTAGTCCTAAACAAGAATCATAAGACTTGAAATAATTGTAGAGGGAGATTGATAATGAAATGGAGGACATTACCCCATAGAAGGGGAGAGCTCTACTAGAAGAAGCTAGGGTCATGTTACTCCCTGGATGGGATATGAGTTTAGTTATTATTCTGCCATAGAAAAAAGGACACTTTTCATGAAATGAATTAATTACTGATAAAATGGGCTTAATGAGGTCTTAATCTAGTGTTGTGAGGCATTTTATGTATCCACACTAGGTCTTGGACCCTTGCAAATTGAAAAACATTTTTTTATCGATGTCTTGTAAAGGAATTTCATGCTTTTCTAGACTTACTTACCCTATTTCTCCCTAATTCAACATTATAAAACATATTTAACTACATTATCACATCAATCTAGAAGGTTTTTAAATTAAACTTAATGATAAACTAGTGTTGTAATGTGTCTTCCACATTCACATTGGTTCTTGCACCTTCTTAAGCTATGTGGACCTCATTTTAATGTTGTGAAAGTGTATTTAATCACACTTTCACATTAATTTTTGTGTCCCAAGCCCTATTTTACATTTACATCATCAATAATAGTCCCATATTAACCCATATTGTGCATCTTGAGACCTAAATTGATCAGATACCCGACAAGGTTGCATTTTACACCTTATTTCCTTATCTCTTGACATATGAGCAATCAAAATAGCCCTTATGGGATCCATTTTCCATGCATGGTGAATTAGTCCCATCCAAGTGGGACCCATTCACCATGTGAGGCGAATGAGTCCCATTTGGCTCAATTTTGACCTTTGAATGGGAAAAAAGTGAAATTTAAGTTTAAATTTGCTTCATGTCAGCCTGTGATGAGGTATTAACGGGTAAAATAGGTGAATTTCCTATAAAAGCACCTCTCTAAACTTATTTTTACATCCATTCATCCATTAACTCATTCACATCATTCATTCATCACCAATATTTCATCTCAAGTCAAGAAACCTAGGGTTTTATCATTGCAAGACATCAAGAAAGCTTCCTAAGACATCTAATGGTTGATTCTACATGTTATGCTATAGAATTTCAAGATCAATCATCATGGAAAGGTAATCAATTCCATTGTTGATTTTGGTTTAATTACCTAAAAGGGGTTTGACCAAGGCAAACCCCCATGCCCTAACATTCAAGATCTTTCTCTCTTGTCTTGTTTGTTTGTAGATTTAGGACTCGTAGAAGCTTGGAAATCATTGAAGATCAAGTTACAAACTTGTTCAAATCTTCTTCTCATTCAACAAGTCAAAATATCAATTAAATCTGATTTTCAGACTCATAAATCAGAGTTTTAGAAGCAGACACCTATAGGGCATCAAAGTGTAGATTGGAAGCTTCTAAATCCACCTTTGAAAATCTAGAAATTCATAGGTCAGTTTTTCAATTTTTACATTCTTAGATACCCTTTTGTCAGAAATGGGATCTGGTATAGTTTGGCACAACTGGGACTAATTCGCCCATAATGGTGAATGAATCCCTTTAGGCATGAAAATCAACATCAGTTGTGTTTCAAAAGTAATTTTTAGTCTCCTTCAAGCTTTTAGGTGCAGACTTCAAGTTTCATTCATTTCTGTTTAGCTTTGCATTCATTTCTAGTTCATTGTTGCATTACAGAATGTGTTTTCAAATATTTCATATTTCATTAGTTTTGCATGTTTAATCAATCAATTTCATTACTTTATAGCATATAGAACATCTCATTAGGCATAAAAACATCATACACGACATAATTTGAATGTACCTACCTAGCATTTTTGGCCTAAGCTCTCTCCTTTTAGGTGGAAAACCCTAGAAGAGTTAGAGAGTACATTGGAGCCAAAAATCTATGGTTCATTTTGGTGAACCTTCTTTTTGAACATCTTATTTTCTGATTTTGGGTCCATTTTCATCCTAATCCTAGCTTGCATTGAATTTGCATTAGAGTTGCATTGGTTAATTTGCATCTAGGGTTTCAAATTTTTGCATTAGAAACAAGTGCATTTACCTCGCATTTTTGCATACAATTTCCTTAAAAATCTCTGAAATTCTACATATTCATCTTAGGTCTGCATTTAACAACATTAAACACATCAAAACTTCTAAAAATTTTGTAAAAAAAACTAGTACTGGGACTTATTCGCCATACTGGGTGAATCAGTCCCTGTCTAGATTTTTAACTATCTCTTATTGCATCAGAAGCCTCATTTTTGTCCTTCCTAAGCCTCCTAGTATCATATAGTATAAGTATAGAAAGTTTATGGAACATTTATTTTATACATCTAGCTCAAAAACATCATTTTAGATTCCTCATTTTTCAAATCACTTCATTTGTAAACACCATTCGATTTGAAAATGCTTCCATTTCTGAAATTTTGCATAACTTTGATAAAAAGTAATTTTCACTTTTGCAGACACAATATTTCTACTCATGAAGCTTTGCATTAGTTTGATAAAATTGATTTTCATTCTTGCATGTACATTTGTTTGCATTATTCAAATCTTGCATAGATTAGATAAGAATGTTTTGTATCTTTGCATATACATTCTTCATTTTCCTGAAACATTGTATGAAACAATTACATGCACTTTTCATTGTTATTCAAGTAATGCTTATACCCTACATATATATATGTGTTAAGAAACATTTCCTATTCCCTCCCTATGAGAATGTTTTAGTGAAAGGGACTACAACTTGGGCCATTCCTAACAATCATACTTGTTCTTCTCATAATATCTCTCCTCTTGGTGATGAAGATATTTTAGTAGAAGAATGAATTAATGAGAGTTTTGAGAATCCTAGTTGTTTCTATCCTTTTACCTTTCTTAGTGGAAAAAAAATTCACAACCAACATAACACAACCTTAGATGATCATGACAACAACATTTGTTCTTCCTCTAGTATCTCTCCTAGTTGTGCAATAGATGCATTGATGTTAGACAACACAATCAATGAAGGTCATGCATATCTTAGTTTCCCACCTAAACCTAGGGAAACCCCTCTTGAAAAGCAATCTTCACCCATCAATCATTCCCCTAATTGTGATGAAGTCCTTTTAGAAGAACCAACCTATGAATGTCACAAACATTTGGATTGTTGGTCTCCTAAAAACACTCCTAGGGAGAATCTCATGGTGCACAAACATATGAACATTGACACATATCCTTCAACCACTAAACCTTCCCTAGATGAGGGTGCTCAAGTGGCATTAGAATCCCCTTCACCAACATATCATGCCAATCAAGACAAAAAAAAATAGGTTATGACAACACAAGTGGGATCTCCTTTAATTAGTGAGATTTCCAAATCACTTTCCATTAGTGAAAAACACAAAAAAATTAGAGATGTCTTGAAATCCATAATGAAATCTACTCATAACAATGTTTTGAAGCCACTAAGTTGTAACTTAGTAACTTAAACATCTAGGGGACCACTTGACACTCCTACACCATTACCTTTTCCTTACAAAGTGCCTAGTGTTGAAGATCTTAAAAAGACTCCTACTAATATATCTAACATTGAAACTTCTCTTTCATGAAATTTTGGAAATACAAAAGGAAGAGATCCAATCTTACATAAAAATGAATCATGTAACATCCTCCCCTAATCCTATACAATCCACCCAGTCAGCAATCACATTCCCTAAACATGAATTACCCCCACTTGAGATTCAACACAAAAATGATCCCTTGATGATAAAGGTGATCATTAAGGAAACTCTAGTTAGGCGCACTCTCATCAATAATGGATCACAAATTAATATTTGTATCATGGACCTCCTACACAAACTTGGCATGGACAATGTAGCTCATTCAGCTTAATGATGTTCATATTTGTGGCTTTGAAAATTTTCATAGGAAACCACTTGGGATTATCACATTATCTATTGAGGTTGGACCTGTTGTGTTGCTTACCTCTATTCATATCATGCAAGAACCCCTTCCATACAATCTTATCCTAGAGAGACCATGGATTCATTCTATGAAACGAGTCCCATCTACCCTTCACCATGTCATGAAGTTTGAATACAATAATAAGATATACATGATTGATGCAGATGAGCAAAGCTATGATTCAACTAATCACAACACTTCCAACTCCCCTAATATTTTCATTCCTAGATAAAAACTTGACCCTATAGTCATTAATGTTAACTCTTCACCTACAAAAAAACTCTTTTGTGATAATTGGGGGTTATTAGATTCTACCCATCCTTCCCATAATATTTCCACAATCTCACCCTCATGTTATAAAGTGTCATATACAAACGATTCATTTTCAAACACAATTTCTAGTAGTGATTGAAGTTTCACACCTACCTTTACAGGAGAGTGTGCAATATCCCAATCTCCACCCAAACAACCTTGTGTTCCATTCACTCAACTTAGTTCTACCAAATCACCCATGGTAGTGATTGTTTAAATCTAACTACCATCCCTCATGAAGCAACAACACATAACATTAACAAGGATTTGTGTTCTTATACAACAAACAATCCTTCTCACAAAGACACACCCCCTTCATCTCACTTGGAATATTGTTATAATCTTCCTCCTACACATGGATGCAATGACCACATGAAAAAAACCAACATATCATACTTATCTCCACTCTTATCCAAGACTTTGCATAACAATAACATTCAACCTCTCAAGGAGTATGCTGATCTTCCTTATGTGGGAGAACCTAGTTCCTTCCCTTGATACTCACTTTGATCCATTCTAGGCTTACCTCTTTCCTGCACTAAGTGGTGGAAAGGGGTTTGATAGCCTTGTCCTTGTATGCCACTTATCATTGTCTTTTGACTAGTTGTTAACCTTTCATGAATGTATAAGAGCGATCTTGGAATGTGGACGGCATGTCTTAAGATTGACTTGCATGTGACATATTACCATTTCTTCATGACGTAGCTTATCAAAAACATGTGACTTGGCATAGGGCTTTCTGAGTAACCTCTCATGTCTTCTTCTCTCTTCTTCTACTTTAAAGCAATTTCTCATAGAACCTGTGCTCGCAACCACTTTAGAGTGGGGGCATACATCACCACTCACATTTCATTGTGCAATTTATTTCTTCTTGTGATGCATCCTTTTCTTGGTGGAGTCATTAGGCTTGATTCCATCCAAGAGCATGATACTTCTTTTGACTTATCCTCTTTTGGAGACATTGAGAATGATGTTCCCTAAGATGAGACCTTTCACGAACTAAGAAAAATCCCTTTGAACAATCTTTACACTATTTTTCATTAATAATTTCTTCCTTTGTGGTGCCTTACTAAATTTATTAGGAGGTATAACTTTGGTATGGTTGAGTGGGAAGCCCATCTAGTGGCATGACTTTTCCCCATTGCCACCTTTGTGTTTGTGATTTCATACCAACTAGCATATGCATTTCACGTTTTGGGATTTCTCACCCTGTGGACAGCCAAAATTTGTATGGCACTAGAGTGAGTATACCTTTGGCCTTCTCACCCAATGAACAACCAAGAAGTTCCATCTTCCCAAAATGAGTACACATTTCTTTTTAAGCAAACAATCCTAGATCTCATCCACAACTAGTTGGACAAAGGATCGAAGCTTGATCTACTTTTTTATTTTAATATTTCTCATTCTTTCCATTGCATGATTTTGTATCTTGATAGTTTGAATTAGGATCTTAGATCCTGTGGGATTGACTACCTTCTTGATCTCTTTCATTCTTTGTCATCTACATCTGTACACTCAGATCTCTCTTGAATGTTTACTTTAGTGTGAGTTTGAAGCAAGTTCATCCTCTCACTAAAGTGGGGGCTAAATGTGTCATAAAAAAAAGGACCCTTTGCTTGACATGAATTAATTTATGATAAAATGGGCTTAATGAGGTGTTAATATAGTGTTTTGAGGTGTTTTATGCATTCACACTAGGTCTTGGAACCTTGCAAATTGAAAAAGATGCTTTTATCAATGTCTTGTAAAGGTGTTGTACAATATTGCAAAGGAATTTCACACTTTTCTAGACTTAATTAACCTGAATTCTTCATAATTCAACATTATCAAACATATTTAATTACATTATCACATCAATATAGAAGGTTTTTAAATTAAACTTAATGATAAACTAGTGTTGTAATGTGTCTTGCACATTCACATTGGATCTTGCACGTTCTTAAGCTATGTGAAGCTCATTTTAACATTGTAAAAGTGTATTTAATCACACTTTCACATTGATTTTTGTGTCCCAAGCCCTATTTGACATTTACATCATGACTAATAGTCCCATATTAACCCATATTATGCATCCCGAGGCCTAAATTGATCAAATACCTGACAAGGTTGCATTTTAGATCTTATTTCCTTATCTATTAGCATCTGAGTAGTCAAAATATCCCCTGTGGGACCCATTCATCATGCATGGTGAATCAGTCCCATCCAAGTGGGACTCATTTTCCATGTGTGGTGAATGAGTCCCATTTGGCTCAATTTTGACCTTTGAGTAGGAAAAAAGTGAAATTTAAGTTTAATTTTGCTTCATGTTGGCCTGCAATGAGGTATTAACAAGTAAAATAGGTGAATTTCCTATAAAATCTCCTCTCTAAACTCATTTTTACATCCATTCATCCATTAAATCATTCGCATCATTCATTCATCACCAATATTTTATCTCAAGTCAAGCAACCTAGGGTTTTATCATTGCAAGACATCAAGAAAGCTTCCTAAGACATCCAAGGGCTGATTTTACATGTTATGCTACAAAATTTCAAGATCAATCATCATGGAAAGGTAATAAATTCCATTTTTTCATGTCTCATTACTTTCTTTCATCATTTTTGATTAACTACCTAAAAGGGGTTCGACCAAAGCAAACCCCCATGCCCTAACATTCACCACCTTTCTCTCTTGTCTTGTTTGTTTGTAGATTTAAGACTCTTGGAAGCTCAGAAATCATTGAATATCAGGTTTTAAAGTTGTTCAAGCCTTCTTCTCATTCAAAAAGTCAAAATATCAATGAAATCTCATTTTCAGACCCATAAATCAGAGTTTCAAAAGCAGACACCTGTAGCGCATCAAAGTGTAGATCAGAAGCTTCAGAATCCACCTTTGAAAATCTAGAAATTAAAAATTGGACTCATTTACCATGATTGGTGAATGAGTCGCACTCTAAGGTTAGTTTTTTGATTTGTACATTTTTAGATACACTTTTGTCAGAAACGTGCTTTGGTACAGTTTGGCGGAACTGGGATTGATTTTCCCAAAATGGTGAATGAGTCCCTCTAGGCCTTAAAATCAACATCAACAGTATTTTAGAAGAAATTTCTAGTCTCCTTCAAGCCTTCAGGTGAACACTTCAAGTTTCATTCATTTATGTTAAGCTTTGCATTCATTTCTAGTTCATTGTTACATTACATAATGTGTTTTCAAAAATTTGATATTTCATTAGTTTTGCATGTTTAATCAGTCAATTTCATTACTTTATTGCATATAGAACATATCATTTAGGCATAATAACATCATGCATTACATAATTTGAATGAAATGTTTAGCATTTTTGGCCTACCTCTCTCCTTTTACGTGAAAAGTCCTAGAAGAGTTAGAGAGGACATTGGCACCAAAAATATATGGTTTAATTATATTTGATAATTTCAAGATAATCTAGGACAAAAACTTGTAACTAATCCTAGAAGGGGTAGATAAAGTATGCACCGAATTAGGTTTCAATCCAAACAATGCAACATTGTTGATATGTACTTTATATCCACCCAACCAAACGGCTTTGGTCATCAATGAACCCAATAAAGAATTTGGCCATCTCTTTGTGCAACTAGTGGAGGAAACTAATCTTGTGAAAACTATAGACCTAAATGTTAATGTGGTCAAACACACCAAAGCACAAATTGAAAGATTAGTGAAGAATAATAAGATGTATATGATCGAAAATGAAAAATTGAGACAAGAGATTGCTAGCCACAAGGACAAGTTGTCATCCCCTTCTGACATGTACTCCCCATAGTTAGAGGGTAATGACACTGTGATAGGGCTAATGGCTGAGAAAATTTATTGGAAAAAAAAAAGTGAATTGGCTCAAAGGAAGAATGATAAGTTAGAAACAAAGATAAAAGAATATCCAATTCAAGATGGCATCAAAGCTGCTAACTAGGAGATTTGATAAGATGATAAGGAAATTTGATAAATTTTTGGTGATCCACAATAGGACATATGTTTCCTATTAGAAAAATAAGTTGTGCCTTAGAATGATGGAGAAACGGAAGAGTTGAATTCCAAAGAAAATTTTGATCCACATGTGTTTAAAGTTTATTATGAATTGATGGATATGCATGAGAAATATTGTAATGTGTTTGCTCAAGAACTTGGTGACTTTAATCTACCCTTGGCTATGGCTATCCCTAATTTCTTCAATGATGAAATGAAGTTGAAGGAACAAAGTGTTTGGAAAGATGAGATCACCCAATATCTACCAATGGCCCTTGAAAAGGTGAATGATGAAGCAATTGTGGTAGAAAATACTCATATGCAACTAGAACAAATATTTTCTTTAGAATTCACCATGAGGAACATAATTAGCAATGTAGATACATATGGAAACCATAATTATATCAAGCATCTTTCCAAAATTCACTTATTAATTTCTTGAGCGGTGTAAGGGTTGAGGTCACTATTGGAACCATAATTCAACCCCAAATTTTATTTAATCTTAACCACATTAGTATGACCACTCTATTTTACACCATATTCATCCATCCTCAAAACCATCATTTCTATAAAAATAAGCTTGAAATATTATAACTATAGTCCCCCTAACCCATACCATTAAAAATAATTATCATTCAAAATCACCCCCCACAGTCGTTGTCTTAATTCCACTACTGGGAACCCATCTCTCCAAAATAATACCATTTCAAGGAGAGTTTCATTGCAATCTCCTCGAAAAAGTGATAATGAAGCCAGCACAAACATATTAGTGATACCACCATGCTTCAAAGTGATATACTTAGATGTCTCTCTTACAGCCCGAAAAGAAATGTCTTCAAGAGACTTGGGTATCTCAAAGTGAAAAGTCATCTTGTCTCTCCAAAGAAATATAGTACAAAGAAACATTGATATTCTAAGGGTGTTGAATCATTTTTTCATTCAAGAAATAGAAAAAAGTCTCCTAGACATTAAAGATTAATATATGATAAATAATGGACAACTAGAAAATTCAAGCAATTTCAAAGAGACATCAATTTATCGATCTAAGAAATGAATAAGTCTCTTCGACACTACAAGAACAGTTAAGAATAAAATATCAAAGAGACAAAATTGTGTCAGGACGACATTAAAAAAAGTCTCTTCAATCTCCTGACAATAGGAATGCGGCAGTAATGACATACTTGCGAGGAGAGTATCGGACATCAAAGAGAGGTAATGACAAGTCTCTTTAAAAATCTAAAATGAAAAGTAAAAGAGAAGGGATATTAGACAGAGAAACTCACATTAGGAAGACATAAGTAAAGGTCTCTCCAAAGCATCGATAAATGAAATAATATTGGTATGTTGAAGATATATAGGCTTATCGAAGGGAGATGGTCATAGGTCTCACCAAAATTTTGATAATGAAAATGGAAGGAAGGAAAAGTAGTAGAAGCCTGAGATAAAGTTGTCAGATAGACTTTATGGTATCGAAGAGAAACACTCAAATGTCTCTTCGAAACTTTGAAAAGGAATCAAAGGGAAAAGACATATTAGAGGGAGAAAAGGATATCGGTGAGAAGATATTCAAAGTATCTTTGATGTAACTAAATATTTTCTCACCCAATTGACATGACTCATGAAGCTTTCATAGAAATAATTGATATGAATACTACCATTGATTAGAAATGTGGTGCAAGTGTCATTTATGACCAAGAGTTGATGTAAGTGTGCTAAAATTTTGATATATCTTGCTTTTAACATCTTGAAATCTCATTGAATTGAAGCTAAAAATTGAGGACACAGAGTTGAACAATAGCGAGCAGTTCAGAAAAGATGGCATTGCTTCTATTAAGCACTCGAGACTCAGCTAAAGATATTTTATTGAAGCTTGTTGGAAGTATAGTAAAGATATGGTTTTAAACATGGAAAGAACACCAAAGAAACCCAAAGTGTAAAAACAATTAATTGAGACTAGGCCACTAAATCAATATTTAATTGAACAATGCCCTAGTTTTGAGCTAAATTCTATGAGGACAACCCAATTGAACCCCTCAAGTGAGAAATTGGAAGATAAACATAAGAACCTGGGAGATGTGTGGACTCCATAGTGAGGGTGCAACTTGTTTATATATCATTATAGAAAGAAATGCAGGCACATACCTGTATCAAACCCGTGGAACATGAACTTATTAAGCCTTGTGATGCCCAATGTATTCATCAATGTGGAATTGATTAATGTGATAGAAAAAAACTAAAACCCTAATACAAGGTTAATTCATTCTCACAATGGCTCATTGTTTATCCTCATGACAAGAGATTATATTTCTATGGTCTTTCAATTAGATACATCTAGAAAAACACCACTGAGGATAAGGAATCTTTTGAAAGAGTATCAAACCATGGACACAACCTACAAGAGATGGAAATTACCTTTGCATAGACCTAGGGATGCAAGAAACCAACTTAAAAGATACTCTAGTGATGAGAAACCTCCATTTTCTATGCATTTATTTTAGGAGTACTACCAATATACCTATTAGTAAGTTGGTTAGGTCCTAGACATAGATGCTCCTATTGTAATGGTTGTAGCTCCCATGGTTTAGTAGAATATTTCTAAAGATAATATGCTAGGTCATATGATTATGCAAAGGACTTATCTAAGTTCATTAATACCTCACTTGCTTCTATCAAAAACAATAGTGATGCTATCAATTTCAAACAATACTCCCTACTCATGCACATGATATTGTATCAAGGGAAAGCAATTAGCATGTGGGGAGAGGAGTTGAGGATTAAATATTTCAATAATGATGAAAACTTGAGTCTAGTCCAAATGTTGACCACTATATGGGACAATATATATGGGAAGTCCCACTATTTTTATTTTGAGGAGTATTTTTTAAACGCCTGTACAGATTGCTTGGCCATAATTGTGATTACAACTTGTCTCTAAAGATACAGAGATTCCTTAGACCTAAGGAGAAAAACCCTGGAGGGAAGGTCACCCACAACTAAGTGGACTTGTGTGTATATGAATATTGCACTATAATAAGAGTCTATGGATTTGAGGCAGCTCCATTCCTTCTGCCCAGAATGGTGCCTGATAGGGTTGGATACTTGGAAATTGTAAGGCAATTGTCCTATTCAGACTATACGCATCTCAAGAGCTATGGAGGAAAATCTCTTGTTCCTTATAATTTTGTTTTAATGACTTCACCATCATTTCTAATAAAGGGTATGATTCAATTAGTATTAAAATAGATTACTATGGCATGCCACTAAGAGATAAAAGGGAGAAGTTTGACCCGAAACATTTTATTCATAATGTTAAGATGACACAAAAAGTGAAAAGATATAAACATGTGTTTTTCATAGGTTATGTTATTATAAACTATGATGAGACTCACGAAATGATGAGAAAGGTTGCATACAATAGGACAGTGATGGAAGAATCATGTAGGAAGGGCCATGACCAATCATACATAGATGCCTTTCATGAAATATTGGATCCTATGGATAGAGTTGTGTAGTTGCTTTTGCATGAAGAATAGTTCACCAAGGAAACACAACTTGTAGCTTTTGAGAAAAGGAGAGGTGTTTGTTCAAGATGACAAGCTGAATACATAAGACCCTTGAGTCACTTATCACCACACCCAACTCCAAATGTCAGCTTCTCAGCTGACACTCCTATCATAGTTGAGGATGACATTGAGGAAGAGGATGAGGTCACATAGATTATTGCCCCTACCATTCCCACTATGAAACACCACCAAAAATTAGTGTGATCACCTTTAAGGCCTCTAACAAACTATCTAATGATGTAACACATCATGCAAGCTAGGAGTTCATTGTAGACAATGACTTTTTTCAAACTTTTGAATTTAAGACTTTCATTTATGAATAGAAGGGAAGAGTGATAAGAGAAAATATAAAAGAGATTATCCCTAAACAAGAAGATATCTTTAAAGAGCTTCAAGATGAAGTTGATAAGGAAATGGACATCACCCATGAGAGAGGAAGAGATTTTCTACAAGAAACGAGGGTTGTGCTTCTTTCAGGGTAGGATATTAGCTCAGCCATAGTCTTTGATAGTTTCATGATGAGAGAAAAAAAACTTTGTAGTTAACATATGATTCGAGTGATAATATCTACATTAGATCAAGGTATAATCCTAACAATACCACTTTGCAAATTTGTGCCCTTTACCCACCAGGGAAGAGGCCTTTTCTAATTGATAATCCTCATCAAGTCTTTGGTCACCTTTTAGTGCAAAGAGTAGGGGATACAAACCCCATCAAGATAGTTGAACTAAATGCAAATGTTACTAAGTTTATGATGGATTGGATTGAGAAATTAATTAGAGATAACAGGGGGTTGATTGATGAAAATGAAAGATTAAAGCAAGATTTAATCAATTACAAACATAAATTGCCTTCCTCTTTAGGTTTTTACTCACAACTAGTGGAATGTGAAAAGAGAGTGCTTGAAGTAATGTCTAAAATTACATGTTGGAAGCAAAAATATGAAATAATTTGGAAAAAATAGGAGGAATTAAAGAAATAATTAAAAACTACTACATTTGAGATGGTATCAAAATTGGTCTGCAAAATATTTACTAAGATCTTTGAGAATACCAACAAGGTTTGGATTATCCATAGTAAGACATTTGGAAGTTTCCAAGAGCATGGTAGATTAGGCAATAGAATGAAGTAGAGGCACAAATAAAATCCAAAGGGGTTGGTAGTGAACATATTCTTTAGGAGTACCAAGAGTTGGTGAAAATGCATGATCATTTCCACAATGTACTTACATAGGAACTAAGTGACTTCAACTAGTCATTGAGTATGGCCATTCTAGGATTCTTTGATGAAGGATAATTGAAGGATTAGGATTAATGGAATGATTAAACCTCTTAATATTTGTCAATGGCTCTAGATGAATTTAACGATGAAGTAGAGGTGCTAGAAAAAAAACATGTACAATTGGGATGGATCTTTCATCTGGAGTTTGTAATGAAAGATTTCATTAGTAATGCAGAAAATTATGAAAAATCAAGATATATTGAACACTTATCAAAGATCAATTTGTTTATTGCATGGGAAAAATGAGGAATATAGGGTAATGAAGTCTCATAGTTTCTGGTGCACTATCACGGAGTATGGACCTTGAACAAATCTTCAGTGATCACAGGTTCCTATTGAAGATTCACAGATCATGGTGCATCTACCTACGAACTTCTAAGATTTTATGTTTATGTTTAATGAAATTTTTTAACATTTTAGTTATCAAGCAACGTGACTTTTTGTAAAAGGCCTAAAGCTTGTTAATTCCTACATATAAAATGGGAAACCAAGGCTTGGGAAAGTATATAGAATAGGATTTACAATAGTAGTAATATAAGTAAATTATTTTCACATAAAAGAAGAATTTCATATATAATTTTCAACATTTTGAAGTAATACAAGAATGGAGGAAAATACTTAATTAATTTCCCAAGACTGGTGTGAATTGTTTATTGTTATTATTTGATTATTTGGTTGTCTCCAACTTACTACTTCCATATTATTTAAGTTGATGTGTCAGAACTCAATTTATCAGAACACATTGTTTGTTCTTGTTTGGTTTGATTAATTGGTTTCTTTCAAAGAATTAAATATCCTTTTAATAAGATCACAATAATTTGGAAGTTCTATTTGGATCGATAAGAAGATTCATATAATCACTAAAATTGTCATACTATCTCCAACTTGGTTTTATCTTGTTATTCAAATTAGAAATTCATTCTTATTTATTAGTGCACATTTTTTGTTTTTGTGTGATTTAATTGACTAGTTCCTCTAATGGATTAAAATTCACTATCGATTATTCACAATAACCTGATAAGAACCACTTGGATCGATAAGAAGAGTCCGATAATTAACTTCTTGTATGTTTACACAAGGTGTAAATAGCCACAAGTTATAAACAGTTTGAATTATATCCAGTAACACATCATTCACCTCTTGAATCTATTAGCCCAATAGTAGTAGGCACTAGTCTCACTCATCTCATTTTAAAATCCCATAAAATCTCATTTACACCTTCATATTTAAAGTCTAGCATTAGGAGTAGGAGTAGTAAACAACCCTTCATCTATCCCACACTTCATGCCATTATGGGTAGATACTCAAAACCTAATTAATTCACACATCTTGCTCAAATATACTTCAATCAATAAGGTCTACCTGCCTAGGTTCAACAGAGTCTGAAGTGTAGAGATTCATCAACCATATAGGTTAACTATGTTCGTTAGTTCAAAAACATTATAATTTTGATCATAGGGCCTGGCATCCTCTTAGGATTTACAACCTACCTTTTTGAGACCTAACATATTGCTGACTCTATTGGGGACAAGTAGAAACAATCCAGGAGAAGACTGACCTACCTCATAGATTCATTCCCCTTTTGGTTCCATTTCCAAATCAGAAACCCTTGTCCATATAGCTACACCTTCATTACATTTAAAGAGACTCCACTAGGATAACCAATAAGTATCACATCAAGATCTTCACATTTCCGGCTTTGACCAAAGCAGGTGGAAAATCTATTCAAAGTCCTTGAAATCATTGCATGACTGATATGTTCAACATCAGATCAAAGAGATTGGACCACAAACATCATAGAATCACAATATCACCCAAAATGGGTGGTAGAAGATTTGTGCTTAAAGAAATTCCAAATAAAAATGATAATAGATGGATTGATAAGAAGAGGCCAACACATCCAAAGGTCAATAACAATAGAGGATAAGCAACATCAAGTTATCCAAGGGTTACATAGGACCATGTTGATAAAAAATATACAATAGAACATCCCTTGTCTATGTATAATACCTTTGGTACTCTAGGTGGATCAGAACTTCATACTGATAAAGAATTTCCATGAAGGAGCCATAATACTCTACACTCAACTGGACTCTAATGACTTTTTGGCACAACTTGAACATGAAAGAATAAAAAATCAAGAGGAATATGATTACAAAATGAGTCTCCAAAATACTGAGGAAACTCAATGGGAGCCAATAAGACAAAAGGTGCCCACAGAGACTCATAATCCTCCTCAAGAAGACACATGTATCTCTAAGGAAGTACAACAACAAATACAAGATTACGAAGAGAAAATTAGGTTGTCCAAACTTAGGGAAAAGGAGGATCGACTAAAGCAGGAGTGGCAAGAAATACAATCTCAAAACATAAAAAGAAAATTAAAGTATACCGCCCCATAAGCAAGGTGGGAACGTAACCACAAGTAATCTCCAAAGCTCACAACAGGATACAGGTATCCAAAAAAGGACACCTTGCAATATGGTAAGAAATTTCAATAACACCACTTACATTATAGAAAAACGTATCACCACAAGGCTCACAACCATAAAATACCAACACCACATCCCAATTCATGACCAATACTTACCCACCTCCTAGCCAATAGTATGCCCCATCCCACCAACATTATGTACCTCAACCTAATATGTATAGCAATATGTACTCCCACCAAAACATCCAACAGAATGTACATCAACCTCAACATGGATTTCAATACTACCCTAACAACCCTAACCAAAATCCCTATTCACAAGGACTCCCAAATGTGTATAAATAATTGCACTTACTCAAATATCCAACATGCCCAAATCCAATCGGCAATGATTTGAGAAATGTTGTCCCTAAGTTCTGAAGAAACAATGTAGTCGTAACCAAAGAAAACATAAAAAAAATTAATGCATTTGTACATGAACTTGGTATAGGATATGAATAATTTCTCATGAGGATATTTATGATGTCCCTAACTGAAGAAGCTAGAGATTGGTTTAACACACTACCTGATGCCTCAATTACTTCTTTAGTAGACTTTAAAAATCAATTCATAGAGCAGTATGGAAATCATTGTGCCACAAAGTTTTCCCTATAGGAATTAATGAGTATCCAAAAACATAAAAACAAATCCTTTTTTATTTAAATCAAGGTTTTTCTAAAATAAACAACAAAATACCACATGGGTCTAAACTAACAGACTCTATAGCTCTATCCATTTATTTAAAAACATTTGATTGAAAAACTAGATATGAGCTTAGGAAAAAACCTCTTGATACCCTAGAAAATGCCTAGAAAGTTGCTATAAATATTAAGAATAATAGAAAAGTTACAGGCATGACTAATAAAATAAATAACAATAGAATCCTACAAAATCCCAACAACTACCAAAGTAGGCAAGAAAATCAATATAGGAATGAAAGGAAAAAATTAGATGACATGTCATACAACACCAATTGGAAGGATGGGAGGCCAATTGATAACAATTACAAACAAAACTTGAAAGATACCCTAGATCCTTTGAAGAAAAATGAATCACACATGGTGGAAAGTAAACCATGGTGTTTGGCATGTGATAGGCCCCATGCACTAGAATACTATGTAGTGGCTCAAACATTAAAAGAGAGTGAATGGTACCAAGAACAAAATAGAGATGATCATACCATAAATATGTTGGGATGAGGCCCTCATCAAACTAATGATGGATACTCATGTTCTAAGGGTATGAGTATGATGTTAGTAATCAAAGGTACAATGTTAATTTGGGACATGAAGTGTTCTCTAATCCAGAAGAGGATAAAGAAGAAACTAATTATGCATATCATACGACACCATAGTTCCAATTAAGAACACTAATAGAGGAAGAAAAGAGAGCTATTATTGCAAAAGTTGTGGCAACAACTAAAAGGAATGGTTACAACTTGAGAAATAGACCCATAGATGCAGGGTAGGGGACCCCTAGAATCTTGTTTCTAAAAAAATAGAAGCACCAAGAGAATTCCTCAAATGACCACAAGAAAGATGAGATGAGAAAACCCCAGAAAAACACACCAAAAGAGGCCATAAATGTTGAATCAAAGAAAGTTTGAGATAATGTTAAAAATCAAGTCAAAGGTAAAAGGACTACCAAGATAGAGAAGGTAGAGCAGGGAATCACTGCCCCCTCATTTGATATTTCCCAAACATTAACCAAAATCAGGATGACAGTGCCATTAATGGAGATGATGAAGATAGATGAATATAGGGATACTACCCTCAAGTTAATTTCCAACAAATCCCACAAGTAGTAGAATCAAAACAAGGAAAACAACAATAAAGTTAACATTGTGGAACAAGAAACCACAAAAATTCCAAAGGTTTACTTTAGTGACACCCTTACAAAGAATACCTCTCAAGTGGATCCATTCTACACCACCCTATTGATCAACAAAAATTTGGTGAAAAACTACATGATTGACTTAGGGGCAACAATCAATATCATGCCTATGGATGTCATGAAATAATTACACTTTTGGGTAAATTCTACCTATGGAAAATGTCATGCCATGGATAATAGGTCAGCCCCAATGGCCTGAGTAATATGGGATGTAGAGTTGAAACTAGCATCGTACCCTGAGGCAACATACAAAACTAATATCATTGTGGTGGATATTCCTCCCTGTTATGGAATGTTGCTATCTAGACAATGGATTGTAGTAGTAGGTGGAAACATCCAATTAGACCGATCATACACCACCATACCAATGAATGGGAGAGAAGTCAAGCTCTATAGAGAACCTAGATCAGAATGTGTCATAGAACATTTTGATCTTAACCATATAAAGTATTTCTCCAATGTAGATCTTGGGAATTTTAGGATCAAAAAATCACAACCAGAACTACAAAACATAGAACCAATTAGTAGAGAAGCCCAACATGATGATACTATTATATGGTAGATGTTTTTTGATGGGACATGTAGTAAAAATTGAAATGGAGCTAGGATAGTGTTTATTTCTCCCTTTGGAAAGACACTCAAATATTCATTCCTATTGATATTTGAATGTACCAACAATATAGCTGAATATGAAGCACTACTGCTAGGTTTGAACATTTCTACAAGACATGGGATTAAGTTATTGGTAGTTTATGGAGATTATGAGTTGATTGTCTCTCATCTCAAAGAAAATCAAGAGATTAAAAAAATACAAAAATGTGGACTGGACCTCTATTGAATTATTTGATGCATTCTCAATAGACTGGATTAAAAATTCTAAGAACATAATGGAAGATTTCTCAAATAACATGACTCTAAAATAAAATGATATTACATTAGCAATAATTCCTGAAGTTGAATTCAAAACAAGACCAACCATCCTAGATAATATATACAACTAGTAGGTGTTCAATGATGATGAAGATCTGATTAAGTTCCTCCACTGTATTGATCAATATGAGTCTCAAGAGATAGACTTCATTGCATTTGTTGAAAAGTTAGATGGAAAAGAAATAGTCTTTGGGTAGGAAGTGGTAGAGCTCAAAACCAACAAGATCCCAAAAGGACTTGTGACCTTAGAAAGCGTATTTTATAGACATCACAGGTTCAATCTAAATCCTACACCTATTAGAAAGGATGATGTTGAAGAAATTAATCTTGGAACAAAACTTTCCCCCAAGTAAGATTATTATAATGCTTCTCTGAAAGTACAAACATGTTTTTTCCTAGTTGTATGATGACCTCAAAGCATATAGAGAAGATCTCTTTCAACATGAGATTCCATTAATGCTTGATGCTAAACCTTTCAGGAAAAATAAGCAACCCATAAACCCTACTATCACATCGAAGATGCAAGAAGAGCCTATGAAGTTAATGGATGGAGGAATCATTAAACCAATTGAGTATTCATCCTCGATATCTAACTTGGTACCCTTGAGAAAGAAGAATGGAGATATAAGACTCTATGTAGACTTTAGAAATCTAAACATGGCATCACTTAAAGACAACTACCCTTTGTCAAACATGGAGGCAATGTTGCAGAGAGTGACTGGATGTGAGCTTCTATCCATGATGGACAACTTCATAGGATATAACTAGGTAAAACTCAAGGATTCAAAGTATTATAAAACTTCTTTCACCACACCTTGGGGAACATACATCTATGTAAGAATACCTTTTGGTCTTAGCAATGTTGGAGCAACATTTCAAAGAGCCATGGATGTGGCCTTTGTGAACTTGATCAATGCTATAATGGTGGTATATCAAGATGACTTGAAAGCATATTCTAAGAAGGTCGAGGATCATTATACACATTTGGAGAAGATATTTATTATAGCTTGAGAATACAACATCTCCATAAACCACAAAAAAGTGTCATTTTGCTATCAGAGGGAAAATTATTAGGGCATATTATCTCAAAGGATGGAGTGTGAATTTTTCTAGAAAGGGTGGAATCCATTGAAAAAATCCCTATCCCTAAGACTATGAAAGCTATTAATTCCTTCTTTGGACAAATCAACTTTGTTCAAAGATTTATTTCCAACTTTGAAAAAATTGTGAAACCAATGTCAAAGATGCTAAAAAAGAGTGCAAAAATTGATTGGACAGAGGAGACCATTGATGCTTTTTTTTTAATTAAAAGAGCTATCAAAGAAGTTCTTGTACTAAAATCCATATAATTTGAAAAAAACATTCTAAATATTCTCCTTTTCATCATTCCACACCATAGTAATCGTGATGTTACAAAAGAACAGTGATGGATATGAACAACCAATTTCATTCTTCAGTAAGTCATTACAAGGAGTAGAGTTGAAGTATGACATCAGTGAGAAGTAGGCTTACACCCTAGTAAAAGTAATTAAGTCATTTAGTCCTTATTTGGTGGAGGAAAAATTAATTTCTTGTGTACCAAATATTGCAGTGAAAGATGTTTTTTCATAGACAAGGGTGACTGGGAGAAGGTGTCACTAGATTAACCATATCCAAGAATTCAACATCAACATCCAAATTACTAAATTGGCAAGAGGGAAGGGACTAGAAAATTTGATGGATGAATCAAACCTAGAAGTTGCAAAAAATTTCACTACATAAGAGGAAGAAACTTGGGTATCAAGCATAGAAAACACAAAATGGTACATGGACATTGCATACTACCTTAAACACCTTAAATGTTCAGAAGGATTGAAGGATAACCAAAGGAGAACATTGAAGCTTGATGCATCAAGATATGTCTTCATGAATGGAGATTTGTATTGGAAGAACAAAGATGGTGTGTTGTTGTTATGCCTAGATGAAACACAAGAAAAATATGCCATGAAGGAAATGCATGATGGTGTATGGGGAGCACATTTTTCAAAAAAGAATATAGCACACAAGATACTACGAGCTAGTTATTATTGGCATAGGGTGTTTAATGATCCATATAGTTATATAAGAAAATTTGAAGCATTCTAGAGATTCTTTGGTAAACTACAATATCAAGGAGCATTTCGATTAAGACTTATGCAGGGGGAGGATCCATTCCATCAATGGGGAATTAATTTTATAGGTGAGATTGTTGATAAATCTAGTAGTGGGCATAAGTAGATCCTAGTAGCTACTAACTATTTCACAAAATGGGTAGAATCCATACCAAAAAAGTAGGCTACTAGTAAGGTTGTAATAAATTTCCTATTGGAAAACATCATCACTAAATTTGGAGTTCTCGTAAGGCTAATAACAGATAATGGTATGTGTTTTAGATCAAAGGAATTCAAAAGGTTCTATGAATCATATGGTGTAACGGTTTCATATGCTCCCCATATCACCCCCAAGCAAATGGTAAGGCTGAGTCCAGTAATAATTATTACGAAGATAATCAATAGGATGTTGGACACTAATAGAAAGACATGGGACTATAAGATGAGACTAGCAGTTTGGGAAGACAAGATCACAATAAAAAAGGCTACTGGAAAGTCTCTTTGAACTAGTATATGGGACCCAAGCTAGGATGCCTTTGCAAAACCTTTTACCAGTATACAATTTTATATTATAGGAGTAGTTAGACATCTCAAAACATATGGAGAATAGAATGGAACAATTAGTAGAACTAAATGAAGTTAGGCATCTTGCACAAGAGTACAATAAAAAATTGTTGTCATAGATGAAATTCCTATTTGTTAGGAGATCCAAAGAAAGAAAGTTTTAAATAGGGGGTATGGTTCTCATGTGGAATGCCAGGGGGAATTTGAGTCCTTATGGCTTGTACCATTTATCATCACTAACAAGTGTGGGGAATACTCATACTGTTTGAAAAACATGGCAAGAGAAAGTCAAGAATTTCCAATGCATGGACAATGCTTGAAGCATTTCTTTTCATAAATAAATTATATTCCATGCACAATAGTTTAGGACCCCTTTTCTTTTCTTTTACCACCTCACCCATGGTTTGCATCCCATAGTAACTCTAAATATTGCAATGAACTCATGGTCATTCATCCCCAATCATATCCACTATTGGAACCAAAATTCAACCCCAAAATTTCATCAACTTTAGCCACCTTATTGTGACCACTCTATTTTACACCATATGCATCCATCCTCAAAACCATCATTTCTATATAAATAAGCTTGGAATATTATAACTATAGTCCCCATAACCCATTCTAATAAAAATCATTATCATTCAAAATCCCCCCCACAATTGTTGTCTTAAGTATACCACTAGGAACCCATTTCACCAGAACAATGCTATTTCGAGGAGAGTTTCATTGCAATCTCCCTGAAAATTTGATAATGAATCTGACAAAAAATATTCATGAGACCACCATGCTTTGAAGAGATATACTCATATGTCTCTCTAATAGCCTGAAAATAAATATCTCGAAGAGACTTGGGTATCTCAAAGTGAAAAGTCATCCTGTCTCTTTGAAAAAATATCGTACAAAGAAACATTGATATTCTAAGGGTGTTGAATCATTTTTGCATTCAAGAAACAAAAAAAAAATCTCAAACATTAAAATTATTATATAATAAATAATGAACAATAGGAAAATTCAAGTAATTTCGAAGAGATCAATTTATTGGGCTAAGAAATGAAGAATTTTGTTTGACACCAAAAGAACAGCTGAGAATGAAATATCAAAGAGACAAAATTGTGTTGAGATAACATTGAAAAAATTCTCTTCGATCTCTTAACAATAGGAACATGGAAGTAAGGACATAATTTTGAGGAGACTATGGGACATCAAAGAGAGGTAATGACAAGTCTCTTCGAAACTCTAAAATGAAAAGTGAAAGAAAAAGGATATCAAAAAGAGAAACTAAAATTAGGAAGACATAAATAAAGCTCTCCAAATCACTAATAAATGAAAGAATATTGGTATGTAGAAGAGCATATTCTTATCAAAGGGAGATGGTCATAGGTCTCATCAAAATTCTAATAATGAAAATGGAAAGAAGGAAAAGTAGTAGAATCCTAAGGTACAGTTGTCAGAGAGACTTTATGGTATTAAAGAGAAACACTCAAATGTCTCTTTGAAAATATAAAAAGGAATCAAAAGGAAATCAAAGGGAAAGTAGGATATTGATGATAGTATAGTCAAAGTCTATTTGACATAGTGAAATGATTTCTCACCCAGTTGATATGACCGGTGAAGCTTTCAGAGAGATAACTAACATTAATGGTATCATTGATTAGAAAGGTGGAACAAGTGTCACTTATGAACCAAAGTTGATGTAAGTGTGCTAAAATCTTGATATATCTTGCTCATAAGATCTTGAAATCTCATTGAATTAAAGCTGAAAATTGAGGATGCAAAGTTGAGAGATGGCAAGCAATTCAAAAATGACAACATTGCTTCAAGTAAGTACAATAAGAGTCTATGGATTTGAGGCATCTCCATTCCTTCTCCCTAGAATAGTGCCTGATAGGGTTGCATACTTGGAAATTGTGAGGCAATTGGCCTCTCTAGACTATATATGCATCTCAAGATCTATGGAAGATAATCTCCCATGCATTCTACTTTATATTTCAGTAACTACACCATCATTTCTAATAAAGGGTATGATTCAATTGGAATTAAAATAGATTACTATGGCATTCCAGTAGGAGATAAAAGGGAGAAGTTTGGCCTTGAACATTTTATTTGTAATGCCATGATGACAGAAAAATTGAAAAGATATGAACGTGTTTTTTGTAGATGATGTTATTAGAAGATCTGATGAGGCTTAGGAAATGATGAGAAAGGCTGCATACAATAGGATAGTGATGGAAGAAGCATGGAGGAAGGGCCATGACCCATCATACATAGATACCTTTCATAAAATATTAGATCCTATGGAAAGAGTTGAGTAGTTTCTTTTGCATGAAGAAGATTTGACCAAGGTCATACAACTTGTAGCTTTTGAGAAAAGGAGAGGTGCTTGTTCAAGAAGACAAGTTGAAGACATTAGACCCTTGAGTCACTTATCACCACACCCAACTCCAAATGTTAGGTTCTCAGCTAACACTCCTATCATAGTTGAGGATGACATTGAGGAAGAGGATGATGTCACATAGATTATTGCTCCTACCATTCCCCAATATGAAATACCACCAAAAATGAGTGTGATCACCTTTGAGGCCACTGCAGAACTATCTAATGATGTAAGACATCATGTGAGCTAGGAGTTTATTGTAGATGATACCTTTGTTCAAAATCTTGAATTTAAGACTTTCATTTATGAATACAAGGGAAGAATGATAAGAGAAAAGATAAAAAAGATTAGCCCTAAGCAAGAAGTAGATGCCTTAAAAGAGCTTCAAGATGAAGTTGATATGGAAATGGAAATCACCCCTAAGAGAGGAAGAGAGTATCTACAAGAAGGGGAGTTTATGCTTCTTCTAGGGTAGGATATTAGTTCATCCATAATCTTTGATAGTTTCATGAAGAGAGAAAACAAAACTTTGTAGCTAACAGATGATGCTAGTGACAAGATCTATACTAGATTAGGGTATAATATTGACACTACCACTTTGTATATTCAAGCCCTTTACCCACCAGGGAAGAGGCCTTCTCTAATTGATCATCTTAGTGAAGTCTTTGGTCACTTTTTAGTGCAAAGAGTAGGGGATATAGACCCCATCAAGATAGTTGAACTAGATATAAATTTTTCTAAGTTTACCAAGGCTCAAATTGAGGAATTAATCAGATATAATAGGGGGATGACCAATGAAAGTGAAAGATTGAAGCGAGATGTAATCAATTATAGAGATAAATTACATTCCTCTTCAGGTCTTTACTCACTACTAGTGTAATATGAAAGAAGAGTGCTTGAAGCAATGTATGAAACTACATATTGGAAGTCAAAATATGAAACAATCCAAAAAAATAGGAGGAATTAAAGAAAGAATTAAAAACTACTACATTCAGGGTGGTATCATAATTGGTCTACAAAAGATTCACTAAGATGTTTGAGAAATACCAACAAGGTATGGATTATCCACAGTAAGACATTTGTAGCTTTCCAAGAGCCTGGTAGACTAGGTATAATAATGAAGGAAGTAGAGGTACAAATAAAATCCAAATGGGTTGGTAATGAACATGTGCTTCAGGAGTACCAAGAGTTGGTAAAAATGCATGATGATTTCCACAATATACTTATGTAGGAACTAAGTGACTTCAACCAGCCATTGAGTATGGCCCTTCCAAGCTTCTTTGATGAAGGATAATTGAAGGATTGGGATGTGTGGAAATATAAAATATCTTAGTATCTAGCAATGGCTCTAGATGAAGTCAATGATGAAGAGGAGGTGCCGGAAAAAATACATGTACAATTGGGATGGATCTTTGATCTAGAGTATGCAATGCAAGATGTCATCAATAATGCATAAAATTATGAAAAATAGGGACATATTGAACACTTATTAAAGAAAAATCTATTTATTTCATGCATGGAATGAGGAATACAGGGTAATGAAGTCTCACAGTGTCTGGTGCACTATCATAGAGTGCAGACCTTGAACAGATCTTCAGTGATCATGTGTGCCTATTGAAGATTAACGGATCGTGGTGCATCTACCTATGAACTTCTAAGATTGCATGTTTAAGTTTAATGAAGTTTTTAACATTTTAGTTATCAAGCAACATGACTTTTTTAAAAGGCCTGAAGCTTATTGCTTCCTATATATAAATTGGGAAACCAAGGCTTGAGGAAAATATATAGAATAGGATTATTACAATAGTAGTATTCGAGGTATATTATTTTCACATAAAAGAAGTCTTTCATATATAATGTTCATCATTTTCAAGTAATACAATAATGGAGGAAGATAATTAATGTCCCAACACTGGTGTCAATTGTTTGTTGTTATTATCCAATTATTTGGCTTTCTTTAACTTACCGCTTCCATATTATTTAAGTTGATGTGTCAAAACTCAATTTATAAGAATGGATTTGTTGTTCTTGTGTGGTTTCATTAATTGGTTTCTTTCAAAGAGTTGAATATCCTTTTAATAAGATCACAGTAATTTGGAAGTGTTATTTGGATCAATAAGAAGAGTCATATAATCACTAAAATTTTCATACTGTCTCCAACATTGTTTTATCTTGTTATTCAAATTAGAAATCCATTTTGATTTGTCAGAGCACATTTATTTTTTTTGTGAGATTTAATTGACTAGTTCCTCTAAAGGATTAAATTTCACTATCGATTAATCATAGTAACCACATAAGAACCACTTGGATCAATAAGAAGAGTTTGATAATTACATTATTGCATATTTAGACAAGGTGTAAACAACCACAAATGTCAAATAGTCTTAATTGTATCTAGTAAGTAGGTCACACATCATTCACCTCTTGAATCCATTAGCCCAATAGTAGTAGTCACTAGTCTTACCCATCTCATTTTAAATCTCATATAATCTCATTTGTACCTTCATATTTAAATTTCATCATTAGGAGTAGGAGTAGTAAACAACCCTTCATCTATCCCACACTTCATGTCATTTTGAAAAGATACTCAAAACTTGATTAAGTCACACATCTTGCTCAAGTCTACTTCAATCATTAAGCTCTACTCACCTAGGTTCAACAAAGCCTAAAGTGCAAAGAGTCATCAACCATATAGGTTAACTTTGTTCGTTAGTTCAAAAAAAATTTAAGTTTGATCATAGAGCCTGACATCCTCTTAGGATTTATAGCATGCATTTTTTAGACCTAATAGTCACAAGGCATCAAAGTACATTATCATGAAAGAATGGCTTTGAATAGATCTTAAGTGATCATAGGCACCTCACAAATAGTGACAGACTATAGTGTACCAAAAGTGCAAAAAACCTCATTATTTCCTTTAATTATTCTTAGTTATGTTAACAAAAACACATATGAAGAGACACATCTATACATGTAGTGGCCCAAAGCTTCTATGCTTCGAATATATATAAAGGAAACCAAGGCCACATTTGGGAATCATCACATACATTGATATAGGAATAGGATAGATCATCAATAACAATACTATTTTCTATAAAAAAATACAAGAAGTTTTGATATGTATCAAATTACATTTTGAAGTAATATAATGGAGGAGAAAGTCTGAATTTGGTGGTCCATTTTTTGGTGTTCAACTATTATGTCAATTTTAATTCATACATGTTATTTGGATGTCTTCAAAGTGGTTTTTCTATGTTATTAAAATTAAGTATATCAATATATATTTAACTTGTCAAGACACATTTATTGTACTTGTCTGATATCCTTGATTGGTTTCTAGGGGAAGAGAATTAAATTCATTTTGAGAGGTCATCTTTAATAGGTTTCTTCCCAGGATTAAATTCATTTTAAACTAATTTTATTAATTGGTTTCCTTCACATCAAAATTAAAATCCTTTCAAACTTCACAGTAACTTAGGGTAATATCACTAGGATTGATAAGAAGAGCCCAAATAATTGACAAACTTGCATATTTATACAAGGTATAACTATCCAAAAGTGTTGAATAGTTAGAGTTAAGATAAGAAAGAGGATCCACATACCATATATATTCTTGACTCCATTAACCAAATAGGATAAGGCACTAGTCATATTTATTTCAAGCAATACATCATACAAACCTTGTTCATACATTCAGCTCTCAAAACATTTATAGTAGGATTAGTTTTCAACCTTGCATCTATTTCACTTATGCATGCCACTATGAATAGATTTCCCAAGTTTAGCAGAGCCTAAAGTGTAGGGGGTTCTCAAACACTTCAATTAACCTCATTCGTTAGCCAAAAACATTACCACAGAGCTTGTCATCCTCTCAAATTTTGTAACCTATGTTTTTGACACCTAGCAGGGCCTTCCCAAAAGGTCACCCATTCCAATAGTATTCAAAGTCAAGTGCACATATTAATTGATTTTACCCCAATGTTAAGCCAACTTCTCTTTCTAGCCTATTTTAAAAATGTTGAAAATGGTTTTATGTATGAAACATCCATTATAGCATCACTTTTACTCATCAATTGATAATTATGAGGTATTTCATATAATGTATTAAATTGTGATATTGTCGTCAGATTTCAAATCTATAGTTTTTTATTCAAACTTATTGACCCATGTTTCACAAGTAGTGGTCCCCATGAACTCATCTAGCATGAGAAAGAATGGTGTGCTTAGAACTCATTGCATTTAGTTGGTTCTCAAATAATTAAAGCATTAGTTTGTCCCCAAAGGTCACCCATCTTAGTACTACTTAGCTTCGATACGCTTAACTTGGAGCATCTTGAGAGGTTAAGCACACTTTTCCTTCATAACCCATTTATAAAACCTTCAAAGAATATTATTCTTTATGGAAAAAATATAGATACCTTTTATCTCATCAATTGATAAGTAGGAGGTAATTTCAAGAACATTTCAAATAGTGATATTGCTAAGAGGAATTAGCTATGTAGTTTTCAAGTCAAATTGATTCATTTTTTATGACTATTCCTTCACATGAGCCCATATCTCATGAGAATGAATAGTCCACTTAGCACTCTTTGCATCTAGGGAATGCTCATAGATGTGAATTATTAGGCCTTTCCAAGAGGTCACCCATCCCAATATTACTCCAACTCAAGTACAATTAACTACAAATTTCCCCCCAAGGTTAAGTCCAATTAGATTTCTACCAAATTCTAAAAAATTCAACATATTTTGTGCCCTATGAACCATTCATTATAGATCGCCTTTAGCTCATCAATTGATAAGTAGGAGGTATTTCAAAGAATGTGTTAAATTATGGTATTTTCTATTAGGATTCAATTGTGTTGTTTTTAAGTCAAACTCATTCACCCATGTTTCATAAATAGTTTTCCACATGAACCCATCTCTCATGAGAATGAATGGTTCACTTAGAATTCATTTCATCTAGGTTATCCTCATAAAGGTGAATCATTGGGGTCTATTGAGATATCACCCATTCTATTACTACTAAAACTCAAGCACAATTAAGCATGGGGTTTCCACAAAATGTAAAGCCACTTCACTTGCTACAACATTTGTAAAACCTTCAACAAGTGTTATGCATTCTGAACCATTTGTTATATATATACCCTTTATCTTATTAATTCATAATTAGGAGGCATTTTCAATAGTGTATTTGATTCAAATTATATATTTTTGAGGATAAACCTAGGTAGGATTTGAGTCAAATTCATTAACCTATGTTTCATATACACAATGCTTCACATGATTCCATCTCTCATGATAATGAATGGTTCACTTAGCACTTATTTCATCTAGGTTATGCTCACTGAGATAAAGCATTAGGCCTTCTTGAGAGGTCAATTTTCCTAGTACTACTCCAACTCAAGTACACTTAACCATGAATATTCCCCAATGTTTAAGATCACCTAGCTTGGTATCCCACTTAGTAAAAAATAGCTTATGTTATACCTTATGAACCTTTCACTGTAGATCCCTTCTAGCTCATCAATTGATAAGTAGGAGGAACTTTCCATAACATGCCAAATTATGTTATTACTATTAGGATTAAACTATACATTCTTTTAGTTAAACTCATTGATCTATGTTTCATGAGTAATGGTTGACATGAACCCACATCTCATAAGAAATAATTGTCCACCATTTTCTTATTAACTCTAGGTTATGCTCCTACAAGTTAAGCATTGGGCCTTATCACAATGCCAAGTGTACTTAACTAGGGATTTCCCCCAAGGTTAAACACACTTGGATTGCTACCCCATTTTAAAACCTTTATGAATTTTTTTCATTATGAACCATTAATTATAGAGAAAATTTAGGTCATCAATTTATATGTATGTTTAATTTTCATAACATGTCAAATTATGACATTTCTATCAATATTCAATTGTGTAGGTTTCAATTCCAACCAATTTTAACCCATGTTTCATGAGTATCAGTTCACATGAGACCATCTCTACAAAAATGAATGGTCCAATTAGCACTTGTAGTGTAGGAAATTGTATACCCTTTACAATTTCATACTTTGTTTGGGTCCCTTAATTAATTGTACCTAATTAATCTCCTAATTTACCAAATTATGTATTCAAGAGCTTTATTCATCTCATTTTCCCAAAGGGAAACCAACATTTAATTAATGAAATCATTATTTTATTCACATTGGAAAATGAGTGTCTTATATTTTTAGGCTAGGATCCATTCAACCAAGGGATAATGGGTCCTCTATAAGTTCTAGGAACCATTTTAAAATATGTTTTTGGAAGACTTTTATTGATTCAAATTTCATATGCAATTGTTAGATTTTGGAATATAATTTTTGGGAGATTAGATAACACCTATAAATACATAGTATTTTTATCAATTTAAATATAACACACATGATCAAATATTTTCAAGAGAAAATATTATTTTCAAGAACATTAAAGAGAATATTTATCAATCATTTTTTGTAGAATTTAAGATCCTATCATCATGTTCAAGCTTATGTGTGTTCATACTGTCTTGTGAAGGCTCATATGCATTTTTCATCCTCAAAGAATCCAAGCATTCAAGTATCACAAAAATCAAGCAAAGCAAGATCAAGTCCTTGGAGTTATGTATTTGACTTCAGTCCTCTGAGGTAAGCCATTAAAGGTTTGGTGAGTTGCAACAAGAAAGTGTTCATTCACCATTTCCTCCCCCATTGCCATTATTCTTCTGTCAAGGTTTAATTACCAAACATCATGTTTGACTAATGCAAACCCCTATTAAAATGAAACAATATTTTCTTCTTTGCATGTAAAAATTATAGGTTAAAGAAAGATTGTGAACCGTAGATTTTTGGCTCCCATGTACTTCTCTAGCTCTTCTAGGGTTTTTCACCTAAAAGGAGAGAGATATGGCCAAAAATACTAAGGGTTCATTCAAATTAGGTTATGTATGATGTTTTTTAGGCTAAATGAGATGATCTAAATGCAGCTAAACTATGAAATTGGTTGATTAATAATGTAAAACTATTGAAATGCAAAAAATTTAGAAAACACATTGTGTAATGCAACAATGAACTAGAAATGAATGCAACACTCAACAAAATTGAATCAAACTAAATGTATGCACCTGGATCCTTGATGAAGACCATAAATTACATTTGAAATGAAAATGATGTTTTTCAGGCCTGGAGGGACTCATTTGCCATTCTAGGTGAATCAGTCCCAGTTTTATCAAACAGAGTTGAAACCTGTTTCTATCAAAAGGGTGTCAGAAAATGCAGAAAACACAAAACTAACCTAGAAATAGGACTCATTCGCAACCCATGGAAAATGAGTCCACTTTTTAATTTTTGATTATTCAAAGGTAAATTATGAATCTTCTAATCTCCACTTTGACTTCCTACAGGTGTTTGCTTCTAAAACTCTAATTTACGGGTTTGAAAATGAGATTTTGTTGACATTTTGAATTTTTGAACGAGAATAAGACTTGTGAAAACTTTGAAATTTATCTTCAATGATTTAGAAGCTTCCAAGAGTCCTAGATCTACAAACACACAAGACAAGAGAGAGAAATGTTGAATGTTAGGGCACGTGGGTTTTCCTTGGTCAAACCTTGTTTAGGTAATTAAACCAAAATGATGAAAGAAAGTAATGGAACATGCAATAATGGAATTGATTATCTTTCCATGATGATAGATCTTGTATTTTTTGCAACAATGGAGGAAGTTTCAATCCTTGAATGACTTTTGGAGATTTCTTGATGCCTTGCAATGATAAAACCCTAGGTTGCTTGACTTGAGATGAAAGATTGGTGGATGAATAATGAAAATGGATGTGAATTAAGTTAATGGGTCTAAAAAAGAGTTTAGAGAGTTGATTTTATAGTAAATTCACCTATTTTACCTGTTAATACCTCATCACAGGCTAACATGAAGCAATATTAAACTCAAATTTCACTTTTTCCCACTCAAAGGTCAAAATTGAGCCAAATGGGACTCATTCGCCACACATGGTGAATGGGTCCCACCTATATGGGATGGATTCGCCATTCATTGTGAATGGGTCCCATAGGGGCCAATTTGATAGCTCAAATTCCAAGAGATAAGGAAATAAGGTCTAAAATGCAACCTTGTCGGGTATTTCATCAATTTAAGCCTTATGATGCACAATATGGATTAATAGGGGCCTATTAGTTGTGATGTAAAGGTTAAATAGGGCTTGGTACACATAAATCAATGTGAAAGAGTTATTAAGTACACTTTACAGCACTAAAATGAGGTCCACATAGCCTAAGAAAGCACAAGAACCAATGTGAATGTGTAAGGCACATTACAAGACTAGTTTAACATTAAATTTATTTCACAAGCCTTCTAGATTGGTGTAATAATGTTATTAAACACATTTTATAACATTGAATTAGGGATAAATAGGTCCATTAAGTCTAGAAAAGTGTGAAAGTATCTTACAACACTTTATAACACCTTTACAAGACATCGTTAAAAGAATGTTATTTAATTTATAAGGACCCAACACCTAGTGTGTATGAAAAAAATGCCTCAAAACACCTAAATAAAGGCCTCATTAAGTCTAATTTATCATGAATTAATCCCATGTCAAGAAAAGGGTCCATTTTTCTATGACACATTTAGCTCTCACTTTAGTGAGAGGATGAACTTGCTTCAAAATCACACTAAAGTAGACATTCAAGAGAAATCCAAGTTTACAAATGCAAATGATAGAGAATGAAAAAGATCAAAAGAGGTGGCCATGCCCTTAGGATCAAAGATCCTAAGTCAAACCATCAAGATACAAAATCATGCAATGGCAAGAACTAGAAGAGAAGAAAAATGAGGTGGAAAAGATGTACTCACTTTGGGGCCACAAAAATTTAGGTCGTCTGCGGGGTGAGAAAGCTGAAAAGGTAAGGTACATATGCTTGTTGGTATGCACTCACAAACGCAAATGTGTCTATGTGGAAAATTCATGCCACTAGGTGGGCTTCCCACTCAACCATATCAAAGTTATATATCTCCTAATAACTTTAATAAGGTTCCACAAGGGAAAATGATTTTTGAGCTCTATGAGGTAAGCAAAAATTTGTATGCCTTACACTCATAGACATTGTTAATGAAAAATAGAGAAAGGATTGTTCAAAAGGATTTTTCTTTCTTCGTGCAAGGCCTCATCTTAGGGAACATCATGCTTAATGTCTCCAAGAGATTTTAAATGGAAATGATCTCATTTTGTTTCCAAGAGAGGGTAGGTGCAAGGTATCATCCTAAACAACATTGTACCTAATGTTTCCAAGAGAGGGAATCACAAGAAAAAGAAAATCACACAATGAAATGTGAGTGGTGATATATGCCCCCACTTTAAATTTTTTGCAAGCACCCGTACTATGAGCAATTGCTTTAAAGTAGAAGAAGAGAGAAGAATACATGCGAACTTACTCAGAAATCCCTACGCTAATTCATATGTTTCTGTTAAGCTGCATCATGAAAAAAAGAAGTATGTCATATGTGATCCAACTTAAGGCATGTCCTCCACATCCCAAGCTTGCTCTTATGTATTCATGAAAGGTTAACGACTAGCCAAAGGAGGAAACCACAAGTGACATATGAGGACAAGGCTATCGAACCCCTTTCCCCCACTTAGTGCAGGAAAAAGGTAAGCCAAAATGATTAATGAAATGCATGCTATAGTGAAAATCAATAGCAATTAGAGGAATGAAGTTCCCCCACATAGGGAAGCATACCAAACTCTTGAAAATTTTGTATCTTATGACTCAAAGCATTACATTCATTAGTGGAGTTTCCATGAACTCTATGATATGCACAAAATGAAGTCTTGGAATAGCATTTCTTTCGATTTCTTGGGGGGAGGTTGATCAAGTGATCTTGGAGGAGTCTTGAAAAGATACTCTCTTGACCAAGAGAAGAAGGTGGTCTTGTAGTTGGTGTCAAAGATACATCTTGCTTAGTAGTAGATATCATACTTATGCAAGTGTCTCTAGATTGCGATGTTTTATTCTTTCCATTATAGGAAGGTATAAAATCTAACAAATTAAAATCATGAACATTTTACGAGATGACATTTACATTAAGCGAAGGTGTAGTTGTGTGTTGCATGTTTGGTAAAGGATGATGTTTAAGACCACTAGCTATTAAGGATGATTTAGGAGTGTGTTGTGTGTTATTGTTGATGTTTAGTGAAGGTTGGGACAAAGGAAAATAACCAAGACCATGGGTTTTTTGTTGTGTGTTAGGCTCTATAGGGTTGCAGATACCTTGTTCTTGAGCACCACATCCTTTTCCACTATATCCCTATTATTTTATGAGTTCATACCCTTTTCCATAAAGCTGTTTCATTGCTTTGAAATCAGGTGGTTGTTTGTTATTATGTTTGCCAAAGGTTGTTGTGTAGTTTACTTTGTATTCTCAAGTGGTTGAGGTCGATGCTTTTGAAAGATCTTCTAAATTTTTTGTTGTCATGATGGTTGGTTGTTCTTGTTTCTCATCTTTCATTTGTGCAATTATGTATTCTCCCATAGATGGTGTGAATTCTAAGGATCCCCAATTGTCACCAAATAGTTTAGATGTCGATTGCCCATCATTATGTTCAATTTCAAGAGGATCTATGTTAGATGTTGGAATCAATGTTTTCAGAGCACTTGTAGCTCCTTTTTCAAGGTGCAAGTAACTTTCAAGCTTATAATTTGCTTCAAATTGATAAATTTTATTATTATAGACATATTTCATTATACGATGAAGGGTTGAAGGGAGTGCACTCATCTCATGAATCCATTGTCTTCCTAAAAGAAAATTGTATGAAAGATCATAAGGCATGACATGAATAGGAGTTTGCAAATTAACCACCCCAACCATAATAGGAAAAGTGATTACACTGAGCGATTACTTTGTTGAATTATCAAATCCTCAAATAGATATAGAATTAGGTATTATTTATGACTTGTCAACATCTAATTGATCAAGGAGATTCACATTAAACACATTAAGTGCAGAACCATTAACAATAAGGGTTCATTTTATCCCTATCTGATTGTATCGAAAAATAATCATGAAAGCTTCATTTTGTTTTTGCAACTCTAAAGGAGGGAGCTTATGTTGATGGAAAGTAATTTCTAGATTAGTTTGATTCGTTCGAAGGGTTAAGGCTGCTACATCATTCAGAGTTGTATGAGGAGGAACATTAATTTGGTTTAAGGTTGTTTGAAGAATATTTTGGTAATTTGGTGAGTTCTGAAGTAAATCCCAAAGGCAAATATTTGTAGGAGTATTCTTTAATTGTTCAACGAGATCATACTCCTTTGTATGGGGATGTAGTGATGATCACTAGGTGGATTGGGTAAAGGTAAGGAGGGTGGGATTGGTTGTGGAGTTTGCAGATTATTTTGAGTGTTATATGTATGAGAAACAATATCATAACTTGGTTGCTACGACAAATTAGTTTTGGGGGGGTAGAGGGTGTATCGGGGTTGGTTAGAGGGGTGAAGTTTATGTGAAGGTGGGTAAATAATAAGGTGAGGTTTATGGTGAGTTTGTTGTTTGTGTGAAGGTGGGTAGAGAGTAAATTTGGGTTGTTTTGAGGTGGAGGTTTATGTGAAGGGGGATAAAGGATAAGTTGAGGTTGAATAATGTTAACATCCCATAATAAGTGAGAGTCTTCATTGTCTTTGAAGGGTATGTTATCTTTGTCTTGGGTTACAATATCCTCCCCAAAAGGAGAGTTCTTAGGAGAACAACAAACCACATGTTTGTTACAATTAAGGTTTGGTTCATCTAAAATAACTTCATCACAACCAAGGGAGTTATTAATGGTTGAATGTGTTTGATTATTGATAATGGGGTGATCAGGGGAAGACCTTATGCAATGATTCGGTGTGTGTAATGTCTCATTCTCTTGTTCCATATTATCCACCCTACTAGGAGAGCTTGTAATATGTTCATCTAAGGTTGAAATGTTCAAAGTAGCTTCATCACAAGTTGGAGAGGCATCAAGAGAAGAAAAAGAATCACATTCTTGTTTTTCAATGACTGGATCCCTTTGAATAAGTATGTATTCTTTGATGGGGGAAACATTAGGAAAGGAAGCAAAATGATTCTCATGATTATCTTTGATTACCTCCATTTGTCCAATAATTTCATCCAAAATAGGGGAAGAAAAATAAAGAGGATTGTTGAATAGATGTTAAATATTTGAGCATCTAATCTCAACATATCCTTGTCACAAATAATGTGATTGCAATGATTACTAACAAAAAAATTCTCACAAATAGGGCATGAGTTGGGAGATGAATCTATGGTCTCATCGTCATGTTGTGTTGTGTGATATTCATGATTACTTAGTTTGATGTCATCTTCTATAGTAATGTTATGTCGAATAGGAGAGGTAAGAGGAGAGAAACAACTCACATTGTCACAACTCTCATCAATTGGTTCTTCTAGCACTAAAATATCTTCTTCACAAGTGTGAGAGATAATAAGAGAAGAACAAATGTAAGTGTTATGAATATCCAAGGTTTCTTTCACTAAACCAACCTCATCCACAAAAGGGGAACTAGGAGAGGTATCTATGATGAACAAAAAGAGGGGAAAGGACCTCATATTCATATGCTTTTAACAAAAGTTTCTTACAACATGCAATAATATCTAAAAAGAGAACATGTAAGATGAGAACTATAGAATTTTGTAATGAAAACATGATGGAATGATTAATCTACAAGCGTGAAATGTAACAATGTGAAAGTAAAGATGCAAATGAAGAATAATGTTTCAAATTTCAAAGGTGACAATTGACTGATTACGAGATGTAACAGGATGAGAATGCAAAATTGAAAGTTAAACCGTGCATGAAATGAGCTAATTAAGGCTAGATTTTATAAAATTCATGTTACAAAAATGCAGCTAACTAATATAGGTAGGTTAAGGCACCAAACGAAAGCTAAAAAATAGAGTTATGAGTTCTATACAATGTTGTTTCGGGGGTCAAAAGGGATTGATTCGCCCAAGGTGAAGAATGAGTCCCATTATGGAATTTTTCCAAAATTTTCAAAAAATTTTGACTGATTTTGATGGTTTCTAAGTGTTATGATGCAGACATAATTGAAAAATGTAGAATTTTAGAGAGTGGAAATGAATTTAGATGTCAACAATGCAACCAAAATGCACTTTATATGAATGCAAAAATTTAACACCTAGCATGCAAATGAATCATGCAAACCCTAATGCAAGCTAGATATATGATGCAGAGTGAGCAGGGAAGTTCACCAATCTCAGATGGCAGAGGTTCTTTAATGAGTGCTTCTGTCAAACACTCTTATCAACACACCCACAAATCACTATCCTTGTATAAGGAAAAATCCACTCACCAAGAGTATTTGAATCTCAGACCTTTGAGGGACTTGTAATCATCTCAAACATGCTCTAACAGACCACAAACAAACACCATAGCCATTATTAGCACTTAGGAAACCCCATGAGTTCATTCCTCAACTAGTAGACCTCTTTAAACCCAATTGCTTGTAGCACTGCCTGATAGGACAGTCCAATTAATTCTCACCCAAAAACCTATATCTGATGTAAAATACCATTTTTATGCAAGTATAATATGCCTCTACAAGGCCACAAAATCTCACTTCTTGACAGTGATTAGAAAAGCAACCATGGACCAATCTATTGATGTCCCCAAGAGGCCTAATTGAGTGCACTTGACTGATTTTTGGCTACCTAGGCTCACCCCTTCTCCCCAAAGCCTTGATTTAGACTCCTACAAGATAATTACAACCATTTTCAACATTCCTAAGTGCCTCTTCAAGAAAAACCCACACAAAACAAGCAAAACTCACTTTTTGCTTCACCAATTAGGCCTGTCACATGAAGATGCCAGACCTAGTTCAATGCACAAAATTCTCCACACACCTTGCCATTCTCCAGAACCAAGAAAATATGAAAATTTACACAAGTATCTTCCATCCCACCAAGAATCAGCATTTTTACAATGTGGAGATGGAAGGAAGAGCCATTTTTCAACCAAAACCCTTGTTTTGAGGGTTTCAGACCTGTTTCTGCTAAAACGGCTATAACTTTTGATACACTCAATGAAATCTTTTCAAATCAACGCCAAATGAAAGCTAGGTCTTTCCTCTTTCCAACCATATCATTCTTGTACCCCTACAGTCCGTACAAATTCCGTACCACGTGTTTTAGCAGCAATTTTTTTACACAGATTTTTCCAGAAAACAGCAATTTTTCATTAGAACTTCAAAAAACGTGTTTCATCAGTCATGCCTCGACCATGAGAGGCTTATTTAAACTTCTAACAACATTTCCCAATGTACTCCAACTGAAATTTTGATTAGTTACATGTTAGAACTAATCAAACTTCACTTTAGTCTCTTAATTGCCTAGTTAAGGCAATGCACACTACTTCCTATAAGCCCAATTTAAATGAGGCTTAAAAAGGTGTTAAAGGACACCACAACCACATGAAATCATCAAGGAAACTCCCCTCAATTACCTGGTTGCATAATGGCATTTTGATTCTTTAATTTGCAAGGTGCACCAAGCTTACAAAATGAGGATGGAGACCTTGTTATTACACAAAAACTTAACACCAGGACCAAAACTCAACAAAAACCCTAGAAAACATATTGAAAGGAATTTAAGATGGTCCTTAAGACCTTATTACATCAAATTCAACTTGACATCAAACAAAAAAACAAAGAAGGCCTCAAAGAGCCATGGAAACCCAAGGAGCCCCTGCACCATGCACCCGGGGTGGAAGAGATCTCAAGTACCACCTGAGATCAGTTGCTGCAAAGTAGTACCATGTTGTTTGATGTCCTCTTTAGTCATCCAAGTTGCATCCTCAAGTGGAAGACCCTGCCATTTAACAATATACTCATTATATACTTTTTTCCTTGTCCTCTTTACCTCTTTGGTGTCTAGAATGGCTTCAAGTTTCAAGGGTTTAGATGGTGGAAGGTCCTGCACCCAATCTTCATCAGTTTCCACATCTGTACCTGCATCCAAAGATCCCTTAAATGGGTACAAATCAGCAACATTAAAAATGGGTGAGATAGCCACCCCAGGAGGGAATGCTATCTCATATGCATTTTGCCCAAATTTATGAATAATCTTGCAAGGGCCTATTTTTTTCATTTGCAACTTGGTGTATTTTCCTTTAGGAAATCTCTCCTTCTTTAAATAAGAAAAAACCAGATCTCCCACCTTGTATTGAACATTCCTTTTCCTCAAATCTGCCCTCTCTTTGTAGTGTTCTACACTCTTTTTGAGATTTTCCTTCACTTGATCATGAATAGACTTCATTGCCATAGCAAACCCTTCACCTTCAGCACTTCTTTTCTCCATTCCTTGCAGATCTCTCAACTCAAAGATCCCCCTTGGATTCATCCCATACACAACCTCAAATGGAGTTTTTCCAATGCTTCTATTAATGGAGTCATTATAAGCATACTCTGCTTGAGGCAACACCAAATCCCATTGCACACCATGTTCTTTTGTCAAGCATCTTAAAAGATTACCAAGTGATCTATTAACTACCTCTGTTTGACCATCCGTTTGAGGATGGTAGGCTGAGCTATACTGTAAATTAGTCCCCAATTTCCTCCACAAGGTCCTCCAAAAGTGGCCTATGAACTTGGAGTCCCTATCAGATACAATGCTCATAGGAATGCCATGCATTCTCACAATCTCTTTGAAAAAAAGACCTGCAATGTTAGAGGCATCACTAGTGCATCTACAAGGAATAAAATGTGCCATTTTGTTGAATCTATCAACTACTACAAACACACTATCAACCCCCCTTTGTGTCTTAGGCAATCCTAAGACAAAATCCATACTTATGCTCTCCCAAGGCCTACTTGGGATTGGTAGAGGCTGATAAAGACCAGCATTTGAAGTGGTCCCCTTTTCTCTTTGACATATGGTGCAAGTTTCCACAAACCTTCTCACATCCATCTGCATTTTAGGCCAAAAGTAAAATCTTCTCACCTGCACCAAAGTTTTGTCAAGTCCAAAGTGTCCTCCAAGACTCCCACTATGCTTTTCCTTTATTATATTCTCCCTCATAGAGCACTTGGGAATGCACAATTGAGCTCCTTTAAACAATAGACCATCTTGCAAAACATAATCAGCATAATCACTGTGAAAAGCAGCAGAAAATTGAGAACAAACTTCAAAAGCAGCCTTGAAATCTTCATCCTCCTTATACATACCTTTGAGAGCCTCAATGCCCACACTTTGGAATTGGATTTCTTGAACCATCATGACCCTTCTACTAAGTGCATCTGCAACTTTATTAGCCTGCCCCTTCTTATGCTTTATGGAAAAAGTGTATGCTTGTAGGTATTCAACCCACTTCATGTGCCTTTGGTTCAATTTTTCCTGTCCATTCAAGAAACTAAGAGCATGGTTGTCAGTGAATACTATAAACTCCCTTGGTAACAAGTAGTGCCTCCATTTCTTTAAAGCTTGGACCATAGCATACAATTCAAGATCATATGAAGAGTACTTTCTTTTGGCTTCATTTAGTTTTTCACTAAAAAATGCAACCGGTCTGCCTTCTTGACTCAAAACAGCACCTATTGCTTGATTACTTGCATCACACTCAATAGTAAAGACTTTATTAAAATCAGGAAGAGCAAGAATAGGTTGCTGTGATACCTTTTTCTTCAAGTACTCAAACCTTTCATTTTCTTCATTGGTCCATTGGAACTTACCCTTCTTCTCTCCTTTGATTGTATCAATGATGGGGGCACAAATATGGCTGAAAATCTTGATGAACTTCATGTAGAAGCTTGATAGGCCATGAAAACTCCTTACATCACCTACTGACTTAGGTGTTGGCCAATTAAGAATAGCCTCAACCTTTGATGGATCCATTTTCAAACTGCCTTGTGAGATAACAAACCCAAGGTAGACCAATTCTTCTTTCATGAACTCACATTTTTGTAAGTTGATCAGCAACTTTTCTTCATGCAACCTTCTTAAAACCTGTCCAAGATGCTCCAAATGCTCCTCCTTGGTCCTGCTGAAAACAAGAATGTCATCCAAATAAACCACAACAAATTTTCCAATAAACGGTTTCAATACCTCATTCATTAGCCTCATAAAGGTACTGGGAGCATTAGATAAACCAAAAGGCATCACCATCCACTCATAAAGACCTTCATTGGTCTTGAAAGCTGTCTTCCATTCATCCCCTTCATGAATCCTAATTTGGTGATACCCACTTTTCAAATCAATCTTTGAAAAGTAGTGAGCTCCTGCTAGACAATCCATAAGATCCTCCATCCTTGGCATAGGAAACCTATATCTGATGGTTATCCTATTTATGGCTCTTGAATCAGTACATAATCTCCATTTACCATCCTTTCTTGGAGCTAGTACAGTTGGAACAGCACAAGGGCTTAAACTCTTCCTCACTAGGCCCTTATCCAACAACTCTTGCACTTGCTTTGCTATCTCTTCATTTTGGGCTGGTGTCATCTTGTAGGCAGCCTTATTGGGCAATGTAGCACCTGGTATCAGGTCAATATGGTGGCTTATATCTCTGATTGGAGGTAGGGAACTAGGCAATTCATCCACTACAATCTCCTTGTATTTCTCCAACAAGGTTTGGACTTCACTAGGTATGGGTTTCTCTTTGTTTGAGGATAAAATAGACCTGCATTTTGGCTTAACAACCAAGGCAAACCCTATACCTCCCTCTTCCTTTAAGGTATGAAAAAATTCTTTTTCACCTACCACCATGATGTTAGACTCAAATTTTTTATCTACTCCTTCATCCAGTAAAGGTCTCATAGTGAAAGTGTGTCCATCTTTTGTTATTGTATAAGTATTCTTCTCTCCGTCATGTTGGGCTTTCCTATCATACTGCCAAGGACATCCTAAGAGCAAATGACAAGCATCCATGGGTGTGACATCACACAAAATTCTGTCCTTATACTCTCCAATCTGAAATTCTACCCAACATTGTTCATTAACAAGCACTTGTTGGCCCTTATTCAACCAAGACACCTTATATGGGGTAGGATGAGGAATTTTTTTTAGTTTTAACTTCTCAACCATTTCAAGAGACACTAAATTATCAGTGGAACTAGAGTCTACAATTACCTTACATACCTTACCATGAGATTTGCATGAAGTCCTAAACAAAGACTTTCTTTGTGGTGGCTCCTTGGCACTTGGCACCTTGAGAAGTGTTCTTCGCATCATCAAGCTCTCTCCAAATTCAGGATCAGCAGGCCTAGAAGGTGAATTTACACTTTGTGCATCCTCTTCTTGCACCAATTGGTTCCTCCTATCTGCACCTTGAGAGGTTGAAGCTTTCTTTTCAGGACACTTGAAAGATGGGTGTCCAAACTGGTTACATGTGTAGCACCTTCCAGAGAATGAACCAGAACTTCTACCATTAAATCTGCCTCTTCCATTAGACCTCCTACCTCTAAATCCTCCTCTTGATTCTTGGTTTTGTTCCTCTCTTCCACTTGACTCCCCTTGTTGCCTTTGTGATTGGTTTCTACCACCAAAATTGCCTCTTCCCTTGAAATTTCTGCCTCTTCCTCTTCCTTGCTGCTCTTGCTTTCTTTTTAACTTCTCCTCTGCCTTGCATGCTATTTGGAAGCACTCTTCTACTATTTTAGGAGTCACAAGACTCATCTCATCTTGGATTGCAAACCTTAGGCCATTCAAGTATCTAGCCACTTTCTCATTGTCATTCTCTACATGACCACACCTCATACTAAGTTTGTGAAACTCCTCAGTATAGGTTGCTACATCCATATCCTTTTGCTTTAGGCTTTGTAGTTTCCTAAACACGTGCACTTCATAATCTGCTGGTAAAAATTGTGCCTTCAATCTGCTCACCATTCTGTCCCAAGAAGTAATCATGTTCTTTCCTTCTTTCACTCTTTCTCCTTGGTGATAATTCCACCAAGTCAAAGCAGCCCCATTCAATTTAGTCTTAGCAAACTTAACTTTCTTATTTTCTGCCATTTCCTTGTACTCAAAATAGTTGTTTAAGGCATCCACCCATTCCAATAATGCCTCTGCATTCATCTTTCCCCCATACATTGGTATGTCAATCTTCACATCAGATGATTCTGCTCTAATGGATTGCAAGGCACCAATGAACCTCTTTTCCTGAGGGTCCAACCTTTCTTCTTGTGAAGGGATTTCACCTCCTTCCTCCACTTCATCCTCAGAGGTACTGTCCTCATCAGTAACCCCTCTCTTCTTCTCTAAGGCCTCTATCCTATCTCTCATGGCCTTCATTTCCCTTGCAACTGCAGACCCACCTTTTGCACCTTTTGGAGGCATTGTTTTCTTCAAGCACCTCAACACACAATTCTTCTTTACTCTTCCACAATCAAACCTTGCTCTGATACCACTCTGATGCAGAGTGAGCAGGGAAGTTCACCAATCTCAGATGGCAGAGGTTCTTTAATGAGTGCTTCTGTCAAACACTCTTATCAACACACCCACAAATCACTATCCTTGTATAAGGAAAAATCCACTCACCAAGAGTATTTGAATCTCAGACCTTTGAGGGACTTGTAATCATCTCAAACATGCTCTAACAGACCACAAACAAACACCATAGCCATTATTAGCACTTAGGAAACCCCATGAGTTCATTCCTCAACTAGTAGACCTCTTTAAACCCAATTGCTTGTAGCACTGCCTGGTAGGACAGTCCAATTAATTCTCACCCACAAACCTATATCTGATGTAAAATACCATTTTTAGGCAAGTATAATATGCCTCTACAAGGCCACAAAATCTCACTTCTTGACAGTGATTAGAAAAGCAACCATGGACCAATCTATTGATGTCCCCAAGAGGCCTAATTGAGTGCACTTGACTGGTTTTTGGCTACCTAGGCTCACCCCTTCTCCCCAAAGCCTTGATTTAGACTCCTACAAGATAATTACAACCATTTTCAACATTCCTAAGTGCCTCTTCAAGAAAAACCCACACAAAACAAGCAAAACTCACTTTTTGCTTCACCAATTAGGCCTGTCACATGAAGATGCCAGACCTAGTTCAATGCACAAAATTCTCCACACACCTTGCCATTCTCCAGAACCAAGAAAATATGAAAATTTACACAAGTATCTTCCATCCCACCAAGAATCAGCATTTTTACAATGTGGAGATGGAAGGAAGAGCCATTTTTCAACCAAAACCCTTGTTTTGAGGGTTTCAGACCTGTTTCTGCTAAAACGGCTATAACTTTTAATACACTCAATTAAATCTTGTCAAATCAATGCCAAATGAAAGCTAGGTCTTTCCTCTTTCCAACCATATCATTCTTGTACCCCTAAAGTCCGTAAAAATTCCGTACCACGTGTTTTAGCAGCAATTTTTTCACACATATTTTTCCAGAAAACAGCAATTTTTCATTAGAACTTCAAAAAACGTGTTTCATCAGTCATGCCTCGACCATGAGAGGCTTATTTCAACTTCTAACAACCTTTCCCAATGTCCTCCAACTGAAAATTTGATTAGTTACATGTTAGAACTAATCAAACTTCACTTTAGTCTCTTAATTGCCTAGTTAAGGCAATGCACACTACTTCCTATAAGCCCAATTTAAATGATGCTTCAAAAGGTGTTAAAGGACACCACAACCACATGAAATCATCAAGGAAACTCCCCTCAATTACCTGGTTGCATAATGGCATTTTGATTCTTTAATTTGCCAAGGTGCACCAAGCTTACAAAATGAGGATGGAGACCTTGTTATTACACAAAAACTTAACACCAGGACCAAAACTCAACAAAAAACCTAGAAAACATATTGAAAGGAATTTAAGATGGTCCTTAGGACCTTATTACATCAAATTCAACTTGACATCAAACAAAAAAACAAAAAAGGCCTCAAAGAGCCATGGAAACCCAAGGTGCCCCTGCACCAATATATGATGATGAAAGGACTCCAAATCAGTCAATAAAGAATTCAAAAAGTGGGATCACCAAAATGAACTATAGATTTTTGGCTCTCATGTACTTCTCTAGCTTTTCTAAGGTTTTTCACCTAAAAAGAGAGAGGGCCAAAAATGCTAAGGGTTCATTCAAATTAGGTTATGTACGATGTTTTTTAGGCTAAATGAGATTATCTAAATGCAGCTAAACTATGAAATTGATTGATTAAGAATGTAAAACTATTGAAATGCAAACTTGTTTGAAAACACATTGTGTAATGTAACAATGAACTAGAAATGAATGCAACACTCAATAGAACTGAATCAAACTGAATGTATGCACCTGGAACCTTGATGAAGATTGTAAATTACATTTGAAATGTTGTTGACATTTTTTTTAGGCTTGGATGGACTCATTCGCCATTCTAGGTGAATCACTCCCAGTTTTGTCAAATTGAACCGAAACTTGTTTCTATCAAAAGGGTGTTAGAAAATGTAGAAAACACAAAACTAACTTGGAAAAGTGACTCATTCATCACCCATGGTGAATGAGTCCACTTTTGAATTTTTGATTATTCAAATGTGGATTCTGAAGCTTCTAATTTGCACTGACTTCTTATAGGTGTCCACTTTTGAAACTCTAATTTACAGGTTTGAAAATGAGATTTTGTTGATATTTTAACTTGGTGAATGAGAAGAAAACTTGAGAAACCTTTCAAATTGATCTTCAATGATTTCCAAGCTTCCAAGAGTCCTAAATTTGTAAACACACAAGACAAAAGACAATGTTGAATGTTAGGACATGGGGGTTTGCCTTGGTGAAACCCTGTTTAGGTAATTAAACCAAAATGATGAAAGAAAGTAATGAAACATTCAATAATGGAATTTATTACCTTTCCATCATGATAGATCTTGGATTTTTGCAACAATGGAGGAAGATTCGGCCCTTGAATGTCTTTTGAAGATTTCTTGATGCCTTGCAATGATAAAACCCTAGGTTGCTTGACTTGAGATGAAAGATTGGTGGATGAATAATGAATAATGAATGTGAATTAAGCTAATGGATCTAAAAATGAGTTTAGAGAGGTTTTTTTTATAGGAAATTCACCTATTTTACCTGGGTATGTGTAGGATCATCATGGAAAAAATAGGCCCTTAAGTGGAAAAAAATCAAAAAAATCAGAGTTAGGCAACTTGACGTAAAAATTTGAATAAGTTATCTATATTATTTCAAAAATATGTAAGAATATAATTTGTATCAAATTGAATGTAGTTTCTAAACTAGTAGGTTTGTTAAAAAAAAAAAAAAAAAGCTATTTGGTGAAAATTTGAAATTTCAATCACAGTAGTACTTAAATTTCAGAGAAAAAATAAGTAGGTGTCTGTCACCACCCTAACCACAATAAAATGATAATATTTTTTTTATAAGATTTTATATATAAGTAGAGGACCCATGTCCCAATTTGAAGCATATTTTTTTGTTTTTTCCAAGTAAATAATTAATTATGAATTTTTATTACAACTTTTAAAAAATATAAAAAACTCTTATGTCGACCACCTTAACTTGGTCAAAACTTCATGAAATTCAATTGTTATTTTTTTAATCCTATAGTATGCAAAGCATAGAATGTGACACATTTTTTGATTCAAAAAATGTGATATCGTTTGAAAGCTATAGATGTTTTTCAATTAGTCTATCAATTAGGACTTTAGTCATAATTTGAATAGAAAATGAATAATAATTACTTATTAAATTCAAATTAAAGCATAATTTATATTGGTGGAAAGTTGAGAATATCCTTTAAAAACCCTTTTCATTTCATCAATTTTGGGTAAAAAAAAGTTGTCAAGTGCATATCCATCATATTGCCACTTTTTGGCCCGTCATGATCTTGCACATACCCACATGCTAATACCTAATTGTAGGAAGAAATGAAGCAATATTATTTAACTCAAATTTCACTTTTTTCCTGCTCAAAGGTCAAAATCGAGCCAAATGGGACTCATTCACCACACATGGTGAATGGGTCCCACAGATGCCAATTTGACAACTCAGATGCCAAGAGATAAGGAAATAAGGTCTGAAATGCAACCTTCTCTGAGGGTATTTGATTAGTTTAAGCCTTGCAGTGCACAATATGTATTAATAGTGTTCTATTAGTGATGATGTAAAGGTTAAATAGGGATTGGGACATATAAATCAATGTGAAAGTGCGATTAAATACACTTTGCAACACTAAAATGAGGTCTGCATAACCTAAGAAAGCACAAGAACCAATGTGAATGTGTAAGGCACATTACAAGACTAGTTTAACATTAAGTTTATTTCACAAGCCTTCTAGATTCATTTAATAATGTTATTAAACACATTTTATAATGTTGAATTAGGGAGAAATGGGTCCATTAAGTCTAGAAAAGTGTGAAAGTTTCTTAAAACACTTTATAACACCTTTACAAGACATTGTTAAAAGCATGTTATTCAATTTATAAGGGCCAAAGACATAGTGTGGGTGCATAAAATGCCTCACAACACTTGAATCAAGGCCTCATTAAGTCTTATTTATCATGAATTATTCCCATGTCAAGCAAAGGTTCCATTTTTATACGACAAAAATTGAAAATATTGACTTGAGAAATTTTACAATCTTGCATTTGTTGCTTCATTGTTGTCAAGTCACAAAAAAATCAGATTTAGAATTTATTCCCATTTTTTTGATAGTGGAACTTGTACAAATAGAAGCTAACATGCTACCTTATAGGAGTATAAAAGGAATTTTAGGACCCCTAACTAGGACCCATTCACCCTAGGGAAAACCTTGTTGAACACCTAGAATATTGAGAGGAGGGATGAATCTGTATTCTATATAACCAATTAGTCATAAACCATCCAATTTTCAAAGTATATCTAACTCCAACAATAAATGAAAGCATGAAAGGAATCACAATATCACATAACATATGAACACCAAGATTTTAATGTGGAAAATCCAAAAAGGGGAAAACTATGGTGAGGATTAGCTCACAATATATTATAACAGGTTATAAGATATTACAAGGGATCACTACTAGGACACACTATCCTTATAAGGCTGATAGCTAGAGATGGATAGAAAAAAAAGAATGGCTACACAACCAAAGTGTGAATTGATACAAAGTGCACCTTCCTTGTGTTGAATTTAGTTCCTTTGAAGCTTTGAATACAAAACATTACACTACTTAGATACCACTCAACAATCATACCAATTATGCCCTTATTCTAATCTCACACAATTAAATTCACATGTTTGAACATAATGCCATATTTCTCACACATCACATTAAATTTTCATGTCGTTTTACAACTCAACAATGTCCTACATATATAACCTATTACATTTGCATACATCAATTAGGTCGACCTCATTAGATGTAGCCCTATTTTAATTCAAAGTCACCTTGGAAACTTCAAAGTTGAATCAAAAAATTTTGCATGCTCAAATTAACTATGAAACACTTAATACAAGTGGGCATGGACCTAAAATAGATCCCTTCATCTCTACAATATTTAATTTAATGTTTTCAATACATATCAAGTATTAGGTCAGCCAAGAGTTAAACCTAATCACAAAGTAAGCCAACTAATTACACACCAATGATCCATGAGATCATATAATCGCTTGCCATATGGAATATATAGAGCACTTATATCTATAAACTATTTTCCAAAATTGTATAACCTGATTCTACTTACTGGAGGGATGCAGACTAGATTACACATCATTTGCACTGTATAAAGCCAAAAATTGTATATCAAACTTCTATTACTTGTACTTTTCAACCAGTTTACCCAAAATTGCTGAAATTTTGATGATAGCTGCATTTAGTGATCCTAGATAGCATACTAAAACCTCATAACCTGATCTTATAACATGAAAAATTCTAGATCAAAATATCAAATTAGAATATATAGATTTTGTTCATTGGATTAGGGAAAACTGTCAACAAAAAATGTTGGCATCAATGACAACACATCAAAGAGTTTCGTCTTCATTCTTTCAACAATATCCCCATTTTTCATTGAGGGTAATATGTTCCAAAAATGAATCTCTAAAAATAAAAGCATACACCACCAAAACTTCAAGCATACATGATCTCCCTCTTTAAGCATCATCTCTCCCTTTATTTGATTTATCAAATCATCTTCAAACATCTACTCAATTATTTTACATTTTTCTCAATTCTTCTCCCCTTTTGAAATAAAGGAAAAAGAGTATTCTAAAAACACAAATGTAGGCTCTAAAAAATCTGAAAAACAATTGAAACAAACTAACTCCTCCTTAGGGAGTTATCCTAAAAATTTGGATTAAAACATATGTACAATGGAAAACTGAGAAAAATGAAAGAATATACAAGAAAAATGTTCATCGGGAGGAGGAACCTTCTAATTCCTCAAAAAAAAAGTTCCAGGAAAATTTTCCTTCATTATAGATCCTTTTGATAGCAACAAGTGATTTGTACATTGATTCCAACTTAACTAAGCTCTCCTCTCCCTCTTCTAGAGTATTGGGATTTAGATTTATCTTCTCAAGCTTTTCTACTTTAGAAAGGCCCACTTGATACTGAAATGTGCTTGTCCTTCACCAAATCCCCAAGCTATCCAAATCTCCTAATTATTTCTTCTTTCTATCGTTGAAGGGTGAAGAACTTTCTTTTTAAATCTGTAATGGCATTCCAAGAGATGTAATCTCTATCTTGTGTAGGGTAAAAGGTACTGGAGGTATTAGATATTTGTGACTCAATAGAGTCTATTAGGTCCTTAATTCATTGAGTGGCATCCATCCACCTCATGGGGCACAAGAAGAATGTTTTAGCTTCATCTTCACTCTTTCACTTCCTTCATACATTCCTTTACCTTTTGATGGGTGGATGCACATCTGTCCTAAAACTTAAGTAACCTCTTCTCACCAAGTCTTGATTCAACTTCTTTCTCAGTATTCTCCTTTAGACTAGAGGTATACCACTTGAGAGTCAACTAAAAACCAAATTTTCAATAGGTGTTAGAGAATTGTCAATTGTAGCACTAGGGGTAGCATCCTGTAGAGACTTGATGGCATCATTGATCTATTCAGTCCCCTTCTCAATAGTCTTTATAATCAATTTTCTTCTGCGGGCATGAAAAGTGTCTTCAAGCTCCAACCTCTTCATAGGTGGGAGGGTATGTGCATGACCATCATGGAAAAAATAGGCCCTTAAGTGTCGATGAAAATTCAGAAAAATCAGAGTTAGGAAATTTAACATAAAAATTTGAATAAGTTATCTATATTATTTCAAAAATATGTAAGAATAGAATCTATAGAAAATCAAATGTAGTTTCTAAACTACTAGGTTTTTTTTTTTTTTAAAGCTATTTGGTGAAAATTTGAAATTTCAATGCAGTAGTACTTAAATTTCAGGGAAAAAATAAAAAGTAGGTGTCTGTCTGACCACCCTAACCACAATAAAATGATAATATTTTTTTATAAAATTTTAGATATAAGTAGAGGACTGATTTCCCAATGTGATGCATATTTTTTTGTAATTTTTTTACAAGTAAATAATTAATTATGAATTTTTTATTACAAATTTTAAAAAATATAAAAACTCATATGTTTGACCACCTTAACTTGGTCAAAACTTAATGAAATTCAATTTTTTTTTAATCATATAGTATGTGAAGCATAGAATGTGATGCATATTTCAAATTCAAAAAATGTGATATTGTCTAAAATTTATAGATGTTTTTCAATAAGCCTATCAATTAAGACTTTAGTCGTAATTCAAATAAAAAATGAATAATAATAATTTATTAAAATCAAAGTAAAGCATAAATTATATTGGTGGAAAGCTGAGAATCTCCTTTAAAAAACCTTTTTGTTTCATCAATTTTGGGTAAGAAAAAAGTCGTTAGCCACATACCCTACACATACCCATCATATCTCCACTTTTTGGCTCATCATGATCCTACACATACCCAACATCTTATTTAGATCTATACTACTTTGGTGTGACAGGAGTTGTATCAACTGGGGAGGCACTACAAGTTGAAATCTCATATTTTTTATTAAAAGGCCCTTAAATTATTTACCACATGATTCTTCAAATGACTTTGGCAACTCTAGGGTTTTCTGAGGTCCTTCTTCATTTCTTTCAACCTCAAATTCTTCTTTATTTTCCTCTTTCTCTTTTTCCTCTTCTTTACTAGAGGTATCTTCCTTTTTCTTTTCTTTATCTTCATCCTCCTTTTTCTCCTCATCATCTTTCTTATTATCATCTCCTTTTTAACCTTGTCCTCCTTCTCCATTTCGATTGTTTCTATTTTAATTTCCTATCTCCTCATTCTATTTATTAGCATCATCATTAGCATTCTTTTGTTTTTCCTTTACTTGCTCTTGTTCTGTATTATGATTTTCATTATTTGAATAGGTTGCATCTTCAGTATCTTTCGTAGGATCATTTGTATCATCAACTACATTCCCTTAAACATCATAAGATGGAATTTCTTCTACATTGTAATCATTCACTTCTTCTAAACTTCTTTGAAAACATGAAAATTGGTAATCAAAGGAATATTTTCCTTTGCATCAATAACTTTATACTTTTCAAGCTCTTTATGTTGAGATGTTCTATATGATGAAGCTACAATCATCCCAAATTTCTCTACTATACCTCTTATAGTGTTCTTTGTTTCTTGCTTTATCTTTTTTGTGCTATCCTTTTCTCTACCCATTAGAATGGCGACCCTTTGTATATGCTTCAATCAACGTGGATTTGTAATTTTTGGGTAAAGAGGATCCAATTTCCTCTAGAGCATCAAATTTCATCTTGCCATCTACTTCAACTACTTCTCACCTTCTTTCCACTAAGGCTTTCCATATCACATTAGTTGCATTCTTCCTAATGTTGTTCATGTCTGTATCTAAAATTATGATATACTATGTGATGGTTTTACTTATTTTTTTCTTGTCTTCCTCATCTACTTCATCATACAATTTTATAGTTTCTTCTAATATACCATCATGATCTAACATATTATTAACCAAAAAATCCAACTTTATTGGTGAATGAGCTCTTACCAAAGGATTTTTTGTCTTTTTCTTTTCAGGATTTGAAGTTCCTTCCTTTGATTTATTCTCCTTCTTCTTAGATTTCTTGTTGATGTGAATAGAGAATGCCTCCTTTTCCTTTTCTATCTCCTCTTCTCCAAAGGTTTCAACAATATCAGTCTTGGGCTTCTTTACTTCAATGCGAGCCCCTTGTAAGGCACCTTCACCACTTGTAGAGACACTATTTCTCCTTTTTCCTTTTAGTTGTTGTTCTTCTTCCAATCCAAGCTCAGTCTCTTCTTCTATAGCAACACTCAGGTTTTTCTCTCTAGATAATTTTTGTTTCATCCTCCTTCAAAGGGTAGTACAGGGTGCTATTGGAGGTATATTATTCCTTTTAATAGTCTAGGTGTTGGGTCTAGAGGATGTAGTTACTACTTTTGATATCAGAGCACTAGGCTCCACCTTCTTTCCTTTAACAATTGTTGTACTAGAGGATTTTGGAAATGCAGAGGTAGGGGTGGAAGCTATTCTTCCATATCTTCATGGTCTGAAGGACTCACTAGCTTCTTTCACATCCCTTTCTACAAAAATTTCTCTTAACCCATCTACTTCTCCCTTTGAAATTCCATGTAGTGCAAAGTATTGATCTACTTGTTTTGTTACTCTTTTGTTTCTTGCAGGTGTTGATCTCTCCAAGTGCTCTTCAATTGAATTTTCCTCATATGTTCCATTTCTTGCCAAGGAGGGGTCCTTAGGACTCTTTAGTAATAATTCCATATATACTTATTTAATCTTTTCAATACATATCAAGTATTAGGTTGGCCAAGAATTAGACCTAACCATAAAATAAGGTAACTTATTACATACCAATGATCCATCTGATCAATAATCATTCATCATCTAGAATATATAGAGTAATACCATATATATACCATTTCCCAAAATTGTATAGACTAATTCTAATTATTGGATGGATGCAGACCAGATTACACTTATCCATTTGCACTATATAAAGCCAAAAATTGTATGTCAAACTTCTATTACTTGTAACTTTCAACCTATTTATCCAAAATTGTTGAAATATTGATCATAGGTGCATTTAATGATCTTGAATAACATACTAAAACCTCATAAGCTGATAATATAAATGAGAAATTTGGACCAAAATACAAAATTAGAATATATATATTTTGTTAATTGGATTAGGGAAAACTGTCAACAAACAATGTTGGCATCAATGACAACACATCAAAGGGTTGAATCTTCTTCATTCTTTCAACAAACCTATCCATCAACAAATCTCAAAGCCTACTTTCGGTGACTAGTAAATGTTTCCTAACCCTTCTCAAATCTACTTGTAAACTATGGTTTTAGTTTATGTACCTTCGAGAATTTTAATTTCATATTCTCTAGGTCTTATATTTCATGTAGTTTAGGCATTGCATATCACTTCAAATTGGTTTTAGATATATCCCATTATCTCGTCTCCTTGTGATCTCTTCCCTATTGAAATTCCCCAAGGGAAAGACACCTATTTAGGATCTCTAAAGTCCTATTTGGGAATCCTCTTTCCGCAAATTTTATTTTGGTGAACCTGAAATTGTTCATCATACCTTTTCTGATTTGGAGACCTTTGAAACCCTAGATCTAGGTTGTGCATCATCTTATCTTTCATTGTATTTATTCATCATTTAAATTCATAAAAATCTGAAAACATTGCATACTTTCTACATAGTATATTGCATTAAAGTGTGTTTCCATCATTTAGATCAGCATTTAATTCATAATTGCATTAAAAAAATTATCATTTTGTTCATACATTATCATAAAATTTTATTTGTATTTTCATCATATTTCTAGAAAACCTATCACTAAAGAAAATGTTTGTTGTTAGGAAGCGTGAGCTTAAACATCAAGTTAAACATTAAAAATTATTTTTTCCAAACCCATGTCCTAGGGATCATTTTCCCTAGGGAAAAAATGTCCTATCTGTTGCAAGTATGATAGTGTTTTCATTGATCTCAACAACAAGTCTACTCACAGGTGTTGTCATTCATGTCAACTATGGGATTAATATATTGAGGATATTGAGGAAATTGTAAAAAAGAGGAAAGTAAATTGATGGAGGTTGTGCACATGTAGTTGAGACCTTGAGGAAGTACATGGAGATATGTTTTTATTCCAACATTTGAAGATGAGTTGGAATGATGAAATGAGCTAAGATGTTGTCTCTGGTACTTGGTTTCCAACTGCTTTTGAGGAAATTTGATAAATAGAGAAAAATGTATTGTGTAAAGGGTTAATGTGAGACCCAGTATTATGCTCCACATTTCTCCCATGTTGATGTTATGCTTGTGTAGATCTTACAAGTTATTCAAGGTTTTCAGAGGTTGCTATATTCGGAATTTGGATTTCTCAATCATTGTACAATGCAAGATATTTTCACTAGTAAAAAAACCAATTGTTCAATAATGTTGTCTGTGGCCTAGGAGAAATGTATTTACTCCATATTTCTCCATTGTTTAGCTTCAATTTTTGGAGATTTGGGAAGTTTCTTATAATGCTTATATATTTTTGTATTCAAGGTTTTACTTGAATTGATGCAACATAGAGTGACTTTCATTTATCAGTATGCAAGTAAGGATTACCAATTGTTATGAGTTGAATAATTTGAATGATGTGCGGTTGATGAAGTGTTTGATGAATCTCAAGTAGTTCATGAAGTATTCTAGATAATTTTCAAGTGAATAATGTTGTATAAAACTGTTAGATCAACTTAAGGAAGCGTGTACTTAATGTTTATGGTGTTTAACATAAGTATTGGACAACCTTGTATTTAACACTACATGCAAGCTTATGAAGGTTTTTGAGGGTTTTTTGGATTTTTTTGGGTTGTAATTAAGGATATTTGTAGGTCTCCTTCATTCATATCCACTACGAGAATGTTTAGGTGCCAACCTATTTTGAATTTGCATGTATAACAACTAGTTGTTGACCTTATTTGATGGTCTTCATGGTTTTTGAGGTTGAGGTTGATATAAATAAGTGTGGTGTTTTTGTAAGTTAAATGATGAATGAAATGTGAAGCAAGATAGATGTAAGATCAATGTGAATGAAGTGTGTAATGCAAATTTAAGTAGAGCAGTGCAACTTTTAGCATTAGGGTTCCTGAAGGTAGTGAGATGAAGGCATCCAAAACCATTCAAGCAAGGTTGTGAGATTTTTGGAGAATTGTGGTGGATTTCCTTATTGCATTGAGTATTTTTCTCTATGTAACATTCTTCTTCTATCTTCTTGTATTTCCTTTTGTGGCAATGAGCTCTAGCTTTGAGCCTTTTGGACAATGTATCCTATTTTGGCAGTAATCCCTTGTACTAGTTTTACAGTTACTTATATTGTGAGCTAATCCTCACCATGTTTTTTCCATCATTATTTTTCCATGTAAATTTCATGTTCTCATGTGTATGGTGTTCTGATTTTAGTTTTTGTTGTCTACATTTCATATTTAATCACATTAATAGAATAAAGATTTTGTGAATGCATGTGGATCTAATTATTGTTGAGGGTTTGGAAGGCTTATTTTTCTACAATTAATTCACCCCCAGTCTCAGTTGTCTTGTTCATTTCAACAATTAGTATCAGGGAAAGGTTCCTTGGACAAGAGTTGAACTGCTTGATGTAGATCTAGGATGGAAAACAAGATTGCTTTGGAATTTCCTAGATTCAATGAAACAAATTATGCATTCTAGAAGACAAAGATGGAAGGATGTTTTTCTACTCAGAGATATGAGATTGAGAAGCCTTATCAGACTAAATATACTCCACCTCCAAATGGTCTAAGTATAAGTGTGGCAATATAGGTGCATGAGGTCAATGCAAAGGCAAGATATATTATTGCATTCAAATAGGCATTCAAATACTGAGTTAGTAAAAGTTATGAGTTTGAATATTGCTAAAGAAGCTTGGGATAAGATATAAAGCATTTATGAAGGATATATGAATGTCAAATAAGTGAAGTTGCAAAACTTGAAGGCACAATTTGAAATGATGCAAATGTCTGAAGAAGAAACAATTAAAGGCTACATATAGAGAGTTATGAGTTGGTAAGTACTATGAGAGGCCTTGGTGCAACAATTAAATAATCTAAAGTAGTGAATAAAGTTATTAGATCACTTATGGATTGTTATAGTGAAAAGGTATCTGCTATTGAGGAAGCTGTAGATTTTGACAATTATTCTAGAGGTTAGTTAATTGGTACTCTAACTACATTTGAAATGAGAAAATTGAAGGTAAAAAAGGAGAGACTACTTTCAAGGCTAGTAAATTGGAGGTGGGTATGTGCAGGATCATCATGGAAAAAATAGGCCCTTAAGTGGCAAAAAATTTAGAAAAGTCAAAGTTAGGCAACTTGACATAAAAATTTGAATAAGTTATCTATATTATTTCAAAAATATGTAACAATATAATCTATAGCAAATTGAATGTAGTTTCTAAACTACTGGTTTTTCTTTTTTTTTTTAAATCTATTTGGTAAAAAATTGAAATTTCAATGCAGTAGTACTTAAATTTCAGAGAAAAAATAAGAAGTAGGTGTCTATCTCACCACCCTAACCACAATAAAATAATAATACTTTTTATAATATTTTAGATATATGTAGAGGACTCATGTCCCAATGTGATGTATATTTTTTTGTAATTTTTTTCCAAGTAAATAATTAATTATGAAATTTTTATTACAACTTTTAAAAAATATTAAAAATTTGTATGTCTGACCACCTTAACTTGGTCAAAACTTCATGAAATTCATTTTTTCTTTTTTTAATCCTATAGTATGTGAAGCATATAATGTGATGCATGTTTTGGACTCAAAAAATGTGATACTGTTTGAAAGCTATAGATGTTTTTCAATTAGCCTATCAATCAAGACATTAGTCGTAATTCAAATAGAAAAAGAATAATAATTACTTCTTAAATTCAATGTAAAGAATAATTTATATTGGTGGAAAGTTGAGAATATCTTTTAAAAATACTTTTTGTTTCATCAATTTTGGGTAAAAAAAAAGTCATCAGCTACATACCCATCATATTGCCACTTTTTTCCCATCATGATGTTGTACATACCCAAGTTGAATAATCAGGTGAAGAAGATCTTGATGATTTGGAGGGTAACTTTGTGAGGAAGATGAAAAAAGGCACTGGTAAGTATAAAGGTAAATTACCTTTCAAATGTTTTAGTTGTGGTGATATACTTTGCTTCAAGATGTCCAAAAAGAGCTCTAAGCTATAGGAACAAGGAAAATAAATGAAAAATAATTAAGAAGGCTTACTATGTGAGAGAATATGCTAGTATTTCTGATGATGAATCTGATTATGGAGATTTTCATGATGATGAATGCTTGTTTTTGGTTATAAAAGAATAATTTGGTTCTACTAACCCTAAAATTTTTGTGAAGGAAAGTATTCCAAAGATAAAGGATATGGTTGAAGGTACTTTGGTATGTACTTTTCATGTCAAGGAAGTTAAAAATTACTAGATTGTTGATAGTGGATGCTCTAATCACATGACAAGAGAAAAAATTAAGTTTGTTATACTTGAAAAGTATGATTGAGGATTAGTTAAATTTGGAGATGATTTAGGAGATAAGATTTGTGGAATAGGTTCAATCAATTTTGATGGAAAGCATAACATTGACAGTGTTTATTATGTTAAGGGTTTATGGAATAACCTTTTGAGTGTTGGAAAAATGAGTATAAAAGGATACAAACTTGTGCTTATGGATGAAACATGTGAGATCAGAAAAGGGTTTGAAACTATGATTGTTGTTGGTAAGAGAATAGATGGAAACATCTATCAACTTAAGGGTACTGATGCCCATTGATTTATGTCTCGAATTAATGATAGTTGGTTATGGCACTGGAGGAGGTGTCACATGAATTTTGATATTTTGGCAAGAATTAGTTTAGTTCATGTAATAAGAGATCTACCAAGAATCACAAAGCCTATCAATATTGTTTGTGAAAGTTATCAAATTGGAAAACAAACAATATTGTACTAGTTTGGACTATCGAAACTAGTATATATAGATCTTTGTGGTCCTACAAGGGTGAGAATTCTACAAGGTGATAGGTAGTTTATGCTTTTAATTGATGATTATAGAACTAGAATAACATGGGTTACTTTTCTTAGAGAAAATTTTGATGCATTAGATAAATTCTAGGCATTTAAAGCTATGGTTGAGAATGAAATGGATTTGAAAATCAAAAGTATAAGTTTTAATAGAGGTGGTGAACTAACGTCTAATGAGTTTAACATGTTTTGTGAAGTTCATGGAATAAAGAGAAATTTGTCTACCCCTAGAACTCCTCAGCAAAATGGAGTTGTTGAAAGGAAAAGCTAGACTATTCAAGAAGTTGCTAGGACTATGATGAAAGAGGAAAATCTACCAGAAGTCTGCTAGAGAGAAGCTATTCATACTACTATTTACATACTTAATAAAGTTCAATCTAAATATAAAAACACAAAGACTCCATATGAACTATGGTATGGAAGGATTCCTCCTATGGGGAACTTTAGAGTATTTGGAAGAAAATGTTATATCAAAAGAGAATCAAACTTAGGAAAGTTTGATGCAAGGTCTAATGAAGGTATCTTCCTTCAATATTCTACTAGAAGAAAATCTCAGAGATGTTACAAAAAAGACTAAGAAAGATAGTTGAAAGTGCAAATGATAAAGTTGATGAAAACTTGTAGTATTCAATTATAGTGGATGGATATGTGTTAGATGAACTTCATTGTAGAGAAGTTAAGGAAGAAAAAGTTGATGGACAAGAATTTTAGAATGAAGAGGAAGAGGCTTTAGCGAAGACCTGTAAAACCCCTAAGTATGTACAAAATCATCATTCTGAAGATCAAATAGTTGGAAATAAGAGGAAAGGTGTACTAAAAAGAAGAAAAGTTGTTGAAGTTGAGGTAAATCAGTGTCCACTTTCTAAAGTTGAACCTCAAAATAGTTAGTGAAGTATGTAAATATGAACATTGGATGATGGAAATGGAAGAAGAACTTATGTAGATAGAGAAGAATCATACTTGAGAATTGGTTCCTAGACCAAAAAAAAGAACATAATTGGAACTAAGTGGGTATTTAGAAACAAGTTAAAATAGAATTTCCATAGAGAAATAGTAAGAAACAAGACAAGACTTGTGTGTAAGGGTTACTCGCAAGTGGAAGGTATATAATTTAAGGATACTTCTACTCATGTGGCTAGGATGGAAGTAATAAATTTTTGTTTGGAATTTGCAACACATAAATATTTTAAAGTTTATTAGATGGATGTGAAGTCTTCTTTTTTGAATGGTGAATTAGAAGAAGTTTACGTGGAACAACAAGAAGGATTTCAATTTTCATATCAACAAAATATGATATGTAAATTAAAGAAGGAACTATATGGATTAAAGAAAACTCCCAAATCTTGGTATGCAATATTAGACAAGTACTTGATACAACAAAAATTTAATAAGGGCACCACAGATAGTAATCTTTACTTCAAAATTGAGGAAAAAATTTCTTGATAGTAGTAGTATATGTGGATGACATTATATTTGGTGGAAATGAGGTTATGTGTAAGAATTTTGTAGAGGAAATGCATAAACAGTTTGAGATGTTAATGTTGGGGGAGATGAATTTATTTCTTGGGCTACATATTAATCAAATGGATAAAAGGATTTTTATTTTCCAATCAATGTATGTCAAAGAGATGTTGAAAAAGTTTGGAATGGATGACTCCAAACTAGTATGTACTCCTATGGTGACTAGTTGTAAATTGAGAAGGAATGATGAATCACCTAAGGCTAATCAGAGCAAGTATAGATCCATGATTGGTAGAATTTTATACCTAACTATTACTAGACTGGATATCATGCATACAATTTTTCTTGTGGCTAGATTTTAAGAAGATCCTAAAGAAACACATGTGGCATCTATGAATAGGATATTTAGATATTTAAAAGGAAGTCCAAATTATGGCTTATGGTATCCTAAGGTTACTGATTTTATACTAAGTTCTTATATAGATGTAGATTGGGCTATTTGTGTTGATGAAAGGAAAATTATAAGTGGTGGCGCATTCTTTCTTGGATGTAGATTGGTGTCATGGTTGAGCAAGAAGAAAAATTTATTTTTCTTATCCACTGTAGAGGCTAAGCATATTATTGAAGCATCATGTTATACATAGGTATTATGGATGAGATAAACATTGAAGGATATCATTGAAGTTGTATATGATGAGCCTATTTCTATCTTCTGTGATAAAAAAAGTGCAATTACCATTTCAAAGAATCTAGTGATGCACTCAAGGAAGAAAAATATATCTATTAGGTATCACTTTTTAAGAGAAAAGGTTATGGAGAATGAAGTGAATCTTGAGTATGTTCCTACAATGGATTATATTGTTGATATATTTACTAGGGCTCTTCCTAAGAATATTTTTTAGTACCTTCAGGAGAAGTTGGGGGTTATTACCCCTCCCTATTTGAACTATATGCATATGGATATGTATAATTCCAAAGGATATATGGGTCTATCTCTTGTCTAGATTGATGTTGGTGGCTACCTCTCTGGGGGAGTAGGTAGCATCATGTGTTGTTGATTTTTTTGCTTATAGTCCTAAGGGGGAGTGATCAGAGAAAGTTTCTTGGTTCAATGTTAAAAGAGGAGAATATTGCAAACCTTTCTTCATTTATCATGTGAAAAAGCTTATCTACTTAGAGGGAGAGATAGAATCATGTAAGGGGCATGTGCAAGATCATGGAAAAACATGCCCTTAATTGGCAAAAAAATCAGAAAAATCAAAATTAGGTAACTTGACCTAAAAATTTGAATAAATTATCCATAATATTTCAAAAATATGTAACAATAGAATCTGTAGCAAATTGAATTTAGTTTCTAAAATACTAGGTTTATTTATTAAAAAAAGAAAGCTATTCAATGGTTAAAATTTGAAATTTCAATGTACTAGTACTTAAATTTTGATGAAAAAATAAGAAGTAGGTGTCTATTTGACCACCCTAAGCACAATAAAATGACAATTTTTTTTACAATATTTTAGATATAAGTAGAGGACTCATGTCCTGATGAGATGCATATTATTTTGTAATTTTTTTCCAAGTAAATAATTAATTATGAATTTTTTATTACAACTTTTAAAAAATATAAAAACTCGTATGTCTGACCACCTTAACTCGGTCTATTTAATTGAAGTTAATATTACTTAAATAAAATGATGCTATTTAATTAAATCTATTTTTAATTAAATAATTTTATTTTATTTTATTAATATTCATTTCTAAATTACATAATCTTATTTTATTTTATTAAAAGAGATATTATCATCTTAAATAAAATAAAATAAATGAAATATCCTCTCAAGAATATCATGTGATGAAAAAAAGGAAACAAATCAGTTAAAAGGGAAATAAACTAAAAAAAGAATTCCAATCAAGATTTGTTTCTATTTTTCTATTTATCCCACATTGCTTCTGAATTTGCCTTCAATTCCACTTTTGCCTATAAAATGAGCCCTCTCATTTTCATTTCAAAAAAAGAATCATGAATTTTTACATCAGACTTATGCTACAATTTTTTTGAATTTTATCATTTGAGATTACACATTAGTTTGATTTTATAAGCATCTTAGTTTTAGAGCATATAGTTTAATATTACATTTTAGCTTAATCTTCATAGTAGATTAATTTGCAAAGTAATTCATTTATGGCATTGCATGTAGATCGGTTTTCATTTCAATAAATTAGTTTTGTTTATTGCATTTTACAGTCATTTAGATTAGTTTTCATTGTTGCATTGCAAGAACGGATTCATGGAGATTGGAATTCTTGCTTCTCCTCTTTGAATCTCTCGTTCCGAGACTGTATTTGCAGGGGTAACTGGGTCAATCTGAGGGCCACAATATCAATCCCTGCTCTTCTCGGATAGAGAGCTGTGAATTGATTTGCAAGGACTCATTATTGAGTATCCTTGCATGCAAGGATTCACAGAAGTATAACATATTTTCAGTTATACATTTTGGCGCCCACCGTTATATCTTTTTATTCCAGTATTTTTTTTTTGTCAGATCAGCGGGGTTTTTCATCATTTTTTAAGAAATTTCGACTTTGATCTCTCAAACAGTGCATGCTAGTGCAAAACGGACTTCATAGATGTGCTCAGAAGGCCCAAAAACCCCTATTTTCATATAAAATATGATAGGGTTTGCTGAAAATTAATTTTTTAGTGTTTTGAAAAATTTCAAAACAATTGCCAGAAAAAATCCGTACGGATCCGTACGGACACATCGATTTCTGTACCATTTTGATTTCTGTGCTACCTCAATTTTCGTGCATGAAGGTTCAGCTAAATATTTTATTAATTTTTTTCATCTTTAAATTAATAAAAATTTTGGTTTAAAGCCTAAATGAGCATATTTAGTAAAATGGTCATATCTTGAGCATATGGTCTCCGTTTTTCGAAAACGAGATATCGTCGGAAAGCTGCTTCCGACGCCGTTCCAGTGGTACTGGTATTTTTTTTGATTTTTCCATTTTGATACCTTTTTCGCCTGTCAAAGCCAGAAGTTGTTGTTTTCACTCCGGAAGGCGTAACTTTTGCATCCTGGCTCTGTTTTTCGAAAACAAATAGGCGTTGGAAAGCTGGTTCTGCCCTCTTCTCAGATATCAGACCTATTTTTTGCAAAAAATTTACCAGGTATCTGATTTATTTGTCAGAACTCAGCCTTTATCTTTTGAGTTATTTTCTTGGGAAACGTGCAATCAGGAGTTTTTTTTAGATCCAAGAGGAATTTTTTTTTTTAATTTAGATTAGATTTTTAATTTTATTAATTTAGATTAGTTTTGTTTTAAATTTTTTAGTTTAGTATTAGATTAATTTAGTTTAATTTTAGTTTTGTTAATTAATTCTTTTTAGATTAAATTTTGACTAGATTAAATTAGATTTTTAATTAATCTCTTTTTTTTTTATAGATTCCAACTTTTGTTTTCTGGTTCTTCTGAATTTTTTTTTTCACAGCATAATAGTTTCTGAGTGCCAGTCAGAGAACTTGAAACACTAACAGTTGATTAGGACGCGTGAAAGACTTGAAAACAAACACTTACGCTTGTCAAAGATCTTATTTAAAAAAACATTGTGTTTGTTTTCCTGCTTTTCAATTCACATAGTCTAATTAGGGCTTCGTTAAAATTCTTAGGAGTTTTGATAGTGAGTAGGGAATTTGGCTCTTTGTTACATGGAGGTGATGACCATGGACAAATCCAAGCTCCTGATGATCTTACTAATATGACGAACTCTTAGGGAGCGGAGCAAGGTAGTGAATCTTTAGCACTTTCACTCATCAATGGATTATGCTCTTCTCTCATTGAGAGAATCAGAAACCCAAAAGCATGTGGATTTGGTGAAGTGAAACTAGCTCGGTGATTAAGGTTGTTTAGCGTGTTTGGGTAAAGAGACGGGCTAGAGAAGTATGCTCTTCTCCTTTTGGGAGAATCAGAAAATCAAAAACCCGAATCCGAGCCATGTCCAATGTCACCTTTAGAGGGCCTACCGGAAGTTGAACCTTCGGGAATGACCCAAGTGAGTACACACCTATCGCCGGTGATTCCACCTCACTATAATAAAGAACATCTTGTTGAGTCTAAAGACTCCAAGACCATAGTAACTTATTTTCCATGACTTGGATGATCATCATGGAAAAGCTCTATTTATTGCACTGAGTGGCACCGCTCTAAGCCTTGCTTGCGGGGGTGTGTGATTTTCAGGTGTTGGTGTGGCTGCGAGCCCCGAGCTCTGTATCAGAGGCACCAAAGATTATTGTAAACGGAAGCCAAGTAAAAACTTCTTAGTTAGTTGCCTACCCGGTTCACCTCTGAAAGGAGTCATAATCTTTGTGCAAGGAGGGGGAAGAATCTCTCCGTATGTTGATCATACACAAACTCCCATCATAGGCATACACATGGACATTTGGAGGCGGTTGCGACACTGGCCCCTGCTACAAGGGTAACCTTTGAACGTACACTATTGAGTCCTTGGAAACACCAAAAACACGAGCACCCTCTAGCGGGTGACATGGCTGTGTGAGGTGCACGTATGCGCATAAACAATGGGGCAAAGGTTTTGGCTTCTCACCATTTTCTTTGGTAGGGATAGCTATGTGTTTGTTTTTGAGTCTTAAACATTGTCCAAACATCTTCAAACAAGACTCCCCCGATACTATTAAGTTGCTTTGTCCTTGATAGATCTGTTATCGACTACTTTTTGTATCACAACTTGTCTGATTGAAACCTATGTGCTTGATCAAAATCTGTTGATATACTTGCTTGATCTTTGAAAACAGACAACAAACTAAAATATTGAGTTCTTCAATTAGGTGACTTGTCCCAGTTTTAGAGACATGTTCTGTATTTAGGGTTTATGTGTCCTTGACCTTTTGAATTAGTGATCCTTGATCTCATAAGTGATTTTTCTTGAGAATGGAAAATTAGGAATTGTTCCTGTCAAATAGATAAATTTTTAGACTCTTTGATAACACACTTGGAGAGTGCTAGTAGTCTCCTTGTCCACCCATTTTCATACAATTCAAACTCAATACACTTTGTGTAAGTCATCCTCCTGATCCATATGTGCTAGGGTGTTCACCCAAGAATTGAGCACCTCCGTGGCAGTGTTGGTTTGCACCTATTTGCAACAATTCTATTTCACCATCTCTCTCAGACAAGAGAAAACTTTTACTATCCTAGTCTAGTATTGACGTTTCTTAGAATTGTCTATTTACCTGAACTCTCCCTTTCATGTTAGTCACAACAAGATATCAAGTGAGCCAAGGAAAGCGACCTTAGATAGTCTTTAACCAACTACCCCTAGTTCAGACTCGTCAAAAGAGAAAGGAAAAGGAACCAATATTTGACTAGTCACCTAGGAGTTAGTTTGAAACCTATTTTGACCCAAAGAGCCATTTTAGTGACTTGAGTACCCCCTCAGCACCTTCCCACTCAGGTATGGATATGAGTTATATTGTCACTCAGCGGGAGAGGGAAGCCATGGATCAAAATCTTGATGATATCTATGAACAACATAGAAACAACATGATATTTGGAAATTCTTCTCATAATGATCAACCTGGTTCACCCCTCATTAATGCAAGATATTTGGATGCCCATCAATGGGATGAAAGGTATAAGAGATGAGCTCACCAAGAAAAATGGTCACAACACAAAGACCAAGACAATGAACCTCGTGTTGCTCATGTCAATACAACGTATACCAATGACTTGTTCAAACAGTCTAGACCAAGCTCACCACTTCAACATACCTCAAGGTTCACAAGTGATAGGCTCAAAAGAATTGAACGCGAAAAGAAAGCCTTTCTAGATGAACAAGCTGCAAAGCAAGAAAAGTTTAGACAACTTGAGGAAGAGAGCCAAGATTTATTGGAAGTACAAAGGAAACTCACTCAAGAGGAGCAAGATAGGCAGTTAGCCCACCAATTAAACAAACAATACAATACAAGGGGTGCTAACAGTGGACATAATTCTCCTCCCTCCACCCCTTCCAGAACACCAAGAAGTAGAAGGTGGTCAAGGACCCCTTCTAGATCTCCTAGTCCTAGAGGAAGAAGGGCCTCTCAGTATGCTCACTATAGGAGGAAAACTCCTCCCAGAAATTCAAGACCACACTCCCAACATGTACATCCTAGTTCCCAACATGGAGGTGGTAGCTCACATTATGACTTTGATACTCAAGACTTCATGCGAATACAACAAGAGCCTATCTTCCAATAGTATGTGGAGAGGTATTTGGAACAAAACAAAGATAAGTTCTTGGAAATTCTAATCAACAAGGGTGCCAGAGTCCCTTATAATTTTGATGTGGACAACAAAATACAAAAGCAAAATCCCTCTCAAGAGGAAGAAATCCACCAAATGAAGCAAATGATGGAGAAAATGATGCAACCTAAGAGCTCATTCTCACTAGACTCAATTTGTCCTAATCCATTCGACAAGAGTGTGAGTATGAAATATTTTCCAAAGAGGGTGGAATTCCCACAATACGATAAATATGATGGCAGTGGTGATCCACATGACCATGTGCATCAGTTCTATACTATGAGCTTTGAATTCCATCAGGATGACTCCTATTTGATGAGGTTGTTCCCTAGGAGTCTTAAAGGACAAGCAATGGAATGGTTTACCAATATCACTCCTCCTGTCAAGACTTTTAGAGAACTTGTTCATAGATTCGTTCAACACTTCGCATATAATCTGTCAAGACCTATTACTATGTTGGATCCTATGCAACTTGAAACAAAATTAGGGGGAACCCTTTGTTACCTTCTTGCAAAGGTGGAGGAGACAATGCTCTCGGTATCCTAGGACGATCCATGAGGATGAAAAGATTGACATACTTGTTAGTAATTTGGTGCCTGAAATGAGACATGAGATCAAAAAGATAGTCTTCACTTCCTTTGATACCATGATTGAAACTGCATGCCACATTGAGGATGTTCTAAAAGAACAAGGCATTTTGACCAGACATAACAATAATACCAACAATGGTCAACACAACAATAAGGATAAAGGGAAGAACAACAATTGGAACAAAAACAAACAAGTTGTCAATGATGGAGTTGTGGATTCTTCCCAATCAAGAGATCAAAGTGTTCTTAATTTGACTAAGGTTGTGCAAGCAATGAAGCTTAATGCACCTCCACAACAAGAAAGTAAATCAAGATATCAGGAGAGGCCCAAAAACCAAAAGCGTCAATTTACCAAATTGGGTGACTCATATGAGGATATTCTCAAAACTCTCATTGCTAACAACTTGGCACATCCTCAGGATCCTGCAAAATGTCACATTCCAGATCCTAAGCCACATTGGTGGGATGACAAGGCATTCTGTAAAATTTCATAATGGCCCTGGCCATACTGTTGAAAACTATTGGAGATTAAAACATATCGTCCAAGATTTTATAGAAAGTGGAAAGCTTCAAGTTGATGGCCTAAATACCAATGCTGATCATAAGGCTTTTAAAGGAACCTTTGCCTAATTACGACAAGGGGGAAACCTCTAAATCACAGAATGGCAAAGATGCAATCAACTACACCTATCTGTGGCAGAAAATGTGATAAACATGCTTGAAGTTGTGGAGCCAAGTGTTAATATGATAAGGAGTAAGGACCATGGTTATGACTCTCCCTATTTTTGACAACCAACCTGTTGTGGTGCTGAGAGGTCCTCATTCTAGGTTATCTTCCCAAGCCCTTAATGTTGTTACAGGAGTCAAGCCCCTATTATTCTCGAGGGCCTGGATTCGAGGTCCATCCAAAAAATCCAAGCAAGTGGCATCCAAGAATGTCACTATAAAGTTTGCCACTGCTCTCAAACCAAACTACAATCTTGTAGATTAGTTACAGAAAACTCCAGCACAGATCTCAATCTTAGAGCTTCTAGAGTTGTCCCCTAGACATAAGCAGATCCTTGAGGACGCTTTGCGCACAACAAATGTCCCCAACAACATTGATATAGACCAATTCCAAGGCATGGTGAATCACATTACTAGCCCACATTACCTCTCTTTCTCTGAAGATGATGACAAATCCCTAAGCCATCCACACAATCTTTCCCTTCACATTGAAGTCATGATTCATAAAACGCGTGTCAGGCGCGTGTTGATTGATGGGGGTACTGGGTTAAATATATGTACTTTGAATTTGTTAAAAACTTTGGGCTATTCAGAGCAAGTGATCGACACTATAAAGACGATCACCATAAAGGCCTATGATGAGGCAGAACGAAGTTCTAAGGGGTTGGATGTCCTTCCTATCAGGATTGGCCCAGTTGAAAAAGATATCTTGTTTCAAATTGTTGATACTGGACCCCTTACATACAACATTTTACTGGGTAGACCATTGATTCATGATATGCAGGTAGTGCCATCTACCTACCACCAGTGTGTTAAGTTCCCCTACAATGGAACAGAAATTTGCATACCAGGGGATAACACCTTATCAATTAACTCAATCTCAGCTAATGTTCATGTCCCTCTTAACCGAGCAGTAGAGGATTATGAAACAACTTTAGCAGACTGTCAAAACAAATTTAAGTCAGTAGACCTTGGCATGGGGGGGTATCAACTTGACTCTTTTGCAAAGATGCCTGTTTCCCCTAGGACATATGGAAAGCCTTCACAGGAGATGAAACCATCATCTTCAGCAATGACACTATTTGACAAGTTTGTTGAATCCTTAGTACCAATACAAGATGAAAAAGAGGAAGTAGCTATTCGAGATTGGATATACAAAGAGGAGAAATACCAACACATTGAAAATTTCTCCCCCTCTCCTAAGTCCTATGGGAGAGTATATAATTTTTTCAAGAAGATGGGTTATCCAGGATATGGCCCTCTTAGTCACAGGTTAGATGCTAGAGCCGAACCACTCAATCATGATCTTTTTGCACGTAAGTCTAAGAAACCGGTTGGCCTAGGCTTTATGAACAACAATAAATGCACTGTCCCCATTTCTGATAGGTGGGATAGTAAAGATGACACAGAATATGTACCAGATTTGACCAATCAACAAGACATAACAGATGATTGGGTACCTTCAACAAATCTCCTTTGGGAAGATTCAAGAGATTTAATAATTGATAGTCCTCCTATCTCATTTGCAATAGATAGTGACTATATGAATGCAAGATTGACTATGGATAGTGTCTCCATCCCAGCTGCAACGGATGGTGATAATTCAGATAATTTTGTGATTGAGAAAATTGCTAGAGGAGAGGAGCCTCTTCCAAATCTTGAGGCTTCTACATCACGAGGCTCCAACAATAATTCAGAAATAGACTCTCATGAGTTTGAATGGGATTCACTCTCAGATGCAACAATTGACTTGGATATGGATGTTGTCCACACTTATAGTTCTCAACCTGATGTAACTGACGAGTCATGTGTTAGATTAGAAGATTGGAACCCACATGTCACATTAGTAGACGATTCTTCGCTTGCTAGGATAAATTATGATTTAGACACTTTAGAGGGAAACTTGACAGATTCCCAATTCTACAGTCACCAGAGATGACACCACCTATATCCTTAATCTTGAACCGGTCATCAACCTACCCCTTGTTCACCCCAACCTTATTGATTGGTCTCAACGGTACCAAGAGCCTCAACTCTTGACATTTCACAATGACTATGAGATCACCTGCTATCTAAATGCCATTGAACTTGTAGTCTCTTCCACCATTGAATCGGCTACCAGTATGGCAGAACGACATCAAGTACCTTAGTCACAAGATAAAAGAAAGAAAAAAAGAATAAGAGTTCTGATGCGAAAACCACTATGTGAGTGTCAGAACCAAAAAAAGTAAAAATAAAGACGTATCCAAAGGTGAAAACCTCCCGAGGCACCTATGGATGAGGTACTTGATAGTCTCCCAAGCTATTTCCAGGATAATCATCAGTATTGGTTGAACCTACAGAAGCTATTAATTTGGGCACAGAGGAAGTTCCAAAAATTGTACACTTGGCTAAATCTTTATCACCTGAAGAAAAGAAAGCCTATACTGAGTTCCTCCAAAAGAAGGAAATTAACTTTGCATGGACATACTCAGACATGCCAGGGTTGGACACTAATCTCATTATGCATCATTTGTCCATAGCTCCAGGTGTGAAACCAGTCAAACAGAAGTTGAGAAAAATGCACCCTCATATAGCTCTTTTAGTGAAAGCTGAATTAGAAAAGCTCCTTGGTGCAGGATTCATTAGAGCCATAGACTATGCTGACTAGATTTCCAACATTGTACCTATTTCTAAACATGATAAAACCATTCGAATCTGCACAGACTTTAGAGATCTTAACAGAGCATGCCCAAAGGATGATTTTCCACTTCCTAACATAGACATGATAGTGGACATGACAGCGGGATATGAGATCTATTCTTTGATGGATGGTTTTTCTGGGTATAATCAGATCAAGATAGCTCCTAAGGATCAAGAAAAGACTGCATTCACATGTGCCTGGGGTACTTATTGTTGGAATGTCATGCCCTTTGGATTGAAAAATGTAGGAGCTACTTACCAAAGAGCTATGACAACCATCTTCCATGACATGATGCATAAGAATATGGAAGATTATGTGGATGACACCCTGGCTAAGTCTAAGAGAAGAGGAACACATTTGGCTGATTTAGAAGTGATTCTAGATCGCATGGAACAATTTCAATGAAGATTAAACCCAAAAAAGTGTGCATTTGGTGTTACTTCTAGAAAATTATTGGGATTCATCATTTCAGCTAAAGGAATAGAAGTGGACCCTGAAAAGGTTCAAGCCACTATAAACATGCCACCTCCCAAAAATTTCAGCCAAATGAGGAGTCTTCAAGGGGGCCTTCAATCCATAAGGAGTTTTATTTCACAATTGGCAGATAGAGCACAACCTTTCAACAAAAATTTGCATAAAGGTGTTCAATGTGTCTGGAATGAGGATTTCCAAAAGAGTATGGATCAAATTAAAGAATACTTGGAAAATCCTCCCATTTTAATGCCTCCCATTCCAGGAAAACCTCTCATTTTATATGTCTCAACTACTGAATCTTCACTGGGGGCAGTGTTGGCTCAATTAGATGAACAAGGGAAAGAAAGGGCCATATATTATATTAGTCGCACTCTTGTTTCTTATGAGGTTAATTATACTAGTATTGAAAAATCTTGCCTCACAGTAGTGTTTGCTTCTCAAAAATTGTGACACTATATGCTCGTGCACACCATACACCTCATAGCAAAAATTGATCCTCTCAAATACTTGCTCGGTAAAGCTGCTCTCACGGGTAGACTTGCTAAATGGATGATGATTCTTTCTGAATTTGACATAGAGTATATTGAGGCAAAGCAATCAAAGGCCAAGCTATTGCAGATCAACTGGCTAATTTCCCTATTCAAGATAATATGCCCATTCAAGTCAACTTTCCAGATGAGCATCTTATGTACATGTGAAAGATCCCGGAAACTATTCTTTGATGGTTCATGCATGCAAAATGGTTCTGGAGCTGGTGTGTTGTTTGTTTCTCCTCATGGGTATACTATTCCTAAATCTTACAAGTTACTCTTTCCATGCACAAACAACATAGCTGAGTATGAGGCTTTGACAAATGGACTAAAAATGGCCATAGAGTGGAATATCACAGAACTACATATCTATGGGGATTCTCACCTGATCATCAACCAAGTCAATGAACAATACCAAACAAAAGATGACAAGTTGGTACCTTACAAAAAAATGGTTGATTCATTAAGATGGTATTTTACTTTTGTCACCTTTCAGCAAATCCCTAGGGCTGAGAACAAAGCAGCTGATGCTATGGCCACCCTTGCTTCACTTCTTCAGTTAGAGGAACATGAGTCCAAATATGAATTCTTGGTGGAAGAGCTACGATATCCCATATTTGACTCACCCGAAAGTCATCATTTGTACCCTTGTCAATCATGAATCCTCTCGCTATGGTGCTATTTACTCATATCTTCGTGATGGCATCATCCCCGATACATTTAACCGATCTGAAAGAAGAAACCTTATCCACAACGCCTCTCGCCATTCCCTCATCTCTGGTGATTTGTATAGGAGGGGTCTAGATGGAACACTTCTTAGGTGCTTAGAAAAGGAGGAATCCGATCAAGCACTAGTTGAAATCCACAAGGGCATATGTGGAGGACATTCTAATGGTCTTTCCATGGCTAGAAGGTTGCTTAGGGTAGGGTACTATTGGCCTACGATGCAGATAGATGTAGTAGCATTTGCTAAGTCTTGTGAAAAATGTCAGAAACAGGGACACCTGATACATGCTCCAGGTAGGGAGCTAATTCCTTCTATATTTCACTGGCCATTTCAGTGATGGGCCTTTGACCTTGTTGGGAAGATTCATCCCAACTTATCAGGTGGGCATAAGTTCATTATCACTACTACTGACTACTTCACAAAATGGGTAGAGGTTGTTCCACTTTCTATTGCGTCAGGCAAGACAGTGTCTTTATTTATTTTAAACCATATCATCTGTCGATATGGAGTGCCATCTGAGATCATCATTGACAATGGAGGTCAGTTCAAAAATAAGGACCTTAAAGAACTCTACCAAAGATTCAAGATAAAGCAACATTGGTCCTCCATTTACTTCCCACAAGGAAATGGTCAGGCAGAGGCTTCAAACAAAACTATTCTCAAGATTTTGCACAGAATAGTTCATAAGAATGGTAGAGACTGGCACCTACAGATAAATCCAGCCCTATGGGTCTATAGAACGAGTATTCGTACTCCAACTGGGGCTACTCCTTTTTCCCTCACATACAGCGCTGAAGCAGTGTTACCTTTAGAGGTTGAGATTCCATCACTTCGGGTCTCTCTCAAAGGTCTAGTTATAGATGAAGACTATCGCGCCATGAGATTGCAAGAATTGGAACTTCTTGATGAGAAGTGTAAAGCATCATTTGACCATATGAGGGTCTATCAAAAGCGGATGTCCAAAGCCTTCAACAAAAAGGTTCACCCTAGAGAATTTCAAGTAGGAGATCTTGTCCTGCGAGAGAATCCTAAGAACCAACAGAATCGAGAACATAAGGGCAAATTTGAACCTAATTGGCTTGGACCCTACATCATCACAGCAGCTTTTGGCACAGGTGCCTATCTACTATCTACTGAAGAGGGGGAGCAGCTCCCTGAGCCTATCAATGTTTTGCACCTAAAGAAGTTCTATCCTTGATGCCCGTTCTGTCTGGGGGCATCCTTTGTATATAATTATGACCCTAAAAAAAGTTCCAAAATTGATATATTGTCAAAAATCCAAAAAAATTCACAGAATAAAAATACAAAAAATGAAAATACAAAACAAAGAAAAAAAAAAGAAAAGAAAAAAGTGCTTTGGTGAAAACCTGGAAACAGGCACCTTGGTAGCAAAAATACAAAATATATATATATATATATATATATAAAGTCCTAAAAAAAAAATTCTTCCAAGTGGTGAAAACCTGGAAACAGGTGCTACTTGAGGCCTTTGCATCCCGATTTCTTAGCATGCATCCTCGACACTTAGCCTTTCTCCATCATGCCTTGTCCTTATTGCCTTGGTTTGAAATTGGTCTTTGTCTTTGTCTAGGGGCATCATTGTGTTAGCTTTGGTCTCTTGGATATGCTTGTCTTTAGGACACCTCGCAAACGGTGTTTTTCAACACTAACCCAACTGTGTTTTTCAACACAACCCCTGACATCGCGGTGTTTTTCAACACTTATCGGGCTTATTCCTATCCACCATGTGATCTTACCTACTCTTGCAATCATTCTATCCTTATCCCTGAATCCCTCAAGATCGGGCCACATTCTAAAATTTTTAATTGCAACACTTTAATGCTTGAGATATGCCATGATCTTTTCTGTGTCCCGACCGATATTGATTTTCGAGTGTCCTTGTCTAATACCTCCTCTCCTCGCGGATGGCTAGCTAGAGGGATCCTGGGGCATGGGCATGTTTTATTTGCTTCATTGTGGGTGTTGTCTTGAACCCTTCGTCTCTCTTGTTGTCTCCTTGACACACTTAAGATTTATGGCATCATCCCTAACAAGCCTTTTTGCACAACCATTCTCATGGTAATCCCCGGCATTTATGTCTTTATGCGAAAGCATGGTTTTGCTTACATTAAATTAGGGTAAGCTAACATTGTAGTCATCTTGACCTTCATGTCTTTGATGCTCATGTTAGAATCTTTCCACATTCCAAAGTCGATATAAATCACATTCATATCTTCATATTGTGTTGTGACTAGTGATGATTGTGTGATTGTCCGATGTCTGGTAATAATGGTCCAATGATGAAAATAAGTTCTCTTACATTCTCTAATGAATGATGAACACACAAAAAACCTATGTTACCCTATTGCAAGTACACCTTTGCATTTTCATGTAGCTTGCATTATTTAGACTTCATGTTAATTTGCACTTTTAGGCTGTATTATGGGTTTGAGAGGGTTTCCTTCATCTTTCTTGTGGATTTTTCATCAACTGTGATCACGTTCTTCATTTCCTTATCTTCTTTCGTGATCTCAATCGAAATTCTCTATCTTAAACAGTTGATTGATTTTGATGCATCCTCTTTATTGAGGCAGATTCTCTTCCTTCTCTCCATTTCTTTCCATTTCTTCCAAACTTCTATCTTCCATTCGATTTCACCCCACTTCTTTTCTTCTAATTCAACCTTAGGGCATAATTTTCTTGCCGATCTACCTGGGTTCTGTGATTCTTATATTTTTCATCTTACATCAGGAACCTTATCTTTTGTTTGATTTGATCAAATTTTTCAATTTATTATTTCTCCTCTATCTCATTTCCATTTCATCATGAGGGGGCAGCATCTATCAAACTTCAACTCTTGATTCAACTTTATCAATTTATCAATTGCTTCTCTTTGGGGCAACCTTGCTTGAGATTCTTATCTCTCACTTTGATGTGATTCTCAATCCATCTCATGTTCAAAGGCTCTTTTGTTTATATTTCTCCGCATGTGATCCTAGTCGCATCTTCCTCACATCTGAGTTGTTTTGTGATCCCAAATCGTTCTCACATTGCAACTTCATTCTTTGACTGCATGTGATCCCAAGTCGACCTCACATTAGTCAAAGAGGGGCAAATGTATGCAACCTAAAATGGTCACCTAGACTTTGGGCCCCATTTATTTAATTTGTCAACATCAACTTTCTAAATCAATGATTGTCACATTTTCAAATCAAATTTCGTAATCAATTCATAACTATTTCAAATGTTTCAATTTTCCCTAAGGTTTGAATGCTTCATTAATGTTATTTAATCAAAAGAAATAAATCCCTTTTAATAAATAAAATAATGTTATTTAATTAGTTAATATTACTTAAATAAAATACCATGCACTAAAATCTATTTTAATTAAATAATTTTATTTTAATTTATTAATATTCATTTCTAAATTACATAATCTTATTTTATTTTATTAAAAGAGATATTATTATCTTAAATAAAATAAAATAAATGAAATATCCTCTCAAGAATATCCTGTGATGAAAAAAAGGGAAACAAATCAGTTAAAAGGGAAATAAAAAAAAAAAAGAATTTCAATCAAGATTTGTTTCTATTTTTCTATTTATCCCACATTGCTTCTGAATTTGCCTTCAATTCTACTTTTGCCTATAAAATGAGCCCTCATTCTCATTTGAAGAATCACGAATTTTTACATCAGACTTATGCTGCAAATTCGAATTTTATCATTTGAGATTACATTGGTTTGATTTTATACATCTTAGCTTTACATATAGTTTAATATTACATTTTAGCTTTAATCTTCATATAGTAGGATTAATTTTAAAAGTGTAATTCATTTATGGCATTGCATGTAGATCAATTTTCATTTCAATAAATTAGTTTTGTTTATTGCATTTTACAGTCATTTAGATTAGTTTTCATTGTTGCATTGCAAGAACAGGATTCATGGAGATTGGAATTCTTGCTTCTCCTCTTTGAATCTCTCGTTCCAAGACTGTATTTGCAGGGGTAACTGGGTCAATCTGAGGGCCACAATTTCAATCCCTGCTCTTCTCAGATAGAGAGCTATGAATTGATTCGCAAGGACTCATTATTAAGTATCCTTGCATGCAAAGATTCACAGAAGTATAACATATTTTTAGTTATACATTTTGGCACCCATCGTTATATCTTTTTATTCTAGTATTTTTTTTTGTCAGATTGCAGGGTTTTTCATCATTTTTTTAAGAAATTTCGATGTTGATCTCTCAAACAGTGCATGATGGTGCAAAACAGACTCCATAGATGTGCTCAGAAGGCCCAAAAACCCCTATTTTCATATAAAATATGATAGGGTTTGCTGAAAATTAATTTTTTAGTGTTTTGAAAATTTTCAAAACAATTGCCAAAAAAATCCGTACGGATTCGTACGGACACATCGATTTCTGTACCATTTTGATTTCTGTGCTACCTCGATTTTCATGCATGAAGGTTCAACTAAATATTTTATTATTTTTTTTCATCTTTAAATTAATAAAAATTTTGGTTTAAAGCCTAAATGAGCATGTTGAGTAAAATGGTCATATCTTGAGCATATGGTCTCTGTTTTTCGAAAACGAGATATCGTCGAAAATCTGCTTCCAACGCCGTTCTAGTGGTATTTGTATTTTTTTCTGATTTTTCCATTTTGATACTTTTTTCACCTGTCAAAGCCATAAGTTGTTGTTTTCACTCTAGAAGGAGTAACTTTTGCATCCTGGCTCTGTTTTTCGAAAACAAATAGACATTGGAAAGCTGGTTCTGCCCTCTTCTCAGATATCAGACCTATTTTTTGCAAAAAATTTACTAAGTATTTGATTTATTTTTCAGAACTCAGCCTTTATCTTTTGAGTTATTTTCTTAGGAAACGTGCAATCAGGAGGTTTTTTTTTTTTAGATCCAAGAGGAATTTTTTTTAATTTAGATTAGTTTTGTTTTAAATTTTTTAGTTTAGTATTAGATTAATTTAGTTTAATTTTAGTTTTGTTAACTAATTCGCTTTAGATTAAATTTTGACTAGATTAAATTAGATTTTTAATTAATCTCTTCTTTTTTTTATAGATTCCAACTTTTGTTCTTCTGGTTCTTCTGAATTTTTTTTTCACAGCATAATAGTTTCTGCAGGATGTCAGTTAGAGAACTTGAAACACACTAACGGTTTGATTGTAGGACGCATGACAAAGACTTGAAAACAAACACTTACGCTTGTCAAAGATCTTATTTAAAAAAACATTGTGTTTGTTTTCCTGCTTTTCAATTCACATAGTCTAATTAGAGCTTCGTTAAAATTCTTAGGAGTTTCGATAGTGAGTAGGGAATTTGGCTCTTTGTTACATGGAGGTGATGACCATGGACAAATCCAAGCTCCTGATGATCTTACTAATATGACGAACTCTTAGGGAGCGAAGCAAGGTAGTGAATCTTTAGCACTTTCACTCGTCAGGGGATTATGCTCTTCTCTCATTGAGAGAATCAAAAACCCAAAAGCGTGTAGATTTGGTGAAGTGAAACTAGCTCAGTGATTAAGGTTGTTTACCGTGTTTGGGTAAAGAGACGTGCTAGAGAAGTATGCTCTTCTCCTTTTGGGAGAATCAAAAAATTAGAAACCCGAATCTGAGCCATGTCCAGTGTCACCTTTAGAGGGTCTGCCGGAAGTTGAACCTCCGGGAACGACCCAAGTGAGTACACACCTATCACCAGTGATTCCACCTCACTATAATAAAGAACGTCTTGTTGAGTCTAAAGACTCCAAGACCATAGTAACTTCTTTTACAATGAAAAAGAGGAAAACAAGTTGATACAGGTTGTGCATATGTAGTTCAAATCTTTGTTAGTTAACATATTTTTCCTTCGAAAATAGATTAAAGAAAATGACCTAGAATTCCCAACAAGAGGAGCAAATAGTACTAACAGTTGAGTCACTCTCAATGATATTTGCAAGTGTTGTCTTCTTATTTTATAAGGTGCAACTACCTTCAAATGATTTGCAATGAATAGAAAATATTGGGCATGCTTTTCAACAGAAAGCAGAAAAGGTAAACTAACACCTAGCAATAAACATGAAAGTAAATGCGATCAATGGATTTAGAGTGAAGTGAATGCAAAAAATGATACAAATCCCATTTATTCCACATCCACAATGAGAAATAAGAAAATAACGAGTAGTGAATTTCTTTTTCAACAGATGAATTATTCTACATTCAAAGTTCCAGAAATAATAATGCATACGGTTTGCTATGACATGTAATCAATATTGGAAGGAAATTGAAAAATCCTAAAGTCAATTAACAATTTAAAGAAAGGGTATGTGCAGGATCATCATGGAAAAACTAGGCCCTTAAGTGGCAAAAAATTTAGAAAAATCAGAGTAAGGCAACTTGACGTAAAAATTTGAATAATTTATCTATATTATTTCAAAAGTATGTAAGAATAGAATCTATAGAAAATTGAATGTAGCTTATAAAATACTAGATTTGTTTAAAAATAAATAAAATTATTTGGTGAAATTTTGAAATTTCAATGCAGTGGTACTTAAATTTCAGGGAAAAAATAAGAAGTAGGTGTTTGTGTGACCACCCTAACCACAAAAAAATGATAATAATTTTTTATAATATTTTAGATATAAGTAGAGGACTCATGCCAAGATGTGATGCATATTTTTTTGTAATTTTTTCCAAGATAATAATTAATTATGAATTTTTTATTACAAATTTTTAAAAAATATAAAAAATCATATGTCTGACCACCTTAACTTGGTCAAAACTTAATTAAATTAAAATTTTCTTTTTTCAATCCTATAATATACGAAGCATAGAATGTGACACATGTTTTGGATTGAAAAAATGTGATATCATTTGAAAGTTATAGATGTTTTTCAATCAGCCTATCAATCAGGGCTTTAGTCATAATTTGAATAAAAAATGAATAATAATTACTTATTAAATTCAAAGTAAAGCATAATTTATATCGGTGGAAAGCTAAGAATATCCTTTAAAAACACTTTTCGTTTCATCAATTTTGGGTAAAAACATAGTCATTAGCCACATACCCATCATATTGCCACTTTTTGACCCATCATGATCTTGCACATACTCGAAACATTTACAAATGAAAATATCTAAAAAAACTTTCTTTATTTCTCCAATATCAAAATTATGAGCACAAAGGCCCAATCCCATACACAACCAACTATACAAAAAGAAAACTCAAGACTGCCCTTACTTCCCCTATTTTTTGGGAATAGCCAAAAGATGCCTCCACAATTAACTTGGAGGTCAATATATACATGCACACCAAAACTATTACATTACAAAAAGTAACAGTCTTGAAAATGATCAGCGACAACTATTTTAAGGAAAGGTGTTATTGTTCCTTGTCGCGGAAAGATTACATGCATGTCACTAAACCACCGATGGTGCCAAAACTCTATACAGCTCCAATTGCATTTCCATAACTAAATTGTTGTATTTAGCACATTCCTCTTCTTTATCCAATACCTGGATGGTCTTGTTGTACTTCACATAGTTGGTTTTCTCCTTTCAGGCCAGTGAGCCCAACTAACAAATGATGTCGAATTGCTCTTCTCCTAGAAAATTCACATCAGGCTAGAGAATAGGAACAAGTTCATCTTCCCATTCCCTAACATCACCTGAAATTACCATTTTGAGAAGACTCTGAAATTGAAAAACACTACCACCTTCCCTTACATTTAGGCCTATTTAACTTTGGGGAAAAAAGTGATCATTTATTTGCTAGGTAAATTGTGTCAAACCGTTTTTCCATCTTCCTTATTAAAGAGTTGTCTTTTCAGATGATTTTTAAAGATTATGTTTAAACTTTTTGTTATCATCTCGAGAAATTGGAGGAGACATTCCTTAAAGGCACCATACACTTCATTAAATGCACTGACACTTTGGAATTAGTATATTCTATTGAGTTTTCCCTGTTGCTATTAGCTGGAACCCTGTAACTATGGGTTGGAAGTTCTGGAGTTTCTCAAACTGTCGATATCCTGACAACACAAAACATTGTTTCAAATGGTTGGGTGATTTTGAAACTTGAAAACCTAGTGACTTGGTTCAAAAATTTAACAAGGTCGTGATAGTTATAAGTTCTATCAAAGTCACGATTTACACAAGTTTACCATAAAGAGGAGTTTTAAACTTGCCTCAAAATAAAATTTCAGGGGTAACATTGGCTCCGACTGGGGACTGTGTTTTTGCAAAAAATGAGAAAAATTATAGAATCACTAGGGGAAACCAGACTAAGTTCATTGGGTACAAAGTCAAAAGAAGAAGAAATGGTGTTGCTTGTAGAAGGGTGGAGGGGAAACGAGCACAAGCCAAAACCAAAATAGAAACCAACCCAACAACATAAAGGAAAGAAACCTAAGACTCCTATATGCACCCCGACTAGGTGCAAAAATTCCAATTTTCCCCATGGAATTATGCAAAGCCATTAACAGGTTTAGAAAAATAGATGGCCGAATGAAAGAAAGGACTATGCCAATGGAGTTTTATCATACTTAGCTGCAACTTGATGGGTATGTGCAGGATCATGATGGGCCAAAAAGTGGCAATATGATGGGTATGTGGCTGACAACTTTTTTTTAGCCCAAAATTGATGAAACAAAAAGGGTTTTTAAAGGAGATTCTCAACTTTCCACTAGAACATAAATTATTCTTTACTTTGAATTTAATAATTAATTATTGTTCATTTTCTATTCAAATTATGACTAAAGTCCTGATTGATAGATTGATTGAAAACCGTCTATAGCTTTCAAACAATATCACATTTTTTGAATCCAAAACATGTGTCACATTCTATGCTTCGCATACTATAGGATTAAAAAAATAAAAATTGAATTTAATGAAGTTTTGACCAAGTTAAGGTGGTAAGACATATGAATTTTTTATATTTTTTAAAATTTGTAATAAAAAATTCATAATTAATTATTTACTTGGAAAAAAATTACAAAAAAATATGCATCACATTGGGACATGAGTCCTCTACTTATATCTAAAATCTTATAAAAAGATATTATCATTTTATTTTGGTTAGGGTGGTCAGACAAACACCTACTTATTTTTTCCCTGAAATTTAAGCACTACTGCATTGAAATTTCAAATTTTCACCAATTATAATTTTTTTTTTAAAACAAACTTAGTAGTTTAGAAACTAAATTCAATTTTCTACAAATTCTATTCTTACATAATTTTAAAATCATATAGATAACTTATTCAAATTTTTATGTCAAGTTTCCTAACCCTAATTTTTTTGATTTTTTTGCCACTTATGGGCCTATTTTTTCTATGATGATTTTGCACATACCTTGATGCTTTGAATAACATCTATGAGATTGTTGGCATATGCAGATCCTCCAAGCAGGAAACCAAATAACTGCTTCTCATGAAAAGTAAGAGTCAAAAAATACTTCAATGTCGTTATGCATGTTGAGAAATAGTTCTTCCTGTATGACTTGAAGTATAGCAATATCAAGTTCTTGAATGCATCTTTCACGATTTGAATTTGTGAATGTATGATGTAAATCCTCTTTAAAAAATTTAGAGCAATAGATGAAATATTTTCAAAATAGAGAAAATTTGGAATGGGTACCTCTGGACAACAAGTGGAAATATCATGAAATGTTTTATCTTCTTGGTTTTTGCTTGTCTAATTAATATGTCTAGGCTCCTTTAATATTCCATATTCCTTTGACTCCTCTGATATGATTTTACATGAGAAATAGTTTAGGTCTGGGACTATCTTCTCATTAGGAACATCTTCTATACCCACAATAATCTTCTCTAAATTCTCATTGTCTAATTTATGGTCTTCCTCTCCTATTTCTCCTTTATGATCCTGCATCTCATATGTGCTATTGCAAGTTGACACAATAGGGGCTTCTTTTTCAACACAACCAGAATCTTCATCCTCAAACATTAATTGTATGTGCACTGAAGGAGAATTTTCCCCTTTACATGCATTTGTTGCTTCATCAATAGGCATTTCAAGAGAATTTTTTTCCTCCATATTATTGTCTTCTTTTTGAAAATGTATTGTAGCATGAGGTTTTTCACCATGTGTATCTTCTTCACAAACAAAGGTCTTTTTGTGGCTGCAAGCAAGAAAACATGTATCTTTCCCATCTCTACGTTCAATCTCTTGCAAGATTTCAAGTAAAGGTGGATGAACCATGTGGGGTTGAAACTAAATATTAAAATAAAAACTCTTCAAAAAAAATTCTTTCATAGGATCACTAAGGACCTAATTATTTTTTGTTGGAGTTGTGGAAGAAGAGAGGTCTTCATCATCGCTTTCATCACTATCATCCTTTATTCCTAAATGCCAAAACATTTTTCCATATTTGAGTTTGTCACAGAGTCACAAACCTCACTTCTTTCAATGAGGTACCATCAAATAAGAATGCACCAATTTTCAATTTCGTATATCCCCAGTAGAGTCAACAAAAATCTATTAGTTAACAGATTTGTCCTTCGAAAATGAATTAAAGAAAATGAATCTGAATGCCCAACAACAAGAACAAATAATACTAATAGTTGAGTCACTCGCAATGATATTTGCAAGTGCTCTCTTCTTATTTTACAAGGTACAACTACCTTTGAATGATTTACAATGAATAGAAAATATTGGGTATGCTTTTCACTAGAAAGCAAAAAAGGTAAACTGACACCTAGCCATAACCATGAAAGTAAATGCGATGAATGGATTCAAAGTGAAGTGAATGAAAACAAACAATACAAAGCCCATTTGTTCCACACACACAATGAGAAATAAGAAAATAATGAGCACTAAATTTCCTTTTCAACATACGAATTATTTTGCATTCAAAGTTCAGAAATAATAAGACATATGGTTTGCTATGACATAATCAATATTGGAAGAAAATTGAAAAAGCCCAAATTCAATTAACAATTTAAAGAAAAATTTACAAATTCAAAGATTTAAAAACACCTTCTTTATTTCTACAATATCAAAATTATGAGCACAAAGGCTCAATCCCCTACACAGTCAACCGTACAAAAAGAAAACTCAAGACTGCCCTTACTTCCCCTATTTTTTGGGAATAGCCAAAAGATGCCTCCACAATTAACTTGGACGTCAATATATACATGTACATCAAAAGTGTTACATTACAAAAAGTAACAGTCTTGAAAATGACAGATGACAACTGTTTTAAGGAAAGATGTTATTATTCCCTGTCATGGAAAGATTCCATGCATGTCACTAAACCATCGGGGATGTCAGAACTCTATATAGCTCCAATTGCATTTCCATAACTAAATTGTTGAATTCGACATATTCCTCTTCTTTATCCAATACCTATATGTTCTTGTTGTACTCCACATAGCTGGTTTTCTCCTTCCAGGTTAGTGAGCATAGCTGACAGATGATGTCAAATTACTCTTCTTCTAGCCAATTCGCATCAAGATAGAGAACATGAACAAGTTCATCTTCTCATTCCCTAACATCACCTAGAAGTACCATTTTGATAAGACTCTAAAATGAAAAAACAATGCCACCTTCCCTTACATGCAAACCTATTTAACTTTGGCAGTGAAAAGTGGTCATTTATTTGCTAAGAAAAATGTGTCAAACCGTTTCGCCAACTTCTTTATTAAAGAGTTGTCTTTTTCAAAGGATTTTTAAAGATTGTGTTTAAAATTTTTGTTGTCATCTCAAGAAATTGGGGGATACATTCCTTAAAGGTGTCATACACTTCACTAAATGCACTGACACTTTGGAATTAGTATATTATGCTAAGGTTTCCCCATCAATACGAGCTAGAACCCTATAAGTATGGGTCAAAAGTTCTGGATTTTCTTGAACTGTCAATATCCTAACAACACAAAACATCATTTTAAAAGGTCAAGTGATTTCGAAACTTCAAAACCTAGTGACTTGGTTTGAAAATTTAACAAGGCCGCGGTAGTTAAAAGTTTTGTCGAAGCTATGATTTAGACAAGTTTACCATAAACGAAAGAGTTTTAACTTGTCTCAAAATAAAATTTCAGGGGTAACAATCTTGATGAAGTACATGGAGCTATCTTTTTTTACAGTTTATGAAGATGAGTTGCAATGATGAAATGAGCTGAGATGTTGTCTCTGGTACTTGACTTCCAAGTGCTTTTAAGGAAATTTGATAAATAGAGAAAACTATGTTGTATAATTTGTTAGTGTGTGACCCTATATTGTTCTCTACATTTCTTCTATGTTGATGGTATTCTTGTGCAGAGCTTATAGGTTATTCAAGGTTGTCAGAGGTTACTATATTTAGAATTCATGTTTATGGATCATTGTATAGTGCAAGATATTTTCACAAGTGAACCAATTGTTTAGTAATGTTTTCTATGCCTTGGTTTAAATGTATTTGCTCCATATTTCTCTGCTATTTTGCTTTAGGTTGTGTGTATTTGGTAAGTTTCTTATAATATGTGTATCTTTTTGTATTCAAGGTTTTACTTGATTTGATGCACTTAAGAGAGTTTAATTTATCAGTATGCAATTAAGGATTACCAATTGCTTTGAGTTGAATATTTTTAATGAAGCTAGGTTGATGAAGTGTTTGATGAATCGCAAGCAATTTGTGAAGTACTCTAGATCGTGTTCAAGTGAATTCTTTTGTCTGAAACTTTTGGATCGACTCAAGGAAGTGTGTACTTAATGTTTATGGTTTTTAACATAGGTATTGGCTGACCTTGTGTTTAACACTACAAGTGATCTTATGAAAGCATTTTGAGGTGTGTTTGGATCTATTTGGGTCTGAATTAAGGATATTTGTAGGTCATATTCATTCTTATCCATTGTAGGAATGTTTATGTGCTGACCTATTTTGAATTTGTATGTATAACAACTAGTTTCCGACCTTCTCCAATGGTGTTCATAGTTTTTGAGGTTGAGATTGATATAAATAAGTGTGGTGTTGTAATGTAAATGATGAAAAAAATATGAAGCAAGATAGATGTAAGATCAATGCAATTGAAGTGTGTGATGTGAATTTTAGCGGAGCAGTGTGAATTATGAATGTTAGGGTTCTTGAAGGTAGTGACTTGAAGGCATCTGATATCATTCAAGCAAGGCTACAAGATTGTTGGAGCATTGTGGTGGATTTCATTGTTGCATTGAGAAGTGTTCTTTTTGTAAAATTATTCTTCTATCTTCTTGTATTTCCTTTTGTGGAAATGAGCCCTGGTTGTGATCCTTTTGGATAGTGTATCCTATTTTGGCAATGAACCCTTGTACCAGGGTGATCCCACAATAGTGGTTTACAATTTTTAGCCAAATTGGACACTGAAATAATTTTTTAAACTAAACCTTCACATTCGGGCACCTATAGTGGCTAAACCGTGAGGAATTTGAAGATGATGCAAACTAGAGTCTCATCACATTTTTTTTGTAGATTCTAAAAGAAAAAATTCAAAAATTTTGGAATCAAATTGCACTTCTTTTTCCATCTCCCATGAAAACTAGTTTTTCAAAAACAACATTTTTAAAAAGTGATGCACAATGTATAGCACAATTTTTTTTCCATGAAGGATAAAATTCTAATTCTTTTGAATTTAGATTTGTAACTTCGATATCTAGGGCTTCCACTTGGTTAGATAGTTTTTTATTAAATATTTTTTCTTTAATCAAGTTTCAAAGTCAAATCAATTACAATTCAAACATAGCGCAACTGTATAATGTGTAACTTTTTTGTATATATCGAAATTCAAGTTTTCTTTTCTTGTTGGATCAAGGACTTCAATATCAAGTGCACTCATATTTTTCAAATATTTTTTGATAATCTGCAATTTTCCCACATGTGCAGAACAAAGACCTTTTTGATGAAAAACCTATGTTTAATAAAACTAAAAAAAAATACATAATAAAACCAAAACATATTAAAATTATATTCGTTGGATAGTTTGTTCTGAGGACTACATGATTCCAGTTGGGTTTGTGAAGTCTCCTCCATTTTCGTCCTCAACGAGAGCTTTAAAGGGAAAATTTTCTAGTTTTTTTTGTGCCAGACAGTAGGGAGGTGGGAAAAAGAGGGTTCTAGCAAACCCCCAGGGGTTCATGTGAACTAGGGTTCATTCGAACCCTGGTTCATTCGAACCCTGGTTCATTCGAACCCTGGTTCATTCGAACCCCCTTTCAAAAAGGGGTTCTCATTATTTTTTTGGCGAGATGGGGTCCACCTTGCATTTAACTAGTTTGCACGAACTAGGGTACATTCAAACCCTTTTTTGGTTTGCTTGAACCAAAGGGTTCATTCGAACCCCAAAAACCAAAATTTTTGGTATGGGGTCATTTTTTGCCACTTTTCCTTCCTCACTCAAATTGTAAACCACTTTTGTGGGTTTACCGACCAGTATTGCAATTACTTATATTGTGAGCTAGTCCACACCGTTTTTTTTTTGTCATTGGGTTTTTCACGTAAATTTGGTCTTCTTTTGTGTATGGTGTTTTGATTTCAATTTTTGTTGTCTTTATTTCATGTTTAATCACATTAAGAGAATAAAGGTTTTATGAATGCGTGTGGATCTGATTATTGTTGAGGGTTTTAAAGGTTTAATTTGCTACAACAGATTCACCCCTCCTCTAAGTTGCCTTTTTTATTTCAATACTTATACATTTTCTTTTGTAGATTTTTTCACCCTATTTGATCTATATTTTATTAGCTTGTTTTAGATTGTAGATCTCTACTTTAGTTTTATAAATTGCATGATTAGTAATTGTTTGCATCTACTTCAATTGGTGAAAAATAGTGCATTGTCTAAAATTAAAATTGGCATTCCAAAGTAATCATGGTCTTTGCATTTAGAATCAGTTAATTATCATCTTAAGATCTAAAAATTGTATCGTTTTTCCTATTTCTAGATGTTTACTATCTTTATTTATTTCTTTTTGTCCATTTTCCGTACACTTTTGATTTGGTGAAACTTGTATGAGTATAAAAACCTAGTATCCTATTGCCAATACTTCAGTGAGACATAGTTCAAGACTCATGGCATCCTATGATGGTAGATTAGCTATGGATCTTGGGTTTTCAAACTCTTTCACTCATAGTGTTGACACTAGTCAACCCATTTTTGACCACACCCCTCATCCTATGATTGAAATTCAACCTTTTAAGGGCAAAAACAACTTGTCTATACACATCTCTTTCTCAAACAATGATGTAATTAAACATGCACATGATGGTCCTCTTTACACAACCAAAAGAATCAATGAAAACCCTACAAATGTGATATTAATTGATCTTGTGTGTGTAGAAAATGTGATCACTAAGGAATTATTATTTGTACATGAACTTTACCAAGATTCTTATGAAAAATTGAAAGCATGGATCAAAACACATAATGGTTTTTCTTGCCTTATGATAGTTTCAATTACTCTTCCATTAAAATTTGGACCAAAGCAATTAGATGTATTATTATTCATTATCCCGACATCAGATCAATTTTGTGTGAAGTTAGGCTAACCATGGCTATTCTCCATGAATTTTGTCTCATCGTTAATCCATAAGTTCTTAAAATTTCTATTTGGTAACCATATTTTTACAGTGCATCTTAGTGGATTCAATCCTTTTTCTTCTCGAGGGAACATTGCGTTGGATTTATTTTTTCCTGAACCTGTAGAACCTATAAAACCTCATGAATATTTCTTTTTCAAATCCAATGAATTTTTCAAAGAAAAGTGCATAACAGAGTTATCCCTTGCTAATATCCCATTTGAAATTGAAAGACCCATAGGGGTAAACCTACAAAAGTGGTTTACAATTTCAGTGAGCAAGGAAAAGTTGCAAAAAATGACCCCATGCAAAAAAAAATTGTTTTTGGGGGTTCAAACAAACTTTCTATTCGAGCAAACCCAAAAGGGGTTCACTAGAACCCAAGTTCAAGTGAACCCATTAAATGCAGGGTCCCACCATTCCCAAAACAAAACAAAAAAAACCTTTTTGGAAAGGGGATTCACTTGAACTAGGGTTTGATCAAACTCCTTGGGGGTTCACTCAAACTCTTTTAGTTTGAGAAAACCTCCCTTTTCCCACCTTCTCACCCTTTGGCACAAAAACACTCTAGAATTTTTCCCTTCAAAGCTCGAGTTGAGGATGATGTTGAAGTTATCAACCCGAGATCTTCAATCTGCAACACCAAAGAACCTCCACAAGAGATAGAGAGAAGCAACAATGGAAGATGTTATTCCACCAAACAAGGATTGCAATATGATACAATATGATCAATGCAATACAATACAATGCTATGCAACACAATAATATGCTAGAGATGCCTTGCTTATAAAGACAAGGATGAGAGATAGGATAAGACAAGATCATGACAAGTGTCTTAATCCTATCACATGAGACAACTAACTCATAACTACCTAGGAAAGTGGAAATTCTAGATAAGACAACTAATACTTATCTAGATATGACAACTAATATCCTAAGTAAACTTAACATGTGAATTAAGTCCCCTAAGTTCCTAGTAAAGGAATAAACTAGGTACAAGACTTATTCACACCAAAACCCCCCCTTAAGTGCAACTTAGGGAGGTACAAACCAATGCATACATGCAAAAGATGGGTCCCAACAACTAGGCCTGATGAGGTACCCATGTACAAAACAAAAAACTCTCACAAGCGGAGAAAAAGAGAAAAACCCTGTGGGAGAAAACTCCTCTCCAAAAGAGAGAAAAAGCTACAAAGAAAGCTAAAAACTAATGAAGGAAGGAGGACTCCTCAAGACCCCCCAAGGAAAACTTCCTTCACCCCAAGCATTGATCACAACTGAAGATAATGAGGCGATGCCAAAGGTTTAGTAAAGATGTCTACAACCTGTTGATCTGTAGGAAAATACTCCAAGCTAAGAACACCATCCTGGATGAACTACCTAATGAAGTGCATGTGGATCTAAATATGCTTAGTTTGCTGATGCTCCACTGGGTTATGAGAGATATGAATGGCACTCTAATTATCACACCAAATAGTAGTGGGCTGAGTGGAAGGGAATCCAAACTCAGTCATCAACTGATGAAGCCACAAAACCTCCTGACTAGCCAACATGACACCTCGATACTCAACCTCTGTCGATGATAATGCACTAGCAGTCTACTTCTTGCATGACCATGCAATCAAACTAGAACCAAGGAAAAAGAAAAAGCCAGAAGTAGACTTCTGATCATTGACATCACCAGCCCAATTTGAGTCAGTGAATCCCACAATCTGAGATGCACCTGAAGTGTAGTGAATTCCAAAATGAGTAGTGCCCTGAATGTATCTCAAGATACGCTTAGTGGCCTTCCAATGACTCTCATGAGGCTCCTGTGAGAAATGAGAGACAAGTCCAACCGCAAAGGAAATATCAGGATGACTATGTGTCAAGTACAAAAGACTGCCAACCAACTGTCGATACAAGGTAGGATCAACTATAGGGGTAGTGCAACTGGAAGACAAGACAACACCTGACTAGAATGGAGTAGGGGTAGGCTTGCAATCAGCCATGCCAAATCTATGAAGCAAATCAAGAGCATACTTCTGTTGGAAAATGAAGATCCCCTCAGAAGTATGATGAACCTGAAGACCAAGGTCAGACATATCAAATCGCTCCATCAATGCTCGTTGGGTACTCTGAATCATGGAAGTAGAACTCCCTATGAGAAGCAAATCATCCACATAGAGCACAAGTATAAGTAAATCCTCTCCATGTCTCTGTGTATAAACTATGGGATCAGAATGACAGTGAGTGTAGCTGGAAGCAAGCAAGAAACTATCCAATGTCGAAGCCTGCAAACAAGTGAAGAGTCTTGTACAAAACCTGGTGGCTGCTCCATATAGATCTCCTCATGAAGATCCCCATGTAAGAAAGCACTCTTCACATCCATCTAAAATACTGACCATCCCTGTGATGCAGCTATAGCAAGGACAAGGTGAATAGAATCCATCTTGGCAACAGGAGCAAAGGTCTCAGAATAGTCAATTCCTTCAACCTAAGAAAACCCATTTGCAACAAGATGAGCCTTGTATTTATCAATGGAACCATCTGCTGCATACTTGGTATGATACACCCACTTGCACCGAACCAACTTTCTTCCCTTAGGAAGAGGCACAAGATCCCAAGTATGATTCTTCATCAAGGAAGAAAACTCATCAGCCATAGCACTATCCCACTCTGGAATACCTAAAGCATTTGAAAACTTCTGAGGATCATCTGAAACTACATGATTCAAAAGAATAATTCCAAAAGTCTAAGAATGAGTGTGGCGAGTGTCTATGGGATCACCAACAAGAGGACCAGCCTCCTCAAGAGTAACTCGAGCCCATCGTGGCCTAGTGGGTGACTGAGGAGGAGGTGCATCAAGACCATCATCAAAATCTTCCTCAAGTAGCAAAACATCATCAACTGAAGAAGATTGAGTAGGTTGTGATGAAGAAGTCAAAGGAGGATCTGACTGGGTGAATGTCTCAGAAAACTGAACATCACATCGAAAATGTACCTCTCGTGTGTTAGGATCAAACAATCTATATGCCTTCACATCCTCACAATAGCTAACATAGATGTGCCGATGACTCTTCTTCTCCATGGATTTACGCCGACCATTCAGAATGAATGCCCAAGCCTCACTACTGAATACTCTGAAGAAGGATACATTAGGCTTGTGATGAGACCAAGCCTCCTCAGGGGTCATATTCTGCACTGCCTTGTGGGGCATATGATTTTGAATATAGTTGGCACAATTGACAGCTTCAGCCAAAAAGGTGGGAGCCATGGACCTAGACTGAATCATACAATTAGCCATTTCCCTGAGAGTCTTGTTCTTTCTCTTTGCCACACCATTTTGTTGAGGAGTGTAAGGAACTCTGTGCTGATGAAGAATACCATGCTCACTGCAAAAATCCTGAAATTCCTGATTGACATACTCCCCCCCATTATCTATGTGTATCTGTCAAAGAGAAAAACCTGGCTGCTTCTCCACAAATGTTTTGAAGGTCTTGAAGTTGGTGAGGACTTCACTCTTGAGCTTCAGAAAATAGACCCATGTCCAGCAAGAAAAATCATCAATGAATGTGAGCACATACTTAGCCCCTGAAAAAGGAGTTGGGAATGACATGAGATAACTATGGACCAACTCAAGGGGTGTGGTTGCATGTGTAGCTTGACCCTTAGGAAAAGGATCTTGATGTTGCTTGCCAAGAACACAACCTTGACAAACACCATCTATGCAAGTGATCTTTGGAAGACCAACCACTAAGTTATGTGCTTGCATTTGCTGAAGATATCTATAGTTCAAGTGCCCAAATCTCTCATGCCAAAGCTTTCTCATTGAATCAGCATGAGCAACAAAACATGAACCCACTAAAGAATCAAATCCATCAAATCGATAAAAATGATTCTCATGATCAACTATCCCTGTAGCAACAACCTTCTCAGGATCCTGTAACTATCTAATAGTCACATTTTGTGGAGTAAACTCAATTGACTGCCCATCTCCAGAATGAAAAATCTGATATATGGAAAGTAGATTCACTAAAATATCAGGAACAAGAAGAACATCCTCAATGCACCCATCTAGCATCTGAATGGAGCCTGTCCCCAAAACTAGAATCTGTGAAGAGTTCCCAACTGCAATCTGAGAAGTAGAAGTATGAACTATGGAATCAAGAAGATCACGTGAATTGGTCATGTGATGTGAAGCACTTGAATCAAGAATCCAACTGTTTGGAGATGAATGAATAGCTTGTGCTGAAAGAGCTTTCCCTTTGCCCATGGAAGAAGGCTTAGCCATTGAAATATTGTGCTTCTTCATAGCTTCCTCCAAGGCCTCTAATCTCTTAAAGCAATGAGATGCATCATGCCCAATTTTTCCACAAAATGAATAAGGATCTCCTTTCTTTTTCTTGGACTTGGAAGAAGAATCTCCAGAGGTAGAAGAAGAAGGAGATTGAGTGGAATTTTGATTGTTCTTCGGCTTCGGTTTGGAGGGATTCTCACTACCAGAAGATGATTCTGCTTTGGACTTCTTCTTGTTCTTTCCTTTACCCTTGAATGATTGAGCCATTAGAGCATGATTCTTAGAATTAGGTAAGGCATCCAACTGAATTAACTTGGCCTCCTCCCTAGTAAGACACTCACAAAACAACTCAAATGTAGGCATTTTGTAATATTTCCCAATTACATCCATAGTTGAATAGAAAGTAGAATAAAACACTTGATAAGGGCCCTTTAACTTAGACAGAATAAAGAAGATACATTCATCACTAGATACATCATGTCCACATCCTTTCAACTGTGACAAAATCATCTTGAATTGTGCAAGGAAATCCTGAATTGAAGGAAATGCATCTGGAGAGAGGGATTGTAGTTCTGCTTGAAGTTGTAAGGCTCTAAAATGATTTGTTTTACCATACAATTCTTCAAGTTTATCCCAAGCATTCTTAGGTGTTTTGCACTCTGAAATATGAAACCACAAATTATCAGATACATGTAAGCCAATGAGCCCTTTTGCTTCATCCATTTTACATCTATGGACAAATTTTTCATAACCCCTTGTAAATTCAGGGTGTTCTGCATCTAACATTGGCCATAGACCCTTAGATTGTAACATTTGAGTCATTTTTAGCTTCCATGTATGATAATTATATGGAGTGAGTGGTTCAATTTGTCTTAGATCCCCCATGAACACCAAAAGAAAGAAGACAATGTGGCACTTAAATTGTGCCTTTCACCCCCCGAGAATGTATTAAAACTCAATTTGCAACCCCCCCATCAAATTACAATGAACAAATTTTGCAATTTTTACAAGTGACAAGCTCAAATCAACCATTTATAACACACGGTGATTTTTACAATTTTCAGAAAAAAGGGGCTTATCGAAACTAAAAATAGAGGTTACAAACAGATTCCTTGCAATTTTCTAAGCAATTTCAAAAAATAGTTTTCCAAATTTTGACTTCGTTTGCAAAAGTTACGCCAAAAACAAGGAATAAATGCACTTGTACCTTCAAGCTGAAAAATCTAGAAAAAAAGTCAAAATCTGGAAAATTCACCTATACCACTGTGAAGTTCGTCAAACTAGCTTTCCGACGATATCTCGTTTTCGAAAATCCGACTCTGTGGTGAAAAGCTATTGAAATTTGAAAAAAAGGCCTATTTTAGGCACCTTGAACACTAAACAGGAGCAAAAGTTTAGCCCTCAGGGGCTAGCCGTCGGTCCTCCATGCGACCGTGTGCTGGCTGTTGCAAAAAATTCCTGGTAGTTAGGAGAAACTGGTGGTTTTGGTGACAGCTGGTGGTCAGATGACTGCCGCCCACCTGGCGGCTAGTGCGGCAATTAATGCCGCTGCTGGCGGTTTGGGGAGCTACCCACTAGCGGTGACTACGGCGGTGAAGAGACCGCCCTCCTGGTGGTTAGGAAGAGTCGTGGGCTCCAACAATCTACAGACTGTTAAAGTCTGCAATGGCTTATAATGCTACAGGTCCCGCCTAGAGCGGTACATAGCGCATTAAAGTGCTTTAAAAAAAAATTAATATAGATTTTTTTTTTTTGAAATTTTTTGAATAAAAAAATGGTAGAAAAAAGCCGAAAAAATATTTTTTCTTGAAAATTTTTTCTGACGACATGCGTACCTGCACAGGGGGGTCGTACGGCCTCTACTAAAAAAATTTGCTCCAGAAACAACTTTTGCCTAATGTAGGAAAATTATATATCAAAAAAATTGGAAGCAGCCACCTAGATGAAATGGCAAACTTATTTTTTGCCAAAAGTGCTCCTGTAAAAAGTTGTTAACCAGATCTGAGCTTGAAACCCTTCTTTGCCAAAGTTGCAAATGGTGATGAAATTGAGTGAAACAAAAGCCAAATCTGACTTTTTCAAGCCTCCTAGACGCAATGGTACAACCTACAATACTGCCACTATAGCCAAAAGCGCTGCAATCACCAAATCTCACCAAAATGCAAGTATGCAATATAGGATACAAGAAACTCAAAAATCACAATAAAGCTTGATGGAAACTCTCTAATAAAGAAATGGAAGGGGCTTTCCAGATTCAAAGCTCTGATACCATGTTGAAGTTATCAACCCATGATCTTTAATTTGCAACACCAAAGAACCTCCACAAGAGATAGAGAGAAGCAACAATGGAAGATGATATTCCACCAAACAAGGATTGCAATATGATACAATATGATCAATGCAATACAATACAATGCTATGCAATGCAATAATATGCTAGAGATTCCTTGCTTATAAAGGTAAGGATGAGAGATAGGATAAGACAAGATCATGACAAGTGTCTTAATCCTATCACATGAGACAACTAGCTCATAACTACCTAGGAAAGTGGAAATTCTAGATAAGACAACTAATACTTATCTAGATATGACAACTAATATCCTAAGTAAACTTAACATGTGAATTAAGTCCCCTAAGTCCCTAGTAAAGGAATAAACTAGGTACAAGACTTATTCACACCAATAGATGAAAATGGAGGAGACTTCATAGATCCAACTAGATGATGTTATTCCTCAGAACAAGTTATCCAACAAATATAATTTTAATATATTTTTGGCTTTAGTGTGTATTTGGTTTTTTAGTTTTATTAAACATAGGTTTTTCACCGAAAATCAAGCTCTATGTTCTACACATGTGGAAAAATAGAAAATTATCAAAAAAAATTTGAAAAATATGAGTGCACCAGATATTGAAGTCCTTGATCCAACAAAAACAAAATTGAATTTTAAAACATACATAAAAAGTTATGTTGTATGTAGTATACCTATGTTTGAATTGTAATTGGTTTGACTTCTAAAATTGATTAAGGAAAAAATGTTCAATAAAACACTTGAAACCAATTGGAGGCACTGGATATCATAGTTATAAATCTAAATTTGAAAAAATTATAATTTTATCCTTCATGGAAAAAAAGTTATGTTATATACAGTGAGTGTCCTTAAAAATGGTGTTTACTAAAAAAAATAGTTTTCAAAAGAAATGGAAAAAGAAGTGCAATTTGATTCAAAACTTTTTGAAAAAAATATATTTAGAATCTACAAAAAAATGTCACAAATCACTAGTTTGCATCATCTTCAAATTCCTCATAGTTTAGCCACTATAGGTGCTCGAAAGTGAAGATTTAGTTAAAAAAATTATTTCAGTGTCCAATTTTGCCAAGAACATGATGTTATTCTGCCACCTATATCCTACAAGAAACCAAGAGATAACCATAAAATTCCCATTGTTTGTCCTAAAATCAAACAAGTTTATAAGCCTAAAGAAAAATTGGTTTCACAACCCTTAAAGGTCACTTTCATTCCTCCCTTAAGGGAAGAAAAGATATTGATGGTTGATAAACCCACTCCTGCACCATCACAACTTAAAAACTATGCAAGAAGAAATAAAAATGCTAAATATTGTAGCTGTACGTAGACATTGTGTTATTGATCGTCAATTAGAAGAAAAGAACAAACCAACTCAAACAAAGCATGATGATTCTCCACCTTTTTCACAACATGAAACTTCTAAAGAAAAAAAAAAAGCATACAATGGACATTGTCATTAGGCCTCTTGTTGTGTTTAACTTGGATGATGATGATGATATTGCTAAAATTAATGAAGTGCATAATATAATGAATTTATTATTTTCCACTTCTATGAAATTAGATGGGTGCAATCATGATGATCCTTAGGAAAAGAGTGAATCACCACATGTTGAACTTGGTGTTTTTCCTAGTATGACACTTGTCATTCCTCCTTTGGCTAGTTATTTTCCTTCTATATATGATGAACAAGATTGGGATGCAAACGACCTGTTATAGGTTGGCTCACATGTGGAATACTAATTTTTTGTCCTCTCTATGTTATTTGTGATTGCATGTACTTTCCTGCTTGGTGTGCCTTTATGTTTGTGAGTTTTCTTTGGATGACCCTTGTTACTCTATTGGTGAAAGGATCTAAAGGAAATGAAATTAGTCATAACATTATTTTATTTGTATCTACATTCTTCTATCTATCATATTTTTTGTCTTGTGTTTTCCTTTTGGGGATGATGCAAAGCATTGAGACATTTAGGTATCTTCCATGTTGACCCAAAAGGTTTATTTGTCCTCTATCTATCTATGTGTCATTCCTCCATTATGTTTGTTGATCCATTAAGTATTTGGGGAATGATGACAGTTCCAAGCTCTATTATATTACTATAGTGAGATTGCATGTGGGGGAAAAAACTCTCATTTTTCATGATGCAACTTTATTTGGAAACATATGATTGGAATAGGGCTTTCCAAATAAGCTCTCATGGCCCTTTTATCAATTGGCATATATCATTTCTACTTTAAAGTAATTGGTCATATCATGGGTTTTATTAATAAATTTAAAGTGGTGGCATACATTGGAATTATTTTGACATGAACATATTGACATTTGTGCTTCACTTTTGTTCATAGAGGTTGGAATTAGTGTAGTGTTGGCATAGCATTGATCATTTTCACACTAACTTATGGATACACAATGTTTGTGATGACTTTTCCCATGTGCCACCTTTGCTATGGGTACACACCTTGTAGACCTAGTGTGTGTTTCTTATCTTTCCTTTGGGGCTCACCTAGTGTATACCGAAATTACACTAGCCTTTTAAGTATATTTTCATGGCCACCTAGCATAACTAAACTTTCTTGCCAGTGGATCCATGAGCATATTTGATGGACAACACAACTGTAGCTAGTCCATCCCATTTACATTAGCTTTAACATTGTATGCTTGTGTATCTTATCTTATTGCATGTATCTTACACATCTTGTGTGTCCCTTTGTCCTTATGTTGGTTTCTCATGGGATCTTTGATCTTGGTGGCTTGATCATCTTGCTTGATCTTTTTCATCCTATATTTCTAACATGTGTACACTTGGACCTCTTTTGATACATATTTATCTACTTTTGTGTGATTCTAAGTGTGAGTTCATACTCTCACTAAAGTGGGGGCTAAATGTAGTGTAGGAAATTATATGCCCTTTACAATTTCACACTTTTTGGGGGTCCCTTAATTAATTGGACTTAATGAAGCTCCTAATTTACCAAATTATGTATTCCAAAGCCTTATTTATCCCATTTATCAAAAGAGAAAACAACATTTAATTAATGCAATTAATATTTTAATCACATTAGAGAATGAGTTTCTTGGATTTTTAGGCCAAGACCCATTCACCCAAGGGTGAGTGGGTCCCCTCTAAGTCATAGAACCCATTTTTAAATATGTTTTTGGTGGTTTTTTAATTATTCAAATTTCATATGCAATTGTTAGCTTTTATAATCTAATTTTCAAAAAAATAGATAAACACCTATAAATACATAGTATTTTTATCAATTCAAATCTAACATGCATGATCAAATAATTTCAAGAGAATTCAAGAGTAGATTTATCAGTAAATTTTTGCAGCAACCAATATCCTATCATCATGTTCAAGTTATGTGTGTTCATATCATCTTGTCAAGGCTAATATGCATTGTTGATCCTTAAAGCATCCAAGCATTCAAGTATCCAACAAATAAAGCAAAGTAAGATCAATTCCAAGTGGAGTGTTGTGTTTGACTTCATTCCTTTAAGGGATGCTATTGAAGGTTTGGTGAGTTTGATCGAGCAAATTTTCATTCATCATTTCCTTCTCCATTGTCATTATTCTTCTATCAAGGTTTAATTACCAAACATGGGGTTTGGTTAAGGAAAACCCCCACTCAAAAACAATAATCTTTCCCTCTTTGTATGTGTAGATTACAATTTGAAGAAGGATTGAAAATATAATTGAAGAGAAATTTTACAATCTTACATTTGTTGCATTCATTATTGTCAAGTCACAAAAACTTGGATTCATAATTTATTCCTAGAACTTTGTATGATACTCGAACTTGTGTAAAATAGAAGCAAATAGATTGCCTCAAAGGACTACAAAAAGGATTTTTAGGATCCCTAACTAGGACCCATTCACCCTAGGTGAACCTATCCTTCAACAAAGCTTAGATCCTACTTTTGGTGGCTACTACATGTGTCCTAACCCTTCTCAGATCTTCTTGCAAACTTTGGTTTCATTTTCTATTCTTTCAAGGATTTGCATTTCATATTCTAGGTTTTATAGTTCATGTATTTTAGGCATTGCATATCACTTCAAATTGGTATTAGATATATTCCATTATCCTACTACCCTAAAGGAACTAAGATCCAGGTCTGATTGACCCACATTTGAGGTTGAAAGCAAATATCTACTCCTTATGTTCTCTTTCCTAATGAAATGCCCCTAGGGAAAGACACCTATTATGGATCTTTAAAGTCCTATTTAGGAAATCGCTTTCCCAATATTTCATCACTTATTGCATCTAGGTGAATCAATGAGCCTTCCCAAGTTGTCACCCATCCTATTACTCTTCCATCTATAACACACCTAACCATGGAGTTTCCCCAAGTTTTCATCCTACTTAGGTTCCTAACACATTTGTAAAAACTTTAGCAAGTGTTGCTCCTTATAAATCATTAATAACATAGCCCTTTTTTCTCACCAACTAATAAGTAAGAGGTATTTTCCATAATATGTTAAATTACATGATATTGCTATAGCATTGAAATTGTGTATCTTTTTAGTAGAACTCATTGGCACATATTTCATGAATAATGGATTAGATGAACCCATCTCTCATGATTATGAATGGTCATCTTAGCAATAATTTCTCTAGTTGTTTCTCATCAAGGTGAACCATTTGGCTTTCTGAAGAGGTCACCCATCCTTGTTCTACTCAAACTCAAGTGTACTTAACCATGAAATCTTCCTCAACATTAATCCCACTTAGCTTTCTAGCCCATTTTGAAAACCTTCAAAAAGTGTTGTTCCTTATGAACAATTAATTATAAAACCCCTTTATCTCATCATAAGTAGGAATATTTTTCCATAATATTTCAAATTATGATTTTGCTATCAAGAATCAACTATATAGTTTTCAAGTCAAACCCATTAATAAATTTTCCATCAATAGTGGTTCACACGAACCAATATTTCATGAGAATGAATGGTCCACTTAAGACTCATTAAATCTTGGTGATTCTCTCATAGGTGAAGCATTGGTCCTTCCCAAAAGGTCACCAAGATAATAGTAGTACTCCAACTCATGTGCACCTAATGATGGGTTTTACTCAAATTTTAATCTTGTTTCTCTCTATACTCCATTTGAAAAACCTTGAATAAATTATTTTCCTTACGAAAATTAATTAGAGAGCCAATTTTTCTAATAAATTGATAAGTAGAAGGTATTTCCCAGAATGTGTCAAATTATGATACTATTATCATGTTTCAACTTTATAGTTTTTGAGTCAAAATTATTGACCCTTGTTTCATGATTCGTGGTCCACATGAACTCATCTCTCATGAGAAAAAATGGCGCACTTAACATTCATTGAATCTAGGTGATGCTCAAAGAGGTGAAACATTAGACCTTCCCTTAAGGTCACCCATTCCATTACTACAACTTAGACACACTTGGAGCATCTCAAGAGGTTAAGCCAACTTATCTTTCTACCCCATTTGTTAAAAAATAAAAAATTATTGTGACTTATGAACTATTCATTATAAATATTTTTTAACTCATTAATTGATAAGTAGGAGGTAATTTTTATTGAAAATGAAGGTAATATTGTAGCTTTGAAACTTGTAATACTATGAGATTGTAGATCTAATTAAGTGTTCTTTGTTACAATTTCTTTGTATATGATTATCTATTTAGATTAATTTTACCAATTGTATAAGTAGACAAAAGATTGTAGAAGAATAAGACCAGAAGATAGAAGTCACATAGCATATACCATGGAGAAACCCTTTCGGTGAAAAATTCCACCACAAGAATCAATAGAGCTTGTATTATTTAACCTTATAAAAATATTACAATAATTCATTATCAATCCTTGATTGAGATGCTTATTTTTCCTTCAACAATTCTTCTTCACTACTTGCAATAAACTCTCATGTGTCCAAGCATGAATCCACACATTATGTGCCATGCTTCACAAAAGTACTCTCTTAGAACTCTCTTCAATTTTCTGCAATAAATAGAAAAGTTTGAACATTGTAAACTCCAAAGAGATGACAATTACAAGAGGATAAAGCTCCTCACAAATATCTACACCATTCTTATGCAAGTATAGTTCTTCCCTAAAAAAAATAAAACTAAGTCCTTCATCAATTTGGGGATCCCAAACCAACTTCTTAACTCAACATTGATTACAAAGATATCTTCCAAGATTCTCCTCAAAGTAAGTTGGTGCCCAAGAATGCACCCCACTTAACTGAGGCTTGTAAATATCTTCTCATGCAAGGTGTTAACTCCAAGATATCAACTTGGGAGCCTGAGGTGGGTCCAAGTCAATCTCTATTAACTAAAACATATCTCTCCATCAATTCATGCAAACATGATGCATGATTGATCATCCCCACTTAATTGAATGTAGCCACTTATTATTTGTCATGCAACTCAAGTCAACTAAATTCAACTAACAGGCAATTGAAGATAACTGAACCATAACTAAACTGAATTGAACTGAACTGAACTAAACTAAACTATACTGAACTGAATTGATACTGAATTGAACTAAACTAAACTCCACTCATGTAAATATCAATTCCTAACTTCTAGGATCTTTACATGCATTATTTAAGTGTTATCTTTCTCCAAAAATTTAACTGAAATCAAGGTAGGTTCCACCTTCCATGTGGGTGCCCCATATGCTCCTATTTTTTAGGATCTCTTCTTGGACACCCTCACAAGTTCCTATCATTTAGGAATAACTAAAAATTTGAATTTACATGTTCATTTCATTCGATTTTAATCTCTTTCTAATCCTAGTGTTGGGGAACACTTTCCAAGGACTTAAGAGATACATGAAATATGTTTAGGATTGCAATTAAATGGAATCATATCCCAAGATTCTCCTACTTGACATTATACATTGCAATTTGTAATTATTCTAAACAAGGAATCATTCTTATAAATAAAGTACAAGACTCAAGGTCAATGGCCTTCCTATAGCAAGAACCAATACCTTTCCCAAGTCTCTATAACCATTTCTTCTGTCATTGAAACCTACACCAATCTATTCATGAAGACAAGAATCAAATTCAAATGATAACAAAAGACTCTGATTGACTACCACACTCATACCAAATTGGAATAGAAACAATAGAAATTTGCTAGCTCATCCAAAATTGTCATAGGTAGAGCTTCATGCTATCAACATAGCAACCCAAATCTGCAAACAAGTCCCTGTATATCTTGCGCCATCCTGCAAAATAAGACTCCAAGGTAACAACACAAATAGAAATGTGATAAAAAACCTCTGAAGTAACTCATTGTAGTAAAGTGTAACAAATCTAAGAGAGGTGCCACTCTCATACAGAACACATATACCTTTTATAACTCCCATTGCATAGGTAATGTCAAATCTAAAAAAAAGATCACAACATTAACAAGTCCTCCTATAACACTTCACATAGATGATGTGGCTAACTCCTCTATCATAGTGTCAAACTATGTAAAGTAAGATCTCCTTCAATACTCCCAAATTGAAAGGATATCAACATCTAACCATTCAACTTATAATGAAACATGGTAGAGCTTAGATGCAAACCTCTCACAGAAAGTAGATCAAACTTAGCCAAAAATTCCCACAACATAAAAGAATATTCCCAAATCCACTAACTATCTCATGTATCTCTCCTACCCAAATCCTCAAAACTAACTCAAGTTCAAAATTGCAAGGAGGACAATGGAAATACATAAAATCATGTATCTACCTCTCAAGATTAATGCATAAGAGAAGACAAGATACATATTAATAATGCATCTAATAATCAGGCAAGAAACACCTCTTAGATCATTTTACCTGCTGAGTAGACCAAGAGTGGGATACAAGATTGTCTTGTGCATACAATAGACAACCTTCTCATCAGGTCTATGATGGACTCATATCCATTTCCAAATGTAGGCTTCTCAGTCTTTGCTATTGAAAAATATTTTCTTACAAGTAAGCATTCTAACATATATCTCTTAACACAAGAAATATCTTGCCTAACCCAAGTCTCTCTAGTATCCATGAGCACCCACCAATCAATCCATGCAAACTTCAAATGCAACCTACATAATCATGAAGCTCCAATCAAATGATTAATACTCAAAACCAAAGAGAACTACATCCTTTCCAAAGGAAGAACAATAACACCTTTACCAAAGTATATAAGGGTCCTCCATGAAACAAGATGTTAAAACCTCTTCAAACCACATGAAGATAACCATATCCTACCAAAGCTCCCACTAAACTGTGATATTGAGCTATACATGGCAACAAGATAAACATCAAACTATCACTGTCAGAAGCTCCAATTGAAACATGTAACCAAGTTATCCATGACATCATGATAACCATCTCCTAAAAGAAGATCATCCATACATGCAAAACCATGGGCTCAAAACCATGAGCTCCAAAACCATGGACCAATTCAACTCACACAGAACCATGTGTTAAAGACCACTAAAGGTTAATCTGCTAACTCTAACCCAAGAACTAGTTTAACCCAACTTCCCTCCCCTTACCACCTAGGAGAACTCCTCTCTAACGAGGCCTTTCCTTTTAGGGATTGAGCAAGCCATACCAGGTCTTACAACCATCAACCCAAATACATTGTAACATACTTCTTTTACAAATCTGCAATAACACAATAGTAAAAGCTCCCAGTATAACCAAAAAACATTCAAACTTTTAAGAGAAAGGTGCCCCAAACTCTACCCTACCATTAGCTATGATACCAAATGTTGAAAATGAAGGTAATATTGTAGCTTTGAAACTTGTAATACTATGAGATTGTATATCTAATTAAGTGTTATTTGTTACAATTTTTTTGTATATGATTATCTATTTAGATTCATTTTACCAATTGTAGAAGTAAACATAAGATTCTAGAAGAATAAGACCAGAAGATAGAAGTGACACATCATATACCATGGAGAAACCCTTTTGAGAAAAAAATCCACCACAAGAATCAATAGTGCTTGTACTATTTAACCTTAGAACAAGACTACAAGAATTCTTTATCAATCCCCTGCTTGAGATGCTTCTTTTCCCTTCAACACTTCTTCTTCACAACCTACAATAAACTCTCATGTTTCCAAGAATGAATCCACATATCCTATGCCATGCTTCACAAAATTACTCTCTTAGAACTCTCTTCAACTTGCTACAATAAATAGACAATTGTGAATATTGTAAACTCCAAAGAGTTGACAATTACAAGAGGATAAATATCCTCACAAATATCATGCCATTCTTGTACAAGGAGATTTCTTCCATGAAAAATAATGTCAAACCAACTCCATCAATTTGGGCACTCCAAACTGAAGTCTTAATTGAACATTGATTACAAACATATCTTTCAAGATTCTCCTCAAAGTTGGCACCCAAGAATGGGCCCCACTTAACCAAGCCTTGTGAATATCTTCTCATGCAAAGATGTTAACTCCAAAATCTCAACTTAGGTGCCCATGATGGGTCCAAGTCAATCTTTGTTCACTAAAACATATCTCTCCATCAATTCATACAAACATGATGCATGATTGATCATCCCCAATTAACCGAATGTAGCCACCTATTATCTATCATGTAACTCAAGTCATTAGAATGCAGCTCAAGTAAACTAAAGTCAACTAACATGAAACTCAAACTAACTACATGCAACTGAAGATAACTAAACCATAATTGAACTAAACTAAACTCCACTCATGTAAATATCAATTCTTAACTTCTAGGATCTTTACATGCATTACTGAAGTGTTATCTTTCTCCAAACAATTAACTAAAATCAAGGTGGGTTCCACCTTCCATGTGGGAATGCCATGTGCTCCTATTTTGTAGGAGCTCTTCTTGGATTCCCTCACATGTTCCTATCATTTAGGAATAATTACAAATGTCAATTTACACATTCATTTCATTCGAATTTAATCTCTTTTTATTCCTAGTGTTGGGGAACACTTTCCAAGGACTTAGGAGATACATGAAATATGTTTGGGATTAAAATTAAATGGAATCCTATTCCCAACAATTTTTACATTATTTCAAAATAGTGATATTACTATCAAGAATTTATAATGTATGTTTCAAGCCAAACTCATTCATGTTACATGAGTAGTGACTCAAATGAAACCATTTATTATGAGTGAATGGTACTCTTAATGCTCAAATTTCATCTATGTGATGAACTTAATGGTGAAGCATTGGGCCTTCATAGAAGGTAATTCATCTTAGTACTAATCCAACTCAAGTTCACATAACCATGGAGTTTACCTAAACGCTAATCCCACTTTACTTAATACAACATTTGGAAAAATTCAAAAATTGTTTTTCATTATGATCCATTCATTATAGAGACCCTTTTATCTCATCAACTAATAATTAGGAGTTATTTTCCATTACACATTAAAATATGATAAAATATGATATTATTATTCAAATTCAACTATGTAGTTCTCAAGTCAAATTCATTGACCCATGTTTCATGATTAGTTGTTTTTATGAACCCATCTATAATGAGAATTAATTTTCTAATTATCACTAATTGAATCTATTTGATAATCACATAGGTTCAAAGCATTAGGCTTACCTAAAAAATAATCCTTCCCAATACTACTACTCAAGTGTACTTAAATATAGAATTCACCTCAAGGCTAAGGCAACTTAACTGGATACACCATTTTCAAAACCTTCAACAAGTGTTCCTTATGAAAATTTCATTATAAGTATTTTAGCTCATCAACTAATAAGTAGAAAATATTTTATAAAATGAAACATAGAAAAATTAGAGATTGATCGAAATGGAACAAAATGACGAACCTCCTATTCTTCTATATTTCATTCAATATGTGTACTATAAAGTGTATATCAATAACAAAAATTAAATCTAACCCAAATAAAAATAAAAAGGTAGATCTGGAGAGGGTTAAATGTTGTGTACCTATAGCAAAAAGTTATTTTTTGGATCTCACTGAGGACTCATTCACTCTATAACGAATGGTTCCTAGCAAGGGCTCTGGAAAAATGGTTTATAGGTTCTATTATTCTCGGTCTATGCTCCCATATTCTAGTCGGGCACTATAAAAAAATTGAAAATAAATCTTGTAGCCCAGTTTCCATGATTTGAAAAATTTCTTCCATCTTTGATAACCTTGAAAAATTTGTAATTTTTGAGCTCCAGTTGATCTTCAACCTAAAACCTGCAATCACACATCAAAGAGGAAAAAAATGTTGTTTTGTTAGGGAATAGTGATTTTCCTTGCTCAAACCTCATTTTGGTAATTAAAACTTGAAATGAAATGAAACATGAAAGGAATGATGAATGAAGAAAGGAATTTTCATAACTCACCACACCTCAATTGAGACCTTGGATTATAGATTTGCAAGCTAGCATAAATTAGTCTCAATGAATGTAGATATTGATCGTGAAACTTGATGTGAAACAATGCCTTTGATATGCTTGATTGATCTTGAATGCTACATCAAGACATTAAATCACAAAAAAATGTATGATGCACTAAATCTTTGACATGATGAAATGACTCTTTCCATATATGTCTCTGGGTATGTGCAAGATCATCATGAAAAAAAAGGCCCTTAAGTGTTGAAAAATTAAAAAAAATCTGAGCTAGGCAACTTGATGTAAAAATTTGAATAAGTTTTCTATATTATTTCAAAAATATGTAAGAATAGAATCTGTAGCAAATCGAATGTAGTTTCTAAAATACTAGGTTTATATACAAAAAAAAAATGTATTTGGTGGAAATTTGAAATTTCAATGCAGAGTACTTAAATTTCAAGGAAAAAATAAGTAGGTGTCTATCGACCACCCTAACCACAATAAAATGATAATATTTTTTATAAGATTTTAGATATAAGTAGAGGACTCATTTCCTAATGTGATGAATATTTTTTGTAATTTTTTTCTAAGTAAATAATTAATTATGAATTTTTTATTACAAGTTTTGAAAATATAAAAACTCATATGTCGACCACCTTAACTTGGTAAAAACTTCATGAAATTAATTTTTTTAATCCTATAGTATGCAAAGCATAGAATGTGACACATGTTTTAGATTCAAAAAATGTGATATCATTTGAAAGCTACAAATTTTTTTCAATCAACCTATCAATCAGAACTTTAGTCGTAATTCAACTAGAAAATTAATAATAATTATCTATTAAATTCAAAGTATAGCATAATTTATATTGGTGGAAAGCTGAGATTCTCCTTTAAAACCCCTTTTCATTTCATAAATTTTGGTTTAAAAAAATTCGTCAGCCACATACCCTACACATACCCATCATATCGCCACTTTTTGGTCCATCATGATCCTGCACATACCCATCCCCAATTCCATCATTTCACCTTCTTCCATCTCTTGGTAATCTTCTGATCCATAGTTAACCATACCATCTTTTGAATCTATTTCCTTATATTCTTCAAGCTTGTTCATCTTTACTACAAAAATCTTACATCCTTTCTTCTTAGCCCTAAGTAGTTCCATTACAGAAATTTGGTGTAACTTGACTTCCCTAGGTATCCCTTGCAGCATCACTTTGTTACCTAAATCACCAAAACATTCTGCAATTTTGGCATGACAGTCAACATTGGTCATATGCCTCTAAAGCTATTTCATTCCTAGGATAACATCATAGGATCCTAAGGGTGGTATGTATAGGTTTACCTCCATAGAAAAACAAGGTAGCTCAATCCTAGCTTCAAAAAAGCATTGTTCCACTATTGCTTTTATTTGGTTTGCATATTCTACAACCTAGGAATTTTCTATGTAACCAACTTTCCTAGTGAGCCATAGATTTTAAGGTGGATGGAATGTTATGTCTGTTTTGCTCAATTAGGGTCTTGCACCTATTGAAAAGAGATATATGGGTATGTGAGGATCAACATGGAAAAAATAGGCCCTTAAGTGGCAAAAACTTCAGAAAAATCAAAGTTAGGAAACCTGACATAAAAATTTGAATAAGTTATATATATTATTTCAAAAATATGTAAGAATAAAATTTGTAGAAAATTGAATGTAGTTTCTAAACTACTAGGTTTTTTTTACATATATATATATATATATGGTGAAAATTTGAAATTTCAATGCAATGGTACTTAAATTTTAGGGAAACAATAAGTAGGTGTTTGTCTGACCACCCTAACCACAATAAAATAATAATAATTTAGATATAAGTAGAGGACTCATGCCCCGATGTGATGCATATTTTTTTGTAATTTTTTTCCAAGTAAATAATTAATTATGAATTTTTTATTACAACTTTTTTAAAAATATAAAAACTTGTATGTTTGAACATCTTAACTTGGTCAAAACTTCATGAAATTCATTTTTTCCTTTTTTATTCCTACAGTATGTGAAGCATATAATGTGATACATGTTTTGGATTCAAAAAATGTGATATCATTTGAAAGCTACAGATGTTTTTCAATCAACTTATCAATAAGGACTTTAGTCATAATTTGAATAGAAAATGAATAATAATTACTTATTAAATTCAAAGTAAAGAATAATTTATATCAGTGGAAAGCTGAGAATCTCCTTTAAAAAAAAAATCATGTAATCAATTTTGGGTTAAAAATAGTCATTAGCCACATACCCATCATATTGCCACTTTTTGGCCCATCATGATCCTGCACGTATCCATATCCCAGACCCAAAATCTAGTTGGTTCACTCAATCTAAGGTATACAATATGGAATTATGACTAAATGAAATGGTTTAAATGTAGCTAATTAGTAAAATTGATTGATTAAGTATGCAAAACCTAAGAAATGTAACTTTTTTGAAAACACATTGTGTAATGCAAAAACACGTAGAAATGTGAACAAAACTTAACAGAAATGGATGAAACTAAAAGTGTCCACTTGAGATATGGATGGAGAATATAAATGAATCCTAGAATGTTGGTGATGCTGAATTTTAGGCCTAGTGGGACTCATTCACCATTCTAGGCAAATCAGTCCCTATTCTGTGAAACTGTTCTAGAACGTGTTTCGGACAAAAGGGTATCTAAAAATGCAGAAAACCCAAAATAGGCCTAGAAGTAGGACTCATTATCCACCCATGAATAATGAGTCCCCTTTTGAATTTCTAAATATTCAAAGGTGGAAACAAGATCATTTGATCTGCACTTTCTCCTTCTCCAAGTGTTTGGTTTTGAAACGGTTGGATTCAGGCTTGAAAATGACTTTTTATAGGTATTTTGACTTATCCAATGAAGAGATGACTTGAACACTTTTGCAATGCAATATTCAATGATTTATAAGCTTCCAAGATGTCTAAATCTAAAAACACATAAGACAACAAAGAGAAATGTTGGATGCTAGGGCATGGGGGTTTGCCTTTGTCAAACCCCTTTTAGGTAATTAAACCAAAATAGAGAAAGAATGTAATGAAACATGCAATAATGGAGTTGATTACCTTTCCATGATGATTGACCTCGAATATCTATAGAAAAATATGAAGAACCTACCCTTGAATTTATAAAAATTGCTATCTTAATAACTTGAAATGATAAAACCTTAACTTGCTTGACTTGAGATGGAAGAACATTTGATGGATGAATAATGAAGAATGGTTATGATTTAGGGTTTACAAAGTTTATTTTATAGTAAATCCACCTTATTCACCCATAAATTGGATCCCTAAGGCTGACATGTAAAAATAATAAACTTAAATTACAATTTTCCAGCTTAAAGGTCAAAAATGGGCCAAATGGGACTCATTCCCCACCCATGGTGAATGGGTCTGACCTGGATGGGATTGATTCACCATGGATGGTGAATGGGTCCCACAGGGGCCATTTTTCCATCTAAGATGCTAGGAAGTTAAGAGATAAGATTTATATGGTGACTTTGTTAGGTATTTCATCAAATATTGCATCAGGATGCATAATATGTGGTAATAGGGGCCTATTAATGATTATGTAAAGGATAATAAGGGCTTGGGACACAAAATTCAATGTGAAAGTGTGATTAAATATATTTTACAACACTAAAATGAGGTCCACATAGCTTAGGAAGGCACAAGAACTAATGTGAATGTGCAAAACACATTACAACACTAGTTTAACATTAATTTTATTTTACAAGCCTTCTATATTGATGTGAAGATGAATTTAAATACATTTTATAATGTTGAATTAAGGGAAAATTGGTTTATTAAGTCTAGAAAAGTGTGAAAGTCTTTTACAATAGTTTACAACACCTTTACAAGACATTGATAAATGCATTTGAAAGGGTCCAAGACCTAGTGTGGATGTGAAAAACACCTCACAACACCAAATTAAGGCCTCATTAAGTCCAATTTATCATGAATTATTCCTCAAATCAAGCGAGTTTCCTTTTTTCTATGGTACATTTAGCCCCCACTTTAGTGAGAAGATGAACTTGCTTCAAACTCACACTAAAGTAGACATTCAAGGGAGATTCAAGTGTACAGATGCAGATGACAAAGAATGACAAAGATCAAGAAGGTATTCAAGCCCCCAAGATCCAAGATCCTAAGTCAAACCATCAAGATACATAATCATGCAATGCAAGAAAGGAAAACAGGGTGTAAAAGATGTGCTCACTTTGGGGCCACAGAACATAAGGTCGTTTGAGGGGTGAGTTTTCCAAAAGAAGTGGTTTTAGTGAGAAATTCATGCTAGTGTGTCAACTTCCCACCGTATAATGAGAAAGTAATGCTAGTGTGTAAGATTTGCATTATACAAACCATACCAAAGTTATGCTCCTAATAACATTGATAAGGCACCACAATGTAAATGCTTTTGTAAATAAATGTCATGTAAAAAATTTGTTAACGTGGATTTTTCTTTGTTCATGTAAGGTCTTCTTCTTAAGTAGTAAGGTCTTCTTCTTAAGGAGCATTGTGCCTAATGTTTCCAAGAGAGAACAAGTTAGGATGTCAAATCATTATCCATGGGATGCCTCATTTGCATCAGGCCACTTCAGTTGATTGTACACTCTTGGAAGGCATCAAACCAATGATACCACCAAGAAGAGGACACGTCACAAGAAAAAGTAAATCATGCCATGAAATTCACACAAAGATGTTTCCTATGTATGCCCCCCACTTTAAAGCGGTTGCTAAAACCATTAATGTGAGAAGTTTCTTTATAGTAGAAGAGGGTATGAGAGCTTATTCAAAAATCCCTATGCCAAGTCATATGTTTTCGATAAGCTGTGTCATGAAGAAAGGGAGTATGTCACCTGCAAGTCAATCTTGAGACATGTCATCTACATCCCAAGCTTGATCTTATATGGTCATGAAGGGTTAACGACTAGTCAAAAGAGATAATGACAAGTGACATAGGGGGATAAGGCTTTCTAATCCTTTTCCCCCACATAGTGTAGGATAGGTGTGAGCCTAGAATGGATGATGGTATGTTGCCCCTTGTGATGGATGCAAAACATACAATAGTGAGTATGTTATTATCCCACAACTATTACATGACAAGGAGCAACAACTAATTTTATTTATGTTGATAAGTAAATAAAGTTTTGGCTTCATTGGATTTGATTGTATATACTTTGTTATATATGTGAGAAATGTCATTGTAACTTGGTTGGTATGAAATGTTATTCTTAGGTGGGTAAAGGATAATTTCAGGTTGGTTTTGAGTTTGTTTCTTATGTGATGGGGGGTAAAGAATTAGAGTATTCTTAGGATGTCCCACGAGGTATGTATGTATAGTTCATTGACCAAAGGGAAACTAATGGATACTTGCACGTGCATAACCTCACTGGTCTTGGTTTGATGTATCCCTAAGGAAGACATCATTTTCTTGCACCATAATAGTATCCCTAGGAGGAGATTTTTTAGGAGACAAACAATCCAAATGTTCTTGACATTCAAGGATTTGTTCTTCCAAAATTTTATCATCGTAAGTAAGGGAGTTATCCATGTTTGAATTGTCTTGTTCTATGATGTTTTCCCACATAAGATTCTCATGATTTTCATTGACTGGATCATGTAACACCATAATATCATGTTGACTAATAGGAGAGATATTAGGAGAGGGGAAAAGTTGATTCTTGTCCATAATATCATTGTCTTGTGCCATAACATCCACCCTAGTAGGAGAGATTTTAGGAAAGTGACAATCAAGAGGTGCATCACATGTCATGGTTAGATGTTGTAAAGAAGCTTCATCACAAATAGAGGAAACATGAAGGGGAGGACAACTAGGATTCTCATGTATGTCAATGATAATATCTTCTTGTTCAAATAGGCCTTTCCAATTGTTAGGAACATTAGGAAGGAGAGAAATAATGCTATAACTCTCAATCATTAGGCCTCATGATACCAACATATCCTCGTCACAATTGTGTTGGTCATGATCATTCACAAAAGAATTGTCACAAATAGGGGAGGTGTTGGGAGATGAATAGATACTAGGTAAATTGGTGGCAATGCATTCATCTTGTATTGAACTATACTATCTTCCCAAGGGGAATGAGGAAAAGGACAAACAAGACCTTCATGATGCTCAACGATTGTATCTTCTTTTGCCAAGATACCTTCATCATTAAAAGGAAAGGTACTAGGAGAAGTACAACTATGGTTAGCATGGTTATCTATGTTTGTAGTCCCTTCTAACACATCATCTACACAAATAGGAGAGATAGGAGGGAGTGTAATTTTAAGACAAGCATTAGCATTTTCATTCTCTCACACTAAGAGATTATCATAACTAGGGAATGCATTGAATGAGTGATTTACATTATGAACTTACTTTTTCTTTGAAAATTTGGAGAAGATTGAAACTAACATTTTGAAATAATAACCTATTCTAACTCAAAATTCAATGTAAAAGATTGAAATTAAATGCAATTTTAAGATGCTAATTGATTGATTATGATATGTAAATATGAGAATGCAAACTTAAAATTTAAACCATGCATGAAGTGAGCTAATTTAGGCTAGATTTGATGAAATGCGTGTTACAAAAAGTCATTCCACTCATATAGATAGTTAAAGGCACCAAATAGAAGCTTTAAAATAGGGTTTTCAGTTTTGTAAAGGGTAGTTTTAGGGGTGAAAAGGGACTAATTCGCCCAAGGTGGTGAATGAGTCCTAGTATGGAATTTTTTCAAAAAAATAAGAAATTTTGGGGTGGTTTTGATGTTTTTGAGTTCTATGATGTAGAACTAAGTTAAAAATGCAGAATTTAAGAAAATTTAGATGAATTTAGATGCCAAAAATGCAACCTAAATCCACTTTTTATGAATGCAAGTTTTTGAAACCCTAAAATGCAAAAAAATGAAAAATATAATGCATGAAAGCTATTCCTAGGATGATAATGGACTGCAAATAAAAAAATAAAATATTTTAAAAGAAGGTTCACCAAAATGAACCATAGATTTTAAGGTGGATGGAATGCTATGTGGTGCACCTAATGAAAAGAGATAGATCCCACACCCAAAATCTAGGTGGTTCACTCAATCTAAGGTATACAAGATGGAATTATGACTAAATGAAATGATTTAAATGAAACTAATTAGTAAAATTGATTGATTAAGTATGCAAAACCTAAGAAATGTAACTTGTTTGAAAACAAATTGTGTAATGTAAAAACACCTAAAAATGGAAAAAAATTAAACATAAATGGATGAAACTGAAAGTGTGCACCTGAGATATGGATGGAGAGTAGAAATAAATTTTGAATGTTTTTTATGCTAATTTTTAGGCCTGGTGGGACTCATTCGCCATTCTGGGTGAATCAGTCCTTGTTCTATGAAACTATTCTAGAACCCGTTTCGAACAAAAGGGTATCTAAAAATGTAGAAAACCCAAAATAGGATTGGAAATGGGACTCATTTGCCACCCATGGAAAATGAGTCCACTTTTGAATTTTTGAATATTCAAAGGTGGAAATAGGAGCCTTTTATCTGCACTTTCTGATTCTCCAGGTGTCTGGTTCTAAAATTATCGGATTCAAGCCTAAAAATGACTTTTTATGGGCATTTTGACTTATCCAATGAAGAGATGACTTGAACACCTTTGCAATGCAATCTTCAATGATTTCTAAGCTTCCAAGATTTCCAAATCTGCAAACACACAAGACAACAAAGAGAAATGTTGGATGTTAGGGCATGGGGTTTTTTCCTTGGTCAAACCCCTTTTAGGTAATTAAACCAAAATATAGAAAGAATGTAATGAAACATGCAATAATGGAGCTAATTACCTTTCCATGATGATAGCCCTTGAATATTTATTGCAAAACATGAAGAACCTTCCCTTGAACGTCTGAAAATCACTATCTTGATGACTTGAAATGATGAAACCCTAACTTGCTTGACTTGAGATGGAAGAATGATGGATGAATAATGAATGGTTATGATTTATGGTTTAGAGAGTTGATTTTATAGGAAACCCACCTTATTCACCGGTAAATTGGATCCCTCATGTCGACATGTAAAAATAATAAACTTAAATTACAATTTTTCCTACTCAAAGGTCAAAAATGGGCCAAATGGGACTCATTCCCCACCCATGGTGAATGGGTCCCACCTTGATTAGACTGATTCACCATGGAATGCCAATGGGTCCCATAGGGGCCATTTTGCTACCTAATATGCTAGGAAGTTAAGAGATAAGGTTTATATGGTGACTTTGTCAGGTATTTCATCAAATATTGCCTTGGGACACACAATATGGGGTAATAGGGACCTATTAATGATTATGTAAAGGCCAATTAGGGCTTGGGACACATAATTCAATGTGAAAGTATGATTAAATACACTTTACAACACTAAAATGAGGTCCACATAGCCTAGGAAGGCACAAGAACCAATGTGAATGTGCAAAACACATTAAACAACACTAGTTTAGCATTAAGTTTATTTTACAAGCCTTCTAGATTGATGTCAAGATGCATTTAAATACATTTTATAATGTTGAATTAATGGAAAATTGGTTTATTAAGTCTAGAAAAGCATGAATGTCTTTTACAGTACTTTACAACACCTTTACAAGACATCGATAAACGCATTTGAAAGGGTCCAAAACCTAGTGTGGATGTGAAAAACACCTCACAACACCAAATCAAGGCCTTATTAAGTCCAATTTATCATGAATTATTCCTGAAATCAAGCAAGTGGCCTTTTTTGTATGGTACACCTAGTTATTTTCTTTGCTATTCTAAGTGAAACAAATATTTTAGTAGCTCCAGTATATATAAGTATGGAAATGGATAAGCCAAAAAAAATACCTAGAGTCTCCACTAGAGTCACTTGATACTCTACATGGCGATCATCCAAAGCAGCATGAATCTTCTGTTAGAATTCCACCTACTAAGAAGGAAGTGGATTTCCATAAGGTCATGACCCAGAAAGCTTATTGGGACAATTCGATGCATAGTGGTCCCCTCCACATGTGAAACATCTTATTGTTGGTCCTTGCTTCCTTGCAGGTTCACTAGGTTTACTAGCATTACTTCCATCATTGTTCACATTACCAACATTGGAATTATTCCTTTCATGTTCCTTCCTTGATTCTCTCCCATTATTTCAGTGTCCCAAGTATCCCCTTGCTTCTGAAAATCTTGCATCACTTCAAACTTCCTTGGAGTTGGTTTAACTTGAGCTCCTGTGAACTTCTTATAGTTCTTATTCTCTTGCTGGATGGAGATGGCTTTGAGCTTTTGCAATTACTTAACAACCTTCTTGTACACTAGATCCATAGTGGTTAGACCATGAACATCTACCTCACCCCCAATCTAACTATCAAGTACCATGATGAATTTCCTTATATATAATTGTTCATCCTTCTAATACATTGGAACATAACATGGAAGACAGGTAAAAATTTTCTAGTACTCATTTACCGATAGCTCTCCCTATCTTATATTTTGGAAGTCAGTGAGTTTCTACTCAAAAAAGAGTTGAGGCAACCATCTGGATCAACCATGACTTAGCTTCATTGTGACTGGTTCTACCCTCAAACATGGATGGAGTTATTTTTCTCATATCCCTAGAAATTTCAATGGCCATATGCTTCCTGTTAGCTCCCTCAAATAGATAAGGTGACTTCTCTTTCTCATGTTCATGGGAATTTTCTCCCTCATCCTCATTAATTGGAACTTCCTTATCTACTCTATCTTTTCCCCTTAGTTCTTGTTCAAGATTCCCCAACCTTGCATTTGTTTCATGAATGATAGCGAGAATTTGATCCATTTTAGCTTCATCACCCACCAGACCTTGTCCAACTTCATGACTCCCTCTAGGATTGGTCCTAGTTCTCACCATCTTTGTAAGAAAACTTTATACCAGAAGGTTAATAATATTATATTCAATTGTGTTGTTACTTTCTTATGGACAACATTTAAATGAGCATTCATTTGCACATAAAAGAAATTCACATAATATTTGAGCACAATACTTTGTTAAACACATGATTTTATTTATTTTTGAGGATCTCAAAATCCTTTTAATTACATAGAGTGACTATTGAGATAGTCAAGTGGTGAGTATACCTTGGATTCACTCTCTCACACATAACTTAATAGGGTATACCCTACAATTTTTTGTTCATCTCTCATTTGTTCATATCTATCCAAAAATGGATAATAACCTTCAAATTTATCATATGTTACATAGCTACGAGGCACATAACCCTTTGATTCATTACTTGAGGAAATTACAATCACTTTCAACATCGGAAAAACTCTAGGGTCTCTAAAGATGAATATTGGACTAACACTCCCTTCTAATGGCATATCCCTAGAAAGTGACAAGGAATCGGACTTTGATGGTGAAACTAGAGGTAGATAGTTGAAATTGGCTTCCCCCTTCATCCTTCTCTTTACTTCACTAATATGAGAAAGAGCATGACTATGTTGGCAAAAGAAGGACAAACAACTGAGAGGGGGAGTGAATCAGTTGTCATAGAATATTTAAATTTTTCAAACATTGCTTAACTTAATCTCAGATCTAATGAATGAATAATAAACCATGAACAATCAACACATTAGAAGCACAAAGAACACCAATATTTTTTACATGGAAACCTTGTTAGGGGAAAAACCATGGTGGATGTTATTCCACAATATTATACCATGTTAAAAGTATAATGAAAGATATTGGGAATGCACATGCATTTAGGCACACTACCTAGAGCTCATTGCTCAAATACAAGAGGGCTCACTGCCCAACAATTCACAACAATATAGATTAGATCCACATGGTATGAACTAAGAAAATAGCTTCTACAAAAGCTTGATTACAATTCTAGTTAAGCACAAAAAACCTTCTTCACACTTCACTCAAACTTCTCACTCTAATCTACAATCAAATGAATAGATCAATATTCACACACTTTCTCTTCTCTAGATTTTATTCACTTCATACACACTAACTTCACTCAAACAGTCACTCTTATATATTGGCTACATGAAATTACATCAACAACCTTGTCGGCCAAAAATATAAAACATATTTACAATGTCGGCCCAAATTTACAAATAAATTTGTAATGTGAATCAAACACCATTGTCTAATATTATGATGCAACCTAAAACAATATCCTCAAGTGTGACAAACATTCAAATTTAAATCTTCAAGGGTCTACAACACATTACAACCATCATGTCGGCCAACAACATGAAAACCTGAACATGCCGAGAAAAATATTCGACCATGAGCACACCCATCAACACAAACATACAACAAGGATGGAGAATGATCTAGAAGCATCCATAAAAAACAAGAACTAATAGAGAATTATCCGCAACAACAAAAATTACTAGAATCACATAAACTTCAATCAAGAACACTGATAGAACCCACAGAAGTATTGTCAGAACACAACTATTCATAGCATGATCAAATCTTCATGTGGACCTCTGAAACTTCTAGTACATGAACTAGATACTCTAAAAAAATAAACCCTTTAGTCCACAAAATTGATCTTCAATGTATAGAACAAGACACCTTCATGATCTTCACTGTTCCACTGGTAACCTGCAACTCTTCCTTTAACATTTTTCTCAATATCCTTGACATATACAAAATTCAATACAATAATGCTAATAATGTTGACATCAATGACAACCACATATTAGAAACACGACCACAACATCCAATAATCTCCCCCTTTGGCACTGATGGCAATACATGATGTGAAAAACACCATCAACACAACCCTCAATCAACACTTACTCCCCCTTAGATTATGACTCTTCTTCCTTAACCTCTTCTACATGATCTTCTCCCCACAAGACTCTTCTCCCAAGATAAGCAACATTTTTTCACATGACTCTTTTCTCCCTTTGACATCAATGGAAAAGATAAGCCACATATTTGCACATTTGACTACTCCCTGTAAGTAGCAGCCACAAAAACATCAATCCAGATCAGGAAATATCTATGAAGCACGTGGATTGATGCAAGAAAATGCATCTTTAGTTCATATTAGGAGGGGTAATCACCCCTAGTATCCCTCTAAGATACTCAAAAGTATCCTTCAGCAACAGCTCAGTGAAAATATCTACAATTTGTTCTATGGTAGGTACATACTCTAGTCTGACTTCTTTATCACTCACTTTTTCCCTAAAGAAGTGAAACTTGATTGATATATGATTGGTCTTAGAGTGTAGCACCAGATTCTTTGATATGTTAATTGCACTTGAGTTTTCATAGTATATGGCAATAGGTTCACCATATACTACTCTGATATCTTTCAACATTTATTTCATCCACATCACTTGAGTATAGTTATTTGCAGCAGCAATATACTCTACCGTAGCAGTAGATAGAGAAATGGAGTTCTACTTTTTTCTCAACCAAGACACCAACTTCTTCCCTAGGAAGAAGGCACCACCACTAGTACTCTTCCTATCATCTACATCTCTTTCCCAATCTGCATTAGTATATGCATTCAAAGTAATATCATCATCCTTAGGATACTAAAGCCCAAAATCAACTATTCCTTTTAGGCATCTGAAAAATTATCTTTACAATTGTCACATGAGATTCTTTCAGATCAAACTGAAATCTAGCAACCATACATAAAGAATTCATAATGTCTAGTCTAGTCTGAGTTAAGTAGAGCAATCCACCAATCATTGACATGTATCTTGTTTGATTTGCCTTAGGAGAATCATCATTCTATGTTAACTTGCATCTAGTTACCATGGCAATACCAACTAGTTTTGAGTCTTCCATGCAAAACTTCTTCATCCTCTCTCTCACATATTTGGACTGAGATATGAAGATCCCCTTGTCTAACTAAGTAACTTGCAATCCTAGGAAGAACTTCATCTCTCCAATCATGCTCATTTGAAATTCACTCTTCATTCCATTAGAAAACTTCATACATAGATTTTCATCTCCTCGAAAAATAATTTCATCAACAAAGACCTCAATAATTAACTCTTTGTCATCATCCCATTTGAAATACAAGTTGTTAGCAGTAACTTTATTGAATCCAAGCTTTAATAAGTATTTTTCCAATCTAGCATACCAAGCTCTATGGGCTTTCTTGAGTCCATATAGATCTTTCTTCAATTGGAAAACCATGTTTTCCTTATCAGTCAGTTTGAAATCCATCTAACTGTTCAATATATACTTCTTCTAGCTCACCATTTAGAAAAGTTTACTTCACATCCATTTGATAGACTTTATAGTTCTTAGATGTAGCATAAACAAGAAATAACCTTACAGCTTCAATTCTGGAAATAGGGGAAAAGGTTTCTCCAAAATCAATACCTTCCATTTGTGAATACCCTTTACATACCAGTCTTGCTTTATTCTGGACCACTTCACCTTGTTCATTCAACTTACTCTAAAAGACCCATTTAGTACCAATCACATTTTTATCTTTAGCTCTGGGAACAAGTACCCATGTATCATTCTTTTCAATCTACATTAGTTCTTCCTTCATAGCTTCTATCCAATGTTCATCATTGCAAGCTTCATTGACATCTTTAGGCTCAATCTTTGAAATTGGGCAATACTCTTCTACAATCCTTCTTCTAGTTTTCACACCTTTATTCTTGTCTCCTAAAATTTAATTTTTAGAATGATTTAGCTTTACATACCTCATAGTTTTAGGATTCTCTCAAACTTCTAGTTATTATGTTCCTTCTTCTGCACTTGCACTTGTCTTTGCTTCTTGACTACCTTTATATACCGAAACAAATGGAAGTTGTTTTACTGGAACATATGGTACAATTTAGAGTTGATTTTGTGTCTGAGCATTATTCCCTTTGTTTTTGTTGTCTTCCTATTCATTTGAATCATATCCACAGTATCTGGATGATTTAGTAGAGTCCTCATCAACTCTCACATTTTCACTCTCAACCATCTTTCTTAGTCTCTTGTTGAAGAACCGATAGGCTTTGATTTTAGTAGAGTAACCTAGAAAGATTCCTTCATTGCTTCTTGTATCAAACTTTCCTATGTCATCATCTCTCTTGATATAACACTTGCTTCCAAAGATCTTGAAATATTTAATAGTAGGCTTATAACCAAACCATAGTTCAAAAGGAGTCTTACCAGAATTACTATTGACATTTACCTAGTTTAAAGTGTACACAGTAGTGCTTATAGCTTCACTCCAAAAGATGTGAGGCACATTTCCTTCAATCATCATTGTTGTAGCAGCATCCAAAATTGTTTTGTTTTTCCTCTTTGTAACTCCATTCTATTGAAGGGTTCAGAGAGCAGATAATTGTCTTCTGATTCCATGCTCTTCATAGAAAGAATTAAACTCCCTGGAGGTGAACTCACCACCTCTATCTAACCTTAAGCATATGATTTTCAGAACTTTCTTATTTTCTGCCATGGCCTTGAAACTTTTGAACTTTTCTAATGCTTCAAATTTTTCTCTTAAGAAAGCAACCCATATCATTCTAGAGTAATCATAAATATGTTGCATAAATTACCTTTCTCCATGAAGACTTCTGACTCTAGAGGGATCATATAGATCAATATGCACCAGCTCTAGTAATCCATTTGAATGATGTTGTTTGCTCCAAAAGGAAACTCTAGTCTATTTTCCCATCTGACACTCCTTGTAAATTGTGTTAGAAGGCTTCACTAGCTTAGGTAGTTCTCTTACTACTTGAGTGGAACTTACTTTGACAATGTTATCAAAATTCACATGACACAGCCTCCTATGCCATAACCATCTTTCATCTACTTAAGCAATTAAACAACTTTCACTAGCAACATTCAGGTGAAAAATATTACCTTTTGTCTTTTTACCTGAAGTAATTACATTTCCAGAACTTCCAAGTATCTTGTATCTTCCACCTTTAAACTAAAGATCATAACCCTTGTCCACCATCTTTCCAACACTCAATAGGTTGTGCTTCAAGCTTTCAGCATAAAGAAAATCATCAGTGTTATGCACTTACCACCAAGAAAAATAGATCATGTACCATGAATCACACTAGCATTGTTATCTTCAAATCTTACAACCACGCTGTGATACTTCTCAAGACTTAAAAAATTGTTTTTGTCACCAGTCATATGATGTGAGCATCCGCTATCAACAACCCACTCATCTTTTTCTTCAATTCAAGCTACAAGAGCTTTCTCAACTTTAGCAGATTCAGTAGCCACTGGACCATTTTCCTTGAAGCAAGGAACACCCATTCATCCTCATTTCCATTGTCTTTATCAGACTCCTCATCAGTCACTCCTTCAACATAGTAACATTTATTTTGAAATCTAGATTTCTAAGGCTTAGATCTAGGAACTCTTTCAGGACACCTTGATGCAAAATGACCTATTTAACTGCAACAGAAGCATTTAATAGGCAACACTCCTTTATGATTACCTTGTCCTTTACCTTCTTTCTTCACAATTGGTGCTTCCAACTCTTCTACCTCTCTTTCTTCATCTTCAACTTGTTTCATCTTCCTTATACTTGAAAGAGTTTCTATAACACTCTCCTGGATCATATCTTTGCTTGTTTCTTTTGGATACAGTAGCCTTAAATGCAGTATCAGTCTTGAGAACAAATTCACCAAATTCGCTCAACTCAAAGGCAACAAGTTTACCAATCAGTGTATGCCTTTTCACATCCGTCAATGATCTGGTTTCTTCAATAGGATGAGCCTTTGCTTTGTAAGAGGGAGGCAATGATCTGAGTACTTTAGCCACAATTTCTTCCTCATCCATGGTACCACTAACACATCTAATACCCATCACTATTTAATTTACTCTTTGCATAAAAGAAGAAATATTTTCATCTTCACCCATCTTCAAGTTTTCATACTTTCCTTTCAAAATATGTAGCTTAGCCATCTTCACATGTACATCTCCTTCATACAAATTTTCCAGCTTCGTCCACATCTCATGAGATGTCTCCAGACCTATCACATTTGTCATTTCCAAATCTATTACAGCACTCAACAAAGCTTCCATAGCCCTGACATTATTCTCAACCTCTTTAATCTCATTAGTAGTGGAAGGACCATTATGAGGAATAACATATGGATTCTTTGTAATCTTCTAGAAGGGTTCACCAATACACCTCAAATGACACTCGATCCTAGCTTTCCATAATGAGTAGTTTGTTCCATTGAATCAAGGACTGTCCTTCTTCTATGATGCCATCTCAGATCACCTCAAGCTTTTAAAATTCTTCAAAGGAACCTACTCTGATAAAAATTCTTGGAAAAACAAGGAAAGAAAACTAAGAGGGGGGGTGAATAAGTTGTCATTGAATATTTAAACTTTTCAAACTTTACTTAACTTAATCTTAGATCTAATGAATGAATAGTAAACCATGAACAATCAATACATTAGAAGCACAAAGAACACCAAAAAAATTTACGTGGAAACCCTATTAGGGGAAAAACCATAGTGTATATGTTATTCCACAATATTATACCCTGTTAAAATTATAATGAAAGATAATGGGAATGCACATGCATTCAAGCACACTGCCTAGAGCTCAATGCTCAAATACAAGAGGACTCACTGTCGAACAATATATAGAAATGCAGATTAGATCCACAAGGTATGAACTAAGAAAATTGCTTCTATACAAGCCTGATTACAGTTCCAGTTAAGCATAGAAAACCTTCTTCACACTTCGCTCAAACTTCTTATCACTCTAATCTACAATCGAATGAATAGATCAATATTCGCACACTTTCTCTTATTTGGCTTTTCTTCACTTCATACACACTAAATTTTCTCAAACAATCACTCTTATATATTCACAACATGAAATTGCATCAACAACCTTATCAACCAAAAATATAAAACATATTTACAATGTCAGCCCAAATTTACAAATAAATTTTTAATGCAAATCAAACACCATTGGCTAATATTATAATGCAGCCTAAAAAAATATCCTCAAGCACACCAAACATTCAAATTTAAATATTCAAGGATCCACAACACGTTACAACCATCATGTCGGCCAAGAACATGAAAACTCGAACATACCAAGAAAAATCTTCGACCATGAGCACATCGATCAATGCAGACATACAAGTATAGAGAATTATCTAGAAGCATCCACAAACAACAATAACTAACAAAGAATCATCCACAGCAACAAAAATTACCAGAATCACATAAAATTCAATCAAGAACACTGACATAATCCATAGAAATACTATCAAAACACAACTGTTCATCCACAACAACTGAACTTCAATGTATAGAACAAGACACCTTCATGATCTTCAATGGTCCACTGGCAACTTGCAACTCTTCCTTTAACAATTTCTCAATATCCTCAACATATACAACCTTCAATACAATAATGCTAATAGTGTTGACATCAATGACAACCACATATCAACAACATAACCACAACATCCAACATACTAAAGGGAAACATTGTCATAGTTGGTACCCTCTATCATATGAACAATGGCCTCTTTTTCCTTCTTGGCTTTTAGGTAGCGCTCATTACCGATTATTGAATTTCTTACAGTTAACCTAAGACACACCATCCTAGCATGAGAATTTCTAAAAATTAGTTAATGTTAGATGAAAATTATTATGAGCACATAGGTTCTAGAGCTAAACCTAGTAGCTTTGATACCACATGTAACATGCCAATTGTAAACATGGAAAATATACTGATTGGCATTGTGCATCTGAATTTGATTACTAATACCATTTCATCCTAAATTATCCCTCATTCTAACCATTTAATCAAATTTCCTTATTTGATTAAATTCATCAATTTCTTTCCCTTAATTAAATAAATCATTTTATCTAATTAAGTCTCTCTCTTTTGTTAATTAAATCAATCAATCTAATCTAATTATCCCCATTTAATTAAATAGTCAATTTTATTTAATTAAATCTCTAAAGTATGCATATTAAATTAAACAAATTAAAACCTTATTTGGTTTAATCTAACATCATCTCTTTTAATTAAATAAATACAAATCTTTATTTAATTAATCCCTTATCACATTCTTCTCATATTTGATTTAAATAAATCCACAAATTTAAGTCAAATAGGTCACATCATTTACCCCCCCACCCTTATTAAATTAATTAACTTTGATTAATTTAATCTCCTATCATGTTCCATCCTCTAGCATTTACCACTTGCACATGAAAATATATTTAATTCATTTATTAAATCTTCATTTTCCTCTCAAGGCATCTTTTGGGAATATTCTCCAAGTTTGAATTCAAAATCCAAGTTGACATTTACATCCAACAAGGCATTAACTCTCTCTTACATGTCCTTTGCCTTGAGCCAAGTGGCATTCAATGCATTCTTCCTTCCCTCTTGCATGTCATTTCAACAAATTCAAAATTCAAAAATAGGCATTTATTGGCACAATCCTCAAAACTTTCACATTCTCCATCCACTCATAGGTTGAAAAGTGCCATCTTGCCATTGGATGAATGTTAGTCCCATATTGCTCTATTTTGGAAATTCATCCTTCAGTCTCATCTATAAATAAGAGGTTTCATTCCTCATTTGATCATCCACAAATTATGCAAAGTTACCATGCTCAAATATTTAGCCATTTCCATCCAATATCATTGAATCATAGCTAGGTTATGCAGGTTTTTCCATTGGAGCACTCATCAAGCATCAACAAAATGGATCACTCATCAACATTCATCAACATACATCAATATTGCATCATAGGAATTGGGAAAGGACCAATTTTCACATCAAATTGGCACCAATTCCCCCATGGGATCATGAGTTTTCTAGTTTAATTAGGATTCAATCTCTATTTTTTTGTTTTCATTATTATTTTTTCCTAATTTAAACTTTGTGAATGGATTTCATGGGGAATCCTTGTTCTTGCTTGCATTTGACAATATAATGTGTTCGTTCTTGTTGTTTTGTAGGTATTAGGATTGGGGTTCACACATATTGGTGCTAGAAGGAGGGAAACATCTCATTTTTTATCACGTTTTTTTAAAAAATCAACATTTTATTTTGTGCACAGGAAAATTCCAACGCTGGAAGCTCAACATCACCATATAGCACCGTTGACTCTCTAGCGCCGCCATATAGCACCACTAGAAATTCTAACTATGACACTGAAGTCTTCCTGCCCAACATTTTGAATTTCAAACCATGCCGCTTGATTAATCTGACCTGCGAGATTTTTCAAAAAATTAAACAATGACATTGAGCAAAAGAGCAACGCATTTGAGCTCACTGGTTTGGGTACAGAGCACCACTGACTGGTAAGCGGCGCTATACAGCACCGTTGGAGAAATCAAACTACGATGCAGTCATGGGTTGTGCCACTGATAGGGAGTAAAAAGTTGAAATTTTATTTTAGCACGTGCCTTTGGTTAAATGATAAATTTATCTTCTTCTTTTTTCTTTTTAACCTCTATGTTTTGCAAAATCTGGTTGGTTTTCTTTCCTGTAGGTTGGATCAATTAAACACAAAAGGAGAAGCATGATGATGGTATTTCACAAAATCAAAGTTTTTTTAAACACTTTAGTGTTTGTTCAAAACTCTTAGGAAACTGTTATTCCTTTTGCTTAGGACACTAATTTCGTTTGGGCTTTTAAAAAGAACCTTTTCAAATTTTTGCAGAGGCTTAAAATGAACATTAGGACTACAACTTACTAGAGTTTGTTTTTTGGTTAACAATTGAACAAAACAACTCTCATTTGTCCTTTGGTGCTTTAAAAAGAATTCATAATTGTTTTTTGGCTCTAAAATGAACAAGTGCAACTTTGTCTTTGTGATGGCTTACTTAAACTAACTTCATTGAAAAAGGATGTATGCGCTTCTCTCACGCTTTATAGCGATCTTGAGAATCAAAAGGCCTTTTTTGTGATTTTAGGTTGAGACAAAGCAATCACCTCCACACTTTATTTTGGGTTTAAAATTGAACAAAACATTGTACGAGTGTGAGTAGAGCATTATTGTGTACATTCTCTCTCTTTGTGTTGCAAACAAAGATTGATCGAGTTACGGATATTGTCTTTACTCACTTTTGTTTATTTTAGGGGGCCTGCCTTGGGGAAAAAGTCCTCACCCAAGGAAACAACTCAACCAATAACACTCTAAAGCCAAGAGTATTTCCATTTGGGATATAAATGTGGGAATTGGAGTAAACACCAATATCACACGGTTGGCTCCAACTAGATAGATCTGAAAAGGGACTCTCACCATATGGGTCAATCTCCACAAACGGAAAGTCCTAATTAAAACCCATGTTTTAGAATTGCCAAAATCTTGGATCTATTTGTTGGTGCAAGAACGGTCATTCTAAAGTTGCCCCACACTTTTACAGTCTTTTAGTAGAAATAGAAAGCATGCCATGGGAGTTTCATGGGTGTTGATGCTTGGCTGCCCCGTATAAGTGAGTGTTGTGGAGGGGAGCCAGTGGGGTGAAGCATCTAACCATTTGCTAAAGATAAGCGTAGCTAGACTTTTCCAAGTGGGTACTAAACAAATATTTCCTTTCATATCCATAGGGTTGTGCTTATTCTTGGTGACAAAACGCTTTGCTTGTTTGAAAATTTTTGGAAACAAATCCTTAACATCATCATCAAAATTTCAAACCCTTTAGGAGGCAAATACAATTGACCAAATTCATGTGTTATTGCTTTCCCTTGGGATTCGTATCCTTAGAGGTTTCTAAACACTTGGTTTACCTCTCCATTTGTCTACTAAAGGTAAACATTAGGTAACCATTGCCTTGATTTCCTTGAATTCCACATAGCACTTTATGGGATGAAAATAAGTTAGTACATTGGACGTTTTGTTTGAAAATTTAATCAAGAAGTGTTTGTGGTAAAAGAAATTCACTAATCAAGATGAAATCAATTGAACCCCACACATGTTCTTTTGTATCTATTGTCTTATGGTCTTTTGAGAAAACATTGATCTTTGGTTTGAAGGGAAAAGCATGTTCTTCAAAACCTTGGCCTTGTAAACAAATCCTTCTTAGGTTCATTTAGGATCAAAATCAAACACTTCATCCATTTCAAACATTTATCATCCCATCACCCAAACAAATTTAGAGCTTTGGAAACATCACTATCTAGACTTGGGAACATCCTTCAACCAAATCAAAATCACCTTGTTTAATTAGGAGTATGGGAATGTATCCTTTCTCATACCTTTAGTTAAAATCTCCACACCTTTGAACAAGTTTATCCTAAATATCGCATCCAACATCTTAGGGTTTACAAGATCATTATCCAATCAAAACCAATCAAAATCAAATCCTAAAGTCTAGCATTGATCCAAAGTTCCTGATAAAAACAACACTCATATCATTCACCCCTTTTCATCCTTCATCTCATCATTGGTGCTAAACACCTTAGAGGTCACTTTTACAACAAGTTCAAAACACAAGAGGAACATGGAATATAAACTTGATCCATACATCATGAGTAATCCAAGTCAAACAAACTATCAAAGCCTTACAATGCCAATTGATTTTCAAAACTCACATTTAAACAATCCATACATGGGATCATTATCTCCTACAAACCTCAATGGTACAACAAATGTGAGTATGCCTAGTCAAAATTTTGGAACACCTTTCCCGGTGGTAGATTTAAATCCAAGTCCAAACCTACAAATATATCAACCAAACACTCAATGCATGAGCCTTCAAACAGACAACATTATCCCATCAAATCCCTACATGCCAAATGTGAATGTACCAAGTACAACTTTACAAAATATGAACATTCTAAATCCAAACTTGGTAAACTTTGGGATGGCTATGTTTGAAAATCATATGAATATTGTTCAAAGTCCAAACAAGATGTTAACAACTCCAAGTCAAGGTAACACCATGCAAAATCAAAGTTACCTAAATCAAGGCAATGTGATTCCCAACATCAACAATGTTCAATTTCAACCCATAATGCCAAATTTGAACATCATCCCAAGTCATAACATTGTCCAAAATCAATTTGTCCATGATCCCATGCAAACACAACAAGTGTACATCCCAAATCTAATTGAACAAAAGCCAAATCAAGGGAGTCAAATTCAAATCAAGATAAATTTCTCTAGAACAACTTGCTTCACATGCCAAAATAATTGAATTATTGAGCCAAGAGATATCTTCACTCCAAAATTAGTAAACTCTTCCTTTGGTTAAACCATGTCATCAAAGCATTAAGTTGTTTCCACAACCGCATCAAGAACAATATCTCCAAAGTCAAGAGGTTGGATATGAAGATCAACAACATCAACAACAAACCCAATCAACACATCTCGAAGATCAATCACCACATCTCAAAAATCAATCACCACAAGGTCAAGTACAAATATCACAAAGTAACAAATGAAAATACACACCACTTGGGAGACCGATCAAATCTATCCTGCAACAATTGGTACAAGAAAATATCATCAAGCTCCCCATCTATGGGAACTATCAAGAACCCCTAGTTAAACTACCATGGTATAACGAGGAGCACCATTGTGATTTCCAAAAAACAAAGGGACACACAACATCAAGTTGTATTTGACTCAAAAATATCATCCAAGACCTTACTGATCAAAAGATAATCACTATTGGGGGCAATGATCAAGATCTATCCATCAATGAACACCTTGAAGATGTTTCCACCTCATCCAATGATCAAATTAACATACATCAAAAATCACTTTTCAATCATGATCAAAATCCACCAACAATACCCAACAATGATCCAATTCAAGAAATGTCAAAATCATTTGACCCTATGGTTGAAGACATTGAAAATCCTTGCACCTCAATTTTTGAAAACAATGATCAAGATCCCTCCATAAATGAGCACCTTGAAGATGTTTCCACCCCATCTAATGATCAACTCATCATACATCAAGAGCCACTTTTTAGTGATCTATTTCAAGGAGTGTTAGAATTATTTGATCCCATGGAAATAATCTATGATCCATCGACCAATGATCATATTGAAAATGTCTCTACATTGCCTTATGAGTTAGAGGACATATCACAAGAATTTATTCCAAAGCATGATCAAAATCTTTCACCAAGGTCTAGCAACATTTGGTCCTTTCCAAGACATGTTGACCCCCTTTGACCTCATGATTATAGATACTGAAGGAATCCTCAACTCGACACTTCATCCAAGCCCACTCAAAGAACAAGAGGATAATGAACCACTTTATGTTCCTAATGAAGATATCCTGGAACCCTTTGTAAGCAATCCATCCTTTGAAACTAACCCATGTCAAGAATTTGATCCAAAGCATGTCGAAAGTAATTTTGAAATCATTCAAGATCAAGAGTTTGTATCTCCAAGCTACTACAATGATCTAATGGATACCTCTTATCTATACAATATGATCATATCCACATAGCACATACTCCATATACCAATGAGATGCTTTCTTTGGGTGGACACGTAGATGATCTTCATTCAAAACATGATTCCTTTACTCTTGACATTATTACACAAAAAGACAAGGTTAGTGATTCTTATAGTCAAACTGAGTTTTCAACATCAGGATCAAATATCTCAAATTCAAACTGAGGACATCATGTATGAAGATATCCAACATTATCCACTCAAAGAAAAAGGTCAGACAGAACAAGATATACTAGAGTTAGAAGAGTAGCAAATCAAAATAGCATCATCTGTAGTGGTTATCTATTAGAGAATGTGTACCGAACAAGACATCTCAAAACAAGTAGAATCAAGGAATGAAGGTGCCACTACCACCATACTGGGGGCAACTATGTCTCAGGTAAACATCAACATAGGGAGCATGAAGAGTCCTTATGATGAAACTAATGCCAATACTACAACTAGCCACATCATGAATCTTCATCCACCCATCACCCCATCCACGAATTGGGACCAACGTCAAAAGAAAGATTTGAATCAAAGCACAAGCAATGTTATTAAAGAAAAAGAAGCAAAGAATAATAATGGACAAATCAAATACAAGTGGATACCAAAGAATACAAAGAAAGATTATCCCTATCAAACTCCATTAGTCAAAGAAACTATGGGGAAAAATAAAAAAGGGAAAAGTATCATCAAGGATTCCCACAAAAGAAAAAGTAGGCTTTTCAAGTGGCGTACAAATTGTATCAAGCAATTGGTCCTAATTCCATGCACACTTTCATATCACCCATCATTGCTCATCTTCCCAAGTTTGGAGAGTCAAAGGTTCCAAACTATCAACCAATCCATCTCTTATCCCTAAACACACTCCATCCACACCTCCATGCATGATATCCAATTCTCAAATTGACCATGTATTGGCAATGAACCTTCATCATAAGGATTATGAAGGAACTCTATTATGATGTGCACACAAAGACAAAGTTAACCCCGATATCAATGAAGCGGATCAAGAATCCCAAAAGTTGCATTCAAGTGCACGTATCTTAGCAAAACAGCTTCTTCAAGTAGGATATTGATGGCACATTATGACAAGGGCATCTACATCAACAACACCTTATGATTCGGCATGAGCTTAAAATCTTTTAAAAAAACCAAAAAAATCAAAACATATAAAAATCCAAAAAAAAAATAGAAAAAGGGTTGAAAACAGTAAAGAAAAAAATTGTCCTCCAGTGAAAACCACTACAATGGCGCTTTGGGCAAGTACCATGATGAAAACTTGGCAAACAGGCATCGTGTAGAATCGAGCATCCATGTGCGCCATTTCAGGTAGAAGCATCTCATCCCATCCATAATAAATCCATCATTCCATCCATCTCATCCATAATAAATCCATTCATCCATGAACCATTTATCCAATTCATTTTCATCCATCGACATCCATCTTCCAAATTATCTTGACCTTGATGAAACTTTGGTGCACACTTTACACTTGCTTATGGTAAACATCTTGACGTGAGTCATTTTCATTGATCCTATCTTATCCAAAATTTTCCAAGCCATGAAACATTATCCAAATGAGCATTCTTTATCTGAACACCTTATCACAAGATAATCCATATCCCTCCATCCATACACCTATCCAAGCATCCACCCATGGTATTCCATACATTGCTAGACATTGGGGAAGATATTTACATCTTGCTTCAGGAATAAATCTTGATCTATATCCTCCAACTTATGAGGTGATCCGAACATTGATAAACATAAAATCAAATTGGTCAAAACATTTGTGAGAAAGAACCCAAATCACTAGCCCATGGCATATTTTGACGAGAAGATATTCCTTATCAGTCTTCATCTTTCATTGAATGTCAATCCAAACAATCACTATTAGTTGCATCTAATTTTCACTTCAAACATCACATCAAATCATCCACAACAACTTTTATTCCAAACCAACCACCATCAATCCTAATCAATCAAATCCAATCAAAAAATCATCATCTCAGGATATCCTTGTGTTGCTTAACACTATCCTTGCATTGTTGTGTATCCTCAACAATGTTATCAACATCAATCCCTCATCACCTTGGGATATCCATCCTAATCCTTGTGTTGTGTAACACTATCCTTCCTTTGTTGTGCATCCTCGACAATGTTATGATCATCAATCCATCGATCTGATCAATCAACCTTAGCTTGGTTTTCAACAAAATCCCCAATAGATCACTAATATCATCACACACATCCATATCCAAATTGTCAAAATCATACGAAAAATTCCAAAAACATTCAAAAAACTAAGAAAATACAAGACAACATTCAAAACATACCAAAAATCCAAAAACACTCAAAAAATCCCAAAACAAATCAAAAGCATGGTTATCTAAACTACGCAGTCTCTAAGCTTAAACGTAGGCAAGGCCAATCTTTGATCAGCCCCCAAGACATCAAAATCCAAAAACATTCAAAAGAAACATCAAAATAAAATAAAAAACACAAAATCCAAAAACATTCATAAAATCTCACAAAACCCAAAAACATTTAAAATTTTGGAAAATCAAAACATTTGTAAAATCTTCAAAAATACCAAAAAACAGCCTCAAAGCATTTCAAAAAACCCAAAAAATCCATCCGTCCCATTTCACTTTCACCCACGATAATCAATCATCCATAATAAATCAATCATCACACTCATCCTTTAGAAAAAAAATAGAAACAACCACAATAATCAACAAAAAAGCAAGCTTCAAATGCAAAATCAAAATCAAAGAAACAAACCATTAAATGCAAAATCAAAATCTTGATCATTTTCAAACATTTCAATCAACCTTATATCAATAGCCTATCAATCAACTTATCAAACCATCATCATCCTATACAATACATGTCCTATGATATATCGTTCTGACAATGGGCATCATTTTGGATATCACCTTGGATTCTTATTCTATCAAAACAAATCACTTTGGCTAGAGGTATGAAGAACATTGGCTTGTTTGGATACTTGATCTCTTCTTTTGATTTATCTTATTGTTCTCATTCCAAGGACCTCCCGATGATATCCGAATGAAGGATTTAGAGAGAAAGGAATGGGTCAACGATCATTATCTTTTGTCTGTTGTGCTTGTTATATGTTCTTGTAATATAACTTGGCAAATACTTTCTTTGTTAGGTACATACTAGCAAGGTTTTTGTATGTCAGGTGTGAACAAGAATACTCCTATCTATTTGTCGATTCAAAGTCCATCACACTAGGTACAATGCCATCCTAGTTCTTTATACCTTGATGCATCATATCTAGGTGTGTTATCAAACAATAAGGTAATTGGCCCTTTTAAAATCCCAACTCCTCGGCAAGTAATCATCATCATTTGCATATTTATCATCTTGTGTCTTGTTGAAATGACTTCTCTTGTTTCTTCTATCTCTTTCTTTTCGTGCTAACATGGTACCATGTCAATTAATCATAAATCATCGCCATTGCATCTATCTTGCATCCACAAAACCATCAACATACTGCATAATACATATCATATCATATAGAAAGCATTAATCATACCACATGCATTCATCCCCATCATTGCATAATATAGATTGGTTATTCTAAACATCTCATAAACCATACATCTATCATCCATTTGCATAATCATTAAAGCATCATCATATCATATCATGTGCATCCATATCATCCATGCATCATCATATCATCCAAGCATCATAATCATATCATTTATATAATGTAACTATCATGGTGCAAATCAGGATCAAGTGTGTGTAATATATCAAAATAGGCATGAAGCTACCCATGGCCGATGACTGTCTACATCATCAAATATGTCTACATCAAACATACGAGCTAAACTAATCTTGAACCTCTTTATCGAGACATTGACCCTCAAATCAAACCTCTTCGCTCGATCTCTCGAGGGGGCAATATACCAACGTAATTCTTCACACTGGGGCAACAGTGGGGCATCATAAAATCAGAGAATTTTTAACTTTGATCTCAGAAAGATTATTCTTTGAACCAACACAACAAGTGCATTGCTTCAAAGAGGGGCAAAATGTAGACATGGAAAATATACCGATTGACATTGCGCATCTGATTTCGATTACTAATACCATTTCATCCAAAATTATCCCTCGGTCTAACCATTTAATCAAATTTCATTATTTGATTAAATTCATCAATTTCCTTCCCTTAATTATAAAAATCATTTTATCTAATTAAGTCTCTCTCTTTGTTAATTAAATCAATCAATTTGATCTAATTATCCCTATTTAATTAAATAGTCAATTTTATTTAATTAAATCTCTAAAGTCTTCCTATTAAATTAAATAAATTAAAAACTTATTTGGTTTAATCTAACATCATCTCTTTTGATTAAATAAATCAAAATCTTTATTTAATTAATCCCTTATCACATTCTTCTCATATTTGATTTAAATAAATCCACAAATTTAAGTCAAATAGGTCACATCATTTAACCCCCTCCTTTATTAAATTAATTAATGTTGATTAATTTAATCTCCTATCATGTTCCATCCTCTAGCATTTACCACTTGCACATGAAAATAGATTTAATTCATTTATTAAATCTTCATTTTCCTCACAAGGCATCTTTTGGGAATATTCTCCAAGTTTGAATTCAAAATCCAAGTTGACATGTACATCCAACAAGGCATTAACTCTCTCTTACATGTCCTTTTCCTTGAGCCAACTGGCATTCAATGCATTCTTCCTTCCCTCTTGCATGTCATTTCAACAAATTCAAAATTCAAAAATAGGCATTTATTGGCACAATCCTCAAAACTTTGACATCCTCCATCCACTCATAGGTTGAAAAGTGCCATCTTGTCATTGGATGAATGATAGTCCCACATTGCTCTATTTTGGACATTCATCCTTCAGTCTCATTTATAAATAAGAGGTTCCATTCCTCATTTGATCATCCAAAAATTATGCAAAGTTACCATGCTCAAATATTTATCCATTTCCATCCAATATCATTGAATCATACCTAGGTTATGCAGGTTTTTCCATTGGAGCACTCATCAAGCATCAACAAAGTGGATCACTCATCAACATTCATCAACATACATCAATGTTGCATCATAGGAATTGGGAAAGGGCCAATTTTCACATCAAATTGGCACCAATTCCCCCATGGGATCATGAGTTTGCTAGTTTAATTAGGATTCAATCTCTATTTTGTTGTTTTCATTATTTCTTTTCCTAATTTAAACTTTGTGAATGGATTTCATGGGGAATCCTTGTTCTTGCTTGCATTTGACAATCTAATGTGTTCATTCTTGTTGTTTTGAAGGTATTAGGATTGGGGTTCACACACCAATTGTTACCACAAGTAAATTTCCCTAGTTTTCACCTTAAAGTAAATAAAATGTCTCAAACGATTGTAATAAAAAATTTCTTTCCTAATGAGAGAAAGAATGAATGTAAATGACATAAAAAAATCCATTCATTTATTTCATTTTCAATACAATAATCATCCTATTACAATAATTCTAAGATTGTAAATGTTTACATACATAGCTCAACTTAGCTTCAAAGCAATAGATACTGATGGTCCAGGAATCTTCTTCTGAACTTGAGTGCCAACTGAGGAGGAGAAGCATCACTCAGGCATGTTTTCACCAACCACGAACTCATATGTGGTCCCCCACACATCTATCATTGGATAGATGGGCCTACCCTTCGATAAAGAGATTGGGGAAGAAACCTTGTAACATTAACCTTAATGAGCTTAGTGATGTGCCCTACATATCTAGAACTTGAAGAGCTTACAATCCTTATCTAGTATGCACAAAAAGGAACATTGTTGACTGAAATGGAGCCAAAGGCAAACAAACTACTTTTTCTAAAGTATTCTCACGTAGTACTTCGAGTGATAGTCATCCTATTCACATACACTACCCTAGCTCATTCTACTTTAGACCATTATATATATGCATAGGTAAACCTTCAATAGGTAATCCTAACCTCTTATTTGACCTATTCCCTTTTCCAAAACTAGATAGAATCTCTACCAAATGAATATAAGAATAAGTATAAGTTACCCCCTTTTAATGGATAACCTGACCATAGGATTTAACTCAAGCTATCTAAGTCCACAAAACAATAACTTAAAAGATATTCCAAATTCATCATTCCTAGTATATATAACACTTTAGATGTCAACAAACTCTCTTAATATGGAGTAAATATGTAAGAACTTATATGGAAAACAAATCAATCACAATCTTTCCTCGTTTACAAGCAAATAGACTTTTCTCTATTATAAGCAAGCTAGTGCAATTCCAAAAAAAACATACAAGATTGAAATCTAAATAAAAATTAAAGATAAAAGAGAATAATAATAGAATTGCATGCCTATCAATTACTTAATCCAATCAACCCTTAAACTTCCTAGCTTAGCCTCCTCTTTCTATCAACTTAGAAATCAACCTCTCCTCACTAATCTCACTAAAAACTCCCTCACAATAGCTCTGAGGAAACTAAGAAAATCTCAAAGATAAACTACAATAGCTATCAGCAGTGTAATGTTGCAAGTGAAAAGTGTAGCAAACGAGGTATTATTGACCTATATTTATACACAAAAATCAGCTTCACAAGGCTACAATCAAGGTTCATAATATGCCATTTCTTAGTCATATTTAATCAACTCAACTCAGCAATGGAAAGGTGGTGAATTCTTATGAAGATAGTCATCGAATCAGAACAACAAATTGATCCAATTTTTTCCACAACGGGTTGGACATATTCATAAGGCAGATTTTTTTATACAGCGAATTGGTTCAAACTTGATAGACTTCTAAAGAAATTAAATAATTCATAATGTGGCACCAAGTTTGCAACACATTCCCTATTCCCAAGCCCATGGTTTACAAAGGAATTTTTCTTTCATTTCATTGCCACACTTACTCTGTCGACTCATTCATCTAATTTAGCTTCAATATCATTATTCAGTAGATGATACTCTCAAGTATTTCTCTTGTTGCACTTATATGAAAAGTTAAATGCACATAAATATTTACTTGAGCACTATTATATAGTGCACTATATTTCTCATTCATCGTTGAAAGAATATACTTGTATGAATCAACCTTTATACTTGGGTATGTGTAGGATCATGATGGGTCAAAAAGTGGCGACATGATGGGTATGTGGCTAACAACTTTTTTTTACCCAAAATTGATGAAACGAAAAGGGTTTTTAAAGAAGATTCTCAACTTTCCACCAATATAAATTATGCTTTAGTTTGAATTTAATAAATAATTATTATTCATTTTTTATTTGAATTATGACTAAAGTCTTGATTGATAGGCTGATTGAAAAAAATCTATAGCTTTCAAACAGTATCACATTCATTGAATCTGAAACATGCATCACATTCTATGCTTTGCATACTACAAGATTTTAAAAAAATGAATTTCATGAAGTTTTGACCAAGTTAAGGTGGTCAAACATACGGGTTTTTATATTTTTTTAAAGTTATAATAAAAAAATCATAATTAATTATTTACTTGGAAAAAAATTACAAAAAAAGATGCATCACATCGGGACATGAGTCCTCTACTTATATCTAAAATATTATAAAAAATATATTACCATTTTCTTGTGGTTAGGGTGGTCAAAAAGACACCTACTTCTTATTTTTTCCCTAAAATTTAAGTACTACTGCATTGAAATTTCAAATTTTCACCAAATGGATCTTAAAAAAAAATAAACCTAGTAGTTTAGAAACTACATTCAATTTTCTTCAGATTCTATTCTTACATATTTTTGAAATAATATAGATAACTTATTCAATTTTTTACATCAAGTTGCCTAACTCTGATTTTTCTACATTGTTTTCCACTTAAGGGCCTATTTTTTCCATGATGATCCTGCACATACCCACTTTGAATAATATATGTATAAATTGGCCTCCAATAATTTGCATAATATATATACAAATTTTCCTATATTTCTCTCCCTATATATATACATGTACATATTGAAAGGTGGAAATTTTTTGTTCCTTATGGTTTAGGACATAGAACAACAATCTTCTTCACTCTCATTCAAGGAAACCCTAGAGATCTCAATCCAAGGATGAAGTAGGAGAAAGAGATATTGCAATAGGGTGTCCTAAGGTATGATCAATGACTACAAGAGGGTTCATCACCAAGCTATGGCTTGGAAATACTAATGATATGCAATTTTTAATGATGAAACCTAAAGATATGCAAGACTTCACTAAATTACCTAGAAATGAATGCAAAACAAAATGTAAAATTGATAGATCATCAGAGATGTGCACCTGGAAACCTATAGGAGCTTGAATGAAGACTTGAAATGCTAAAAAAATTGAAATTAATGTCTTCTGGGACTCATATGCCGGTCTAAGCAATCTAGTCCTAGATTAGGGTTTTTGGGCAAGAACAAGAATCTGGCAGGGATATGTTTGAAACACCTAAAATATGTAATCTTCACTATACTAAGACTCATACACCAGATGTTTCATATCAATCTATTTTAGATTTTTTAGAGAATGAGGATTTGAATCTACTCTTTAATTTATACTTGATCTTCTCAACTTGATTTTCGAGTCCAGATTATCAAATTTTGCATTGTACAAGTCTTTTAATGTTCTCCAAAACAAGGTGACAAATTTGAACACTTTGAAAACTTAAAAACTTTCCCCAAAATTTCTCTTCAATATGTATTCAACATATATTTTCAAATCATACACTAAAGAGGGGGAAAAATGTTGTTTTGTTAGTAGAAAGAGGTTTACCTTGATCAATCCCCTATTTTGGTAATCAAACCTTGTAATGAAATGAAATAAAATAAAGGAATGATGAATGAACAACATGAAATGTTACAACTCACTAATCCCTAGAAAAAAAGTATTGCAAACATGTATGAAATGGCTCCAATGGATGTAGATCTTGATTCTTGCTTGAATGTGATAGATCTTGATTTGAGTGCTTTCTTGAATCATAAAACCCTGCATCACAATCGTTAGCTAAAAAAAAAAGCATGATGCATGATGACTTTGACATGATGCTTGATACTTGAATAATGCTCCAAAATACTTAATAATCAACTCTGGAAGGCTCTTGAATGCTCTTGATAATTTCACATTAAACTAAGCCTTTCTTGAAAAATGTGTCCCAATCTTAGCCTAATGGGACTCATACACCGCTTCTAGTGTATGAGTCCCACTTAGCCTAGAACTAAATTAAATTCAAATTCTTAGTGGTATTTTGTTCTCCTAGATCTAATGTCAGCTTGTAGTGTTTCAAGTTTGGGAAATTTGGCATAAACAAGCATAAATACAAGGTTATTTCACACATTTTTCACCTAGCAATCTTTATGAGCAAGTGTGACCTAAGAATTCATGCATTCTAGCAATTCAAGAGTTTACAAGGGAATTTAAGAATCTTCAAGAGTTGATTATCAAGTGTTTTAGAGAATCATTCAAGTATCAAGCATCATGTCAAAGTCATCATGCATAATTTATTTTTTTAGCTAACATTTGTGATGTAGGGTTTCATGATTCAAGCAAGAATTCAATTCAAGATCTACAACATTCAAGAAAGAGTCAAGATCCACATTCATGCTAGCCATTTCATACATACTTGCAACACTTTATTCCTAGGGTTTAGTGAGTTGCAACATAGCATTTTGTGTATTTATCATTCCTCCTTTCTAATTTATTCTTTTTGAAGGTTTGATTACCAAAATAGGGTTTGACCAAGGAAAACTCCTTTGTACTAACAACTTACAACATTTTTCCCTATCTTTAGTGTGTGATTTACAGATCTAGGTTGAATATCCTTTAAGGAACAATATTGCAGAAAAGTTGTCAAGTGTAGAAAGTGGTCAAAGTTGTCACCTTGTTTACAAGACCACTAAAAGGCATCTACAAATCAGAATTTAACAGTTTAGATTCAGAAATCAGGTTTAGAAGAAAGAGTAGAGATTGAAGAGCATATTCAAATCTTGACCCTCCAAAAAAGTTGAGTAGGATTGATACGCAACTTCTAGTGTATGAGTCCCAGTATAGTGATTTTTCCATATTTTCGGAGTTCTAGACTTGTCACTAGTAGATTCCTATTTCATCCTAGAAACCCTAGTCTAGGACTGATACACCCAACCTGGAGTATGAGTCCCAATGTGCATTAAGATCAACATTTTTAGCATTTCAAAGCTTGTTCTAGGAACATTCAGGTTTCCAAGTGCACCTTTGTGTTTTCTCATTTTACTATTCTGCTTTACATTCATTTCTAGGTCATATATTCAAATTTTGCACATCATTAGGTTTGATAATTAGGTCCTACATTTTACTTGTCTTTCCAAGCCCTAGCTTGGTGGTGAACCCCCTTTTAATCTCTAAATATACCCTAGGACACCTTATTGTAGATCTATTTCCCTCATTCTATCATTGGATTGGGGTCTCCAAGGTATCCTTGAGTGAAACATGAGAAATAGGACCCTATCCTTGTGCTCCATCTCCTAAAAGATAGAGAACCCTATTTCCAAGGTTTCACATTCCACAGCCTAGAAGGCTAAATTGAATTGTGAACTACTATTAATGATCTACTTGATTAACTAGCTAACTGAACTTCCTTCCAAATATATTATAAATGATCTTGAATATGAATCTCAAGCTCCAATTATGATGCGTGTTAACCTTAAGGGTTTACAAGTGCAATGCTAGATCAAATGTGTAGGTCAACCTCAAACATGGAAACATGTCCCAACAATAAATTACATTAATTATGGATCTCCAAGAAAGTTCCCCTTGGACCTAAAATGCCTAGATGATGTTCCATTTATCTCTACACTCTAAAAAAGGTTTGCGTGTAGTAAACCTGGAATAGGTTAGCCCTAAATGCTTTGACTAGTAATGATAGTGAAATTATGAGAGTGTTAACTTTCTACAAATGAACGAAAATCTCATGAAATTTGGATATATTGAAGATGACATCGTGTAGATGTTATATTCTACTCCATGAGTTGAGAAATGATATAGCGGTAAAATGTGGAGGAAATTTTTGATACAACTAAAAATTGAAATGAAAGAAAAGAATTGTTTTTGGTTGATACAAGATTGCTAAATATAACCAAGGCTGCTCCTACATCAAGTTTGTTCCTATTATACTATTGGCTTATCGACATGAGTTGACATTAATATCAAGTCCTAGTTTATTTCAAAAAATTTAACAAGAAATAAAATGCATATGAAATCATATTCAATAAACTGATGCAAGAAGTTGGGTCCACAAAAAGTTGAAAAGTGGAAGTTATTTTCCTATTTTTCAAAATTTATCAAACTTAAATAGAAAATTTGAAGCACTTACACAGTGAATCTTAAAAAGAGTAATATAATATTTAGTATTTTGAATTTAGTTTCCAAAAATCTAATTTATTCTAATACCTAGATGATAAATATTTTTTTTAATAGGTATATGTATAAAAGCCACTTTTTAAAAGTTAGTTTTTTTACCATGCCATGCACATGTACAAACACCAAAATTTGACCTAAATAAAAGTATTTTTCTAATTCCTTTTGGGGAAAGATATGTATCAACCTGTAGATTGATGAGGATATTTTTTTATAAAAATTTTTCAATAGTTATTTAAATTGATTTTGTATTGTCCCTAATTGCTATTTTTAAAAATCAACATGTATGGACACCATAATTTGACCTAAACTAATCATTGTGTAGAGAATTGTCTAAAGATTGATGTCATATAATTTTTTTACAAAAAAAATAATAGATTAAAAGTTATTAGAAACAAAAAAGCCTGATATTTCAAGTTAATGGACCAGTTTGCTTAGAAATTAATAAAAAAATAGAAAACATGATCAAATAAAATCTTATATATATGAAAACTAGACATCATGATCTACAATGGGTTTTAATTTGATAAGTTAATTCTTAAAAAGATCCATCAGCTATATTGCCAAAGTTAGACATTTATCTTGAATCTGTCTTAGTTTTTTAGTTGCAAGTCAAAAACTAAGGGTCGGGTTGCTAAACCTTTCTCGAGCATAAAACCCAAGCAAAAAGTGGCTTGGAATTTCATTTTTTTAGAATGGGTACCTGTTTTAAACTAGGTACCCATTATATTTTCAAAACCTATTCCTGTTCCTAAATGGGTACCCATTTCTTTCAGCATTTTTTGGCCAAAACTTCCCCTCTTCATGGACCCAACCTTTTGCACTTACCCCATTAGGTGGCACCATTTGATGATCTCTCAACATTATCAATTTTGTAGTTTCTTCCTATTACACTATTGGTTCATCAAAAAGAGCTAAGATCAATGGCTAGCCCTAGTTTCATTTTAAAAGGTTGTGGAGGATAAAAATGATGTGACATCATGGTTGAAAAGTCACACAATCTCACAAAACATAAAAATATAGTCTAATAAGTTTTTGTTGTTGTGTCACAAGTCATTTTAATGCTAAAATGTGGAAGTTGGGTGTGTGCAAGAAGTTGTGTCCACTTTTTGACTAAAAAGTGGAAGTGCTTTCCCTAATTTTTAGAATTTGTCATATTTGGCCTAAAAATTTGAAGCACTTAAAGATTTAATCTTGGAAAAAGTCCATAATATGAAATGTAGCACTTGAAGTCTAGTTTCCAAATATGTAATCTATTTTAATACCCAAATGATACAAATTGATTTTCAATAGGCATGTCTAAAAACTACTATTTAAAATTCACTTTTTTAGGACCATACTATGCATGTGTACGTCAACCATATTTTGACCTAAATAAAAGTATTTTTCTAAATCCTTTTGGGAAAGGATTTGTAAAAAAATGAAGATTGTTGAAGATAATTTTTTGTAATGTTTTTTGATTTTTTTTTTAATTTTAATTTTTTATTGACTATAATTTTTGTTTTGAAAACCTGTCATGTATGTCTTGAGCATTACTAGACCTAAACTTATCATTTTTATTTTTATTTTCAAATTGAAAAGAATTGTCTGAAGATTGTTGACATATAATTTTAAAAAATAAAAAGTTATTAAAAAAATAAGAAAACCTATTATTTCAAGTTTATGGACTAGTTTCATAAAAAAAATAGAAAAAATAATCCAATTTAAAATATATATATATATATGTTTTTTTAATCTACACAGTCTCATCTATAATGGGTTGTAATTTCGTTATTTTTTTTTGCAATAAACATCTTCAGACATATGTGCAAAGTCACTCTTTTGTTGTGACACTGGCATGACCTTCAAGTTGTAGGTCAAAGAACGTCCAAAGCTAAGGGTTGGCTCTGTAAACCTTTTTTTTTACTCAAAACCACATAGTAGAAACCAGGCCAAAAATTGAAATTTTAAGAAATGAGATCCCATATCTTAAACGATATCCCATGTAGTTTTTAAAAATTCTAACAATTCACGATATAGGATCATGTTTCTAGAATGCGATCCCATTTCTAGAATACATTATCCTGCTTTTGGCTCAGGGTCTGAAGGTGAAACGGGATCCCATTTAATGAAAAGTGAGATCCCGTAAGTTTGCTTTACCTGATTAGGCACTTTTTCATAAGTCTAAAACTTCCATGAGAAGTGGACCCAACTTCATGCATTTACCCAATTGTGGGACTATTTCTGTAAAGGAATGTGAAAACATTGATTATTTATCAAAGATCAATGGCTCACATAACATATGAAAGTTGTCAGTTTGGCAAAATTTTGTTATGCCATTAGTTGAAAATGTCGAAGTCATCATCAGTAGAGTCCCACATAGAGATTGCAAAAATAAATTCTTAGCACCATGGGACAATTTGGCCCTTCTCAAAAGGAATGGTAGAGGTGATAGATTTTATTGTTGTTCCATTGGTGGTAATAAAAGGAGGTATGAAATAGAAAATTCATCAATATTTATTAAGTATTTTTGTCTAATAGTTATAAATTTTATTTGATAGAAGAACCAACGTGCCAAGCTCTTTAGAAAAGAAATTAACATTCCATCATTTATTGACTACAAGAATTTTTTGACATGCAAAAGTTTTGAATTTTTTTGGTACTATTCTGAAGAGTACAGGGTTATAAATATTTGAAAGTTTCAAGCTATCAAGATTCTTTTGGCTAGAATAGGAATTTATGGACAAGAAATTTTCATAATAAACTTAGGCCTTGAAGGAAATATTATTAGTTTTGATTAATTAATGAATGTGTTGAGAAACCTTTTATGTATTTTGTTCATTACATGTTAATGAAATGTACTCTCCTATGCAATTTTTTGCATCACAACATATTTCATTTAAAATGTTGTATTTTAGTCATAACCTTTATTTAATAAGTCATAATCAATGCATCAATCATTCACAAATGTTTTGTATAATGTACCCTTCATTGGGAATAAAATTATCTTTTATGTGTTTTGTTCATTACATGTTAATGAAATGTACTCTCTAATGCAATTTTTTTTATCACAAGATATTTCATTTCAATTGTTAAATTTTAGTCGTAGCTTTATTTAAAAGGTCATAATCAATGCATCAATCATTCACAAATGATTTTGTAGAATGTACCCTTCATTATGAATGAAATTATGATTGTTTGGACATTACTATTTCTTTGTTTTAAAAGATATCTCTTTATGTTACATCATCTTAAAGTAAGTTTGAATTTTGTATATCTTTCCATTTTCTCTTTCATGATTAGGAGAGTATATCGCACAATCATTCAAAGAGCTAGCTTCTAAAATCTTGGAGGTTATTTAATGAGTGCAAGTCCCACCCCTGTGGAATTTCTCATGTTGGTACAAATTTATACCTTAAGTGTGAATTTGAATATCAACATGATGCTATATTATGATCTCGTATGATGCTACTTAGATAATCAAAATGAATCATGGTCTGTCATTTTATTTTATTACACCTTAATGTATAAATTCATATAATTTTCATTCAATGGGTAGTCAATGACTAAGTCAAATTAGGTTAATAACTAAATTTGACTTTACATATTTTGACAACATAACTACAATTGTGATATTGCTATCAAGATTCAATCGTGTAGTTTTACGAGTCAAACTCATTGACCCATGTTTCATGAGTAGTGGTTCACAAGAACCCATCTCTCATGATAATGAATGGTCCACTTAACACTCATTGCATCTAGGTGATGCTCACAGAGGTGAAGCACTGGGTCTTTCCGAGAGGTCACCCATCCCGATACTTCTCTAGCTCAAGCATGCTTAGCTATGGAGTTTTCCCAAGATTAAGCCCACTTAGCTTGCAACCCCATTTACAAAACATTTGGCTAGTATTATACTACAATTATAATTCTAGACTAGTTTCAAACCTACACCTACTAATTGAATCTAAAACATAGAATGAAGAATCTAAAGACCATATCAAAATCTTTAAGATACATAAAATCAAATTCACATAAAAATTAAATAAATTTACAAAATCCCCTAATTTTCATATTAGAGCCCACCATATAAATATTAAACCATTCAATAAAAAATAAACAATTAAAATGAGTAAAAAAAAACACCAAACAAAAAAATACACAATATATAGATACTCTACTAAATCAAAGATACTATACTAGCTAACTTAATATTTCCTTCAGCCGAAATATTAGCCTGAGTATCCATACGTATTTTGGAATATTATACCCGTGACCGAGAAGTCAAGTCTTCGCTCGAGTTCACGCGCTTTAACCGGACAAAAGCGAGCTAAGACAAAGACTTTGATCCTATTTCGTAGAAGGCCCAGCTATAATGAATGAGTGGCAGAGACTATTTTCTCCAACCCATTACTAATAAGATGACACGTCCCCAGAAATTTGTCAGATCTTATCTATTATATGTTGGAATAATTCAGAGTTGCTTCATTCATTGCCGAAATTGACTTGAGGCCTCAAACGCTTCCATCGGATCGAATTCGATCTAGATTGTTTTTAGGGTTAATTAATGGCTCACGGACCGCGTTGGACTGCCGTCTTCCTCACGGAGTCTTCGGTACCTTCTGGGTCAATCTAACTAATTATAAATCACAGCACTCTGGGTCGTTAGTGGTACCCCCTGACATACTCACAGACCTCTGGTTTTCTGCTTCTGAGTGTTCAGTAGTTATGGGTAACGCGGCTGCATCATCAAGAGCAAGTCGCCAGGTGAAGGTGATGAAGATAGACGGGGAGGTTCTAAAATTCAAGGCTCCTGTAACCGTAGAGCAAGTTCTCCAAGATTACCCAAATCACGTCGTATTACACTCCGACGCCGTTCGTCATCTGGGCATACGAGCCAAGCCTCTGGAGGGATCCACGCAACTTATGACTAAGCAGTTGTATTTTCTGCTCGAGATGCCCAAAATTGAAGCTTTTCGCGCCCCCGGGAGGGTTCGATCCGAGATCAACATGAGCGCACAGTCGCGGCTGGAAGCCATGCTTTTGGCTCGGAGGTCTAGCTCCGATATCACTGGCGCTATTTCTTCTTCATCTCCTTGTGCGTCTTCTGGTAATTCGTCGCCCATGAAGGGGGAAGACGGGTCCATTAGGGTTAAAGTCAGGCTGAGCAAAGCCCAACTGGCTCGACTGACGCAGGAAAGCGATAACAGTAAGGAAACTGCGGCAAAGATTCTGGACCTGTGCCTTGACGACACAGAGCCCAAAAAGAGTGCGCCTTGTAGCTCGAATTTGATAGAAAATCAGGGCTTTGAAAAGCCCCGTCGATCCTGCACGAAATCTGAGGTAATCCATCCTGCTTTTATCTTTGTTTAGTTTAATTTTCATTCCTGCTGTCAAAATTTCAATTTTGGTGGGTTTTTGGCTGAGTTTTCTTTAAATTTTCGTGTGCAGAAAAATCGTGTGAGATTTCATTCTGATGTTCAAAGCGCGAAGGTTCACTGAACGATGAGGAACTGAGACAGCCAAATTCTACTGCAACTGTACTGACCTTAGGGAGCATAGTTTGGAGGAATCGCCAGTGCAACTGAATTTTGTATAGTCTTTTTGCATATAACTGCTTTAATTCAGTTCAAAGCATAGGATTCTTATTACAGTTTTGAGTACACGCCTACTTTATTCGGATGTCTGTGGTTGTAAGGAATCATGGATTGAATATAATAATACTGTATTTTATTTGACAAGACGTCGTTTGATAGTATTCTCTACAGTCTCACTGTGGCTGTATTTCATTTATACTTTTCTATTTTGTTTCAGAGGTAAGTTAATGGTGCTCATCTTCTCTTTCACGGCGTTATAATTACATCACATGAAATTCCAAATGCATCTTGAAAATTTCAAACATAAAATTCAAATTCATAAAGTAAAACGTACAGGATTTATTAGGAAAGAAGTCAACTTTTGCATTAGAAATTAAATTATATGGTTGAGGTTTTATTTAGAATATAAAAGTTATTAAAGGGTTGTAATTAAATTGATTGGACACAATTGATGAGGGTGATACGCTTCTTGATTACACCATTCACTGAGGTTTAAATTCTTTGGAGATGTAATAAACAGAAGGACAATAGTAGGATTGTGCCTTAGATGAATTTGTCGAAATAGATACCCCTCAATCCTTAATTCTAAATTAAAAGAAATTGATTATTTGTGGAACTTAAGTTGATGCTGTCAATATCAACAAAATGGATAATTATATTTTTATATAAATTTTGAAAAAAGATTAGTTAGATAAGTATTAGTAAATCATTTTTAGGAATATGAGGGAATTAATAAAGATATAAAATAAGTGGGGGAATTTTAATAAATAAGGTGAGGTATTTAGTTCTATGATTTATATAGACCCTTATTACGCCGAAGGCGTGTCCTATATGAACTTTTTAAGCTCATTTTGCCCACCAATGGTTCACAAATCCCGAGAGACCCGACAAGGTGCTTAAATCAATCTCAGCCGTGCATATTTTTCGTCACTTTTCGACCGTTTTCCCGCCGCTATTGGTTTCCGCTCCGGTATTTAGTGTTTCCTATATTGAAAATGTTCTGTACTTCTGCAGGCTAGATGGCTCCCGCTAAATTCAATGCCATTTTAATAAGAATCTGGCCCTGTAGGAAGGACGTGCAAAATTATTGGAACACATGGACCTGTCTCTGTTTTTCGCGAGGACAACTTGGCCGTACTCTAAAACCCTCGCCGTTTCAGGCTACGGCTCGCCGGGCAGAATTTGCAGTTAAAATTCTTAAAGCCCTTCTTTGTTGCATTATTTCTGGGCGGTTAAGGTTTCCTGATATTTTTTATTCACTCGTTTTCAGCGTTTTCAGCGTTTTGCTGTTTTTACCACTAACGGAATGCTCCCACTCTATAAAAAACAATGATAACCTCCTCCATTTCGGCCGATAATGCCATTTTAACTTCTTTCCTATTACCACCACTTATATAAATTTATAGATAGGATTCTAATTATAATTTTTAATTACTTTTATAATTTATAAATTAAAGTTATCATTTATATTTTCTATTTATTTTAGAATTTTGTAATTAGTTTAATTTTGTAAAAAATGATTTATATAATTTTATATTTGATAATATTATGATTTTATTAATTGAATATTAATTTTATAATTTTATTAGTTTTATTTTTATTTTATTTTAATATATTTTTTAATTTGATTTTTTATTCAAATTTTATATATATTTATATATATTTTTATTTCTATTAGTTTATTATTTTTCAAAATTTATGATATTTGACATTTATAAATTTAACAAAAAATTAAAAATATTTTTTTTTATTCAAATTTCATAAATATTTATATTTTTCTTATCTCTATTAATAATTAGTAATTAGTAAATGGTAAATGTATGCAAAATGTTCTCTAATGAAAAATATTATTTTCGACTGTTTTCCACCGTTTTTCTGCTGCTTTCCGGGCCGCTCCTCCAAACTCTTCCTCCTTGGTATGGACCTTTCACTTCTCCAATTTGGTGAGCTATAGCAGAAAATAAGGTTTTGGCGAGGGTTTCAGAATATATTAAAATGAAAAATACATTTAGGTTTTAACATTACGACATCATTTATCCCAGGTAGTTAAGTATATACTAGCATAATTAATATATAATATATATATTTTATATAATAAAAAAAAGAAATAATATAATTATTAATTATTAATTATTATATTTTTAAATAAAACTATTGAATACGTATATAAAATGATTATAATTCATAATTAATAATTATTATAATTTTATATTTTACAAAATTAAATTATGATCAAAATTAGTAATTAGTAAATGTATCCAAAAAAATAGATCAAAATTTATCCTAATTGACCTTCCACACTTCTTCGCGGTATCTATTGCACACTAAGGTGCCATTGCTAGTTTTATTAAGTGCTCTAAATTGATTTGTTCTTGCAATTAAAAATTAGGACATGTAAGTTGAGGACATCATAATCAATAACATTATGTATTTCTACCCAAGTCACTTTTGCAAATATATATCTTCCCTATACAACTATATATTTGATTGTGTAGTTGTTGAATTGGTCCTTCTACATGAATCAAATTTGTGATAGTCGTAAGTCTCGAGAACCATTCACCTCTTTCTAAACTTACAAAAAAAAAAGGATTTGTTTAGAGTTTACAAACAATAGGAATAATGTCTGTCTTCGCTATAAGCATATCCAATCAATGACTTTGAACAAAGATCAAAGATGATGCTTAGTCATGAAACATGCTTAAGATGTGATGTAGATTTCAATACTCTATAGATAATGTTGTGAATACTAGGTTTTTATTCTACATGTATGTTCCATGCTATTATTATTAATATTTTTATTACACACATTATATCCAGTTATTATAATGATATATTAATTTGTTCTGATGAAACTTTATAAGTATGAGATTACATGAAATTTTACTTTATATAATATTTTTTATCATGCAATCATAGATGTTTAAGGGAAATCATTTTTATGATGCTATGTGATGAATCTTATTATGTGTCACGTTATCAATGTTAATTATTTTTAAGCTTATTGAAATGTGTTTACATTACATGTATTGTTTATTTCATGGGTTTGAGAATCTATTTTATGATGTGGTTTATGATTTGTATATATTGCAATAGATTCAATGCATATTTAAAATGCTAGGGATATTGCATTGTATGTGAAAGGATTAATCTTTGGCTTTAATCACCATTACATCAACTAGTATTGTTAGATGTCATTTGATGTCTTCAATGATTTTACATGATACAAGTGTAAGCTAGTGACAATTCATAGAGTAGTAATATGGATGTTTATTCACCATCTTAATCAACTTGTGGAATGATTACAATGTGTCTATGTGCATACTAGCATTAACAGAGTACATATATCTTATGAGACCATAGGTTCCTTTATGAATATTGTGCATGACTATGATTTAATTTATGTAGCCTAAATGTGTTCCAAGTATTATTAAATATTTTTTATTCATGTATCCATCTATCTGAATGATCAAAAATAAATTTCAAAGTTCATAGGTGGATTGTTGTGAAGGCATCTTTTACGCATCTCAAAAAGGTAAATATTCATTTTCTTAGTAAAATTTGACTTTTGGCTTGATATGGACGCGTATGGGATCTCATAGAAATTCATAGAAGAAATTAAATGGTCTTTTAGACATGGATAATCACCTAAATTTAATTTGGAAATATTTTTTTTAATTGGAAGGTAATATTGAAGTATATGTTAGAAGTCACATGGCATGTAGGAGTTTTCTCCCTCATTTGACATTTAATTAAATTTACATTTTGACTTTGGAGTGGAGTTTGAATTTTAGCTTGCATCAAGGATATTTTGATGGAAGAGAAATATATTGAATTTATTAAATATTATTGACATTAATCTCACCCTTGATAGGATTCCCAAACAAGATCATAATAGAAAAAACCTTGTGCTTTCACAAAAATAACACTTACACACAATGATTAGCCTAATTCACCATTATCAAATATATTGATAAAAGAGTTACTTAAAAAGTACAATATGAGCTTTCTTATAGGAAAGCAAGAGGAAATACACCTATCATGTGTGTTGACAAGTGCCCCATGATGTGGAAAAAACATGTAGACAAGTTTCCTAGAGGTGTCAACCTATGGATCACTAGGAATGTGCAAACTAACAACCTACTTGACCAACCCATCAATCTCGATGCCAAGTGTTGAGTGACCTTTAAGGTGAGATGGAAAGTCTTCCAACCTCAAAAGGTATGTACATGAGGTTTACCAAACAACCAGGTAACTTCTAGAGGCCTAAAAGGTTACACATTTAGTTAGACAAGATGTTATCTAACCTCATCAACATACACACACTTAATTATAGTTAATAGATAAATTATTCATTCTAACACCCACCTTAAGTGATACTTGGGGAGATCATAAAACTACAAATAGATAGAAATGGGTCCCAACTATGAGGCCATGTTAGGTACCCATGTACAAAGTTTCTCAGAAAGTGGAGTGCAGGAGAAAACCTAGTGGGAACAAAACTCCTCTCCAAAAAGATAAAGAGAAGGATTTAATACCTTCTAAAAAGATGTCCCATGATGATAGGAAAACGATGAAAAAGAAATCCTGAAGCATTTAGAAGTTGTAAACTCTTTCAAAGATGAACTGGTGTTTGTTGGAATCAACGAATCTCTAAGAAATGTAGATCAAGATAAGAGATACAAAAACGTTGCATGAGGGAGTATATGAACACTACTCATCCATGAATATATAGATGTCTATGAAGTTGAAAATATAGATATTACTTTGATTCTGGAGTAATGCACAAGTGACATGTGTACATTACTAATTTTGTGCATTATTGTGTTGTACATAAGTACTAGAATCTTAAAAAATATGATCCAATAAAATAATCTCCCATACGAGAGATCAAGATAGAAGGTGTATGAGAACCCCCAAAAAGAAGATTCCTCCATTGCTTCATTGAAAGAAGCTTTGAGATATATGTCTAGATTCCTTGTCAAAGTTGCCTCCTACATGCAACTAAATAGAGGGTTGTGTGGGGTTCTATATAGGCATGTCACACGAAAGATAAGCAACCAAACTTAACAAAATACAATAGTTCATCCAAAATCTTGCATATAATAAAAAATTTCTACCAAAATGACAGATTGGCAGAGGGAAAATTGGCCCTCTACTATTTTTTTTTTTTTAACAAGAGAATTGTAAACTATAGATTGCACCCCGATAAATTTTACATGCAAATAAAATTGCATAGAACTCTAAACTAAACTTGATGCAAGAATTTGGAAAGGGTTTTTGTTGCACTTCTTTGATACCATGTTAGGATTCTCAAAGAAGATCATAACAACAAAAACCTTGTGCTTTAAAAAAAAACAACACTTGCACACAATGATCAACCTGATTCACCACAATCAAAGAGATTGATAAAAGAGTTGCTTAAAAAGTACAATATGAGCTTGTCTATATAGACAAGGAAGAGGCATTCCACCTATCATGTGGATTGACAAGTGCCCCATGATGTGGTACAAATATGTAGACAAGTGTCCTATAGGTGTCAACCTATAGATGACTAGGAATGTGCAAACCAACAACCTATTTGAACAAGTCATCAACCTTGATGCCGAGTGTTGAGTGACCTTTGAGGTTGTAAGAGAGGGGGACCAACCACGTTCAAGGCCCCAGGTCACAGAGAGCCAAGAGAAGAATCATGCCCTTACTTACCTTAGCTTAAAGGGGTGTCAAGAGATGCGGGACAAGAATGACAAGGACTATAAGGTCCTTCAATAACTCTGCAAGCCCGAAATTCAGAATGGGGATAGGCAAGTTGGTTCTTGGGTTCAAAAAATGTTCTAGCTTAGGAAGCTCTCTGCTCGAGGATGAAAGCGTGGTTTTGAGATGATAGTGCGGCCCACTGGTGTCTCTTAGGTGCACTAGCATTTGCACGATGAAAGGACTAAAAAGACACGATTGAACACTAGAAAATGGACTAACGACCTAGCTAATTACTTCCAAAGGGCCAAAACAAATCTATGAAGTAGGAAAGATATGCACAAATATGATAAAGTAAATATATAAGAGTTAGGGTGGCAAAAATGATCTCACAAAGGTACTCATTCACCAGCTAGCTCCAAGAATACTTCCACCTACACACAATAAAGAGGAAAATTGTTGGGTGGTTGTATAGAGGCCTGCCTCAGTCAAACCCCCGTATTGGTATTTCCACCTCCATAGAAAACCAAGATAGTGATAATCAAGAACTATATGATAAAGAAGGAAATGAAGCAAAGAACACAAAAGCACTACAAAACAGTGTTATGCTATGCACCAAATCATAGAGGAGAGGAGTAGAAAGCTTACCACCTCCACCAAGACCTCACTAGCCAATGGGGGAGAAAATGAGAGGACTCAAGCCCCTGCTACAATGGTGTTGGTTCCACACTTGCTCTACAAAGTTGATGGAGTGTTGTTGTTGCTGCTATCCATGGAGTGCAAAGTGTTGCTTGAGAGTGATGGATGCAAGAACATGCTTGAGAAAGTGTGTAGAGATCTAAATTGAATTCTTAAGCTTGTGAAGAAGATTGATTGAAGGGATGTGTGAATGCTTAGAGGATGCTTGGAGAGATTGCGTAAAGGATGAAATGCATGAAGAACGAGTGAATTTGAAGGAGAGAATGAAGAAAATGGCCATATTTGGGTCAGTTACTCAAAGGGGGTGTTACAAATTGACCTCCAATGGGAAGTGTGATGCCTTTGCAGGCTCTAGACACGTGAATCTTCCAGGGATGTAAGCATTCCGCGTGGATGTCTACGCGTTGTGTGGGCATCCCCAACAATTATTCCTCTGTCAACACACAAAACAAATTCCAAGTGGAATGAAGGCAGCGGGCTTATGTGGAATTTAGCCTTTGAATTTGTTTTCCTAAAGTGAGGAAGGGTAAAAGGGGAATTCGCATAAGGGGTGCAAATTCTCTCCTATACAGTTTTCCCCCACTTTAGAGAGCATGAATACTGATGAGTGCTTCGGTAAAGTAGATTGAAGAATTAGTAAGGTTATAAATGTATACTTGAACCATTGAGGAAGTAGACCACAATCTAGCGAACTCAAGAGTGCAAGAAATGCAAAGGACTTCATAGCCCCACAAAACTATGAAGCTAAAAAATGAAAGCATCTTACAGGCCCACAGACCTACAAGGAGGCAACCCCCAATATCTCTCACATGAAGAAAGCCCCAAAAAGAAAGTGCATCATAGGCTCACAGACCTACAAGGAAGGTGTCACCCAAGATCTCTCACATGGAGGATACCCAAAAAAGTGCCTTACAGACCTGCAGACCTACAAGGAAGCATCCCTCAAGATCTCTCACATGGAGGAAGCTAGGAAAGCACCCTACAGACCCGCGGACCTATAAGGAAGGTGTCCTTAAAGATGTCTCACATGAAGGAAACCTAAAAATGCACCCTATAGACCTGCAAACCTTCAAGGAAGGTGTTCTTCAAGATCTCTCACATGAAGGAAACACAAAAAACTATCTTACAGACCCACAAACCTATAGGGGATCCACCCCCAAGATCTCTCGCATGGAGGAAGCTCAAAGGAAGCAACCTACAGGCCCATAGACCTGTAGGGAGGTATCCTCCAAGATCTATCACATGGATGAAACCCAGAAAAGTGGACTCTGTAGAGTCAAAAAATGGCTTCACAAGCACAACTGCAAAGTGACATGTTTACCCATAGATAGAACATGTCAAAAAGCGGCCACACAGGAAAGTAGGCAAATAGTCTCATAGACCATCAAAAATTTGAAACTTTCAAAGGGGTCTCTTGGGAACCCTGTGTGAGGAAAGGGGTCCACTCAAGGGATGTATTATTTGAAAGTATGGAAGAGATGTCTTCTTTCTTGAATCGATTCATCATCAAGGAATCCTTTTGAAAGATGTTTATTTCATCAAGGAATTTGAAAGGAAGAATATGCCCCCATGTGAGGGGAAGATCAAAGTTGTTCCCATTTTGAAGGAAGGTTCTCAAGTTATTTCTTTATGAACCCATGGTGAAGGAAACATGTTCCATTAGGGTTTCAAGTTGATAATGGAATTCTTGAAAAGAATTTTGTGAAGATTATTGAGAAAAGATTCATTGGAAATGAATGCATTTTTTGAATATCAAAATCTTGAAGAAGTGGCATTGTCACACATGAGAGGGACAACTCAAGCAAAGAAGAGAGAAAGATAAATGAATTTAAGAAAAAGAGAAAAGATAACACAAACAAAGGGCACAGGGGTAGCCTGATATTTCAAGGTTAGAACTGCTCATATATATATATATAGTTTATAAAATGAACTGTCAACAACCCCCTACTATATTAGACCATGTGATGAATGCATGAGAAGACAAAGTAAAAATAAAAAAATGTTTCAACATGGAAGGGAAGCCTAAATTCCCCCAACGCTTTGCATCGTCCCCAATTTATCGAAAATCAAGTCACAAACATGGAAGAATGTTGATACAAATAGAAGAAGTCTTACACCACAAAAACCACACCTATATCCAAGCACCAACAAGAGTGGCAAGGGTCATCTAGACACACATAGCACGATTAAGGGGGAACACATGCACACACATGCACACACATCTAATCTAAAGATAAAGAAGGGGCCTCCCCCTAACACTAATCGACCAACAGGTCGTCTGCTTCCCACTCTAGATCATCGTAGGGGGAAGGAGGATGATGGTGCATGGGCACCCAGGGGTCAACTTGGGTCAATGAAGTTTTGGTTTTTGTGGCTTGGGGTTTCTTTGTGATCTTGATGTAATAAGGTTCAAGGGACCATTCCAATGGTTTGTAATAGGTCTCATGCCAATATTGTAAACTTGGTGCATCTAGGCTTAAGAAAGGAAAAAGTTGCCATGATGCAGCCAAGTAGTAGGGATGATGTAATTTGATGTTTTTAAGTATGATAGGTGTGTCTAGGATCAATTTGTATTGAAATGGAGTCAATTGAGGCATTTGAGTATAAGTTGTTCTAAGTTGTCATAAGTTGTCAACTTTTCCAAAACAAGTGTCATTAGTCCTCCAACGGTTCCCTAATTCAAAAATTAGTTGAGGGATGTTGGAAGGAGTTGGAAAAAGTTTAAAATGCCTCCTTTGGGTTGAGGAAAAGGTTGTTGATGTTTTTGTGAAGATCTAATGCTAAAAACAAGCTCTGTTTTCACAATTCTGTGTGTTTTTTCTCTGATTTCGTGCTTGGTATGGCCAGAAACCTCTTTGTACAGATATAACCCTGACATGGATTGATAGAGGGGTGAAGTAGCTTTCATTTGGTGGTGATTTGGTGTAACTTCATTTGGTATTGAGGAAGTTACAGTCATTTTCTAGAAGTGGGTCTGAAACCCTCATAAACCAAGGTTTTGAGATAAAAATGTTTGTATCTTCCAATTCCACTATGTAAAAATGCTAAATCTGGGTGGAATGGAAGATTTTAATGTTTAATTTGAGATAAAAGGTTTTAGAGGACGAAATGGAGTTTGGAGGAAGATCTTTGATGCCCTAGGCTTGGCATCTCTATGTGACAGGCCTAGAATTGTAAGCAAAAGTCTGAATTTTGCAAGTTTGTGGGTGTTTTTGCAATAAGGGTACTTGGGAAATGTTGAAATGTGTTTTATAATGATTTTGGAACCTTTTTTGTGGCTTAGGGGTGTTGGGGTGTGCCAAGATACTCAGGTTCTTGCATTGTGTAGTCAAATTAGGCCTCCTTATGGTGTTGAAGCTTAGTCCATTGTGGTTTTCCTTTTTGTTGTCATGTCTTGGGGTTTTGAGGATTTGTAGGGGTCCTTGTGAGGTGTCTAAAACTAGTTCCTTTTGTTTGGTTCATTCTCTTAAGAGATTTTTAATTTGACTGTCCCAATTGGACAAGGCTACAAGGAATGTATAACCTAGTATTGGAGTGATAGATGAATGGTTGTTCCTAAGTGTGAAATAATGTTTGTTGGTCTTGTTTTGTCTTTTCAATGGTGCTCAATTCATTTCCAATCCATCTGGTTACATCTAGATGTGAGATGTTAAGTTAGGTTATTAGGTTGCTTATATGAGTGAATGGTGGAATTAGTGAATCCACTAAGAGTATTTGAGATAAGCATAAGATTAGAGTGTAGCCTTCACTACCCACTTTACATCAGATGAGCCTATAGTGCTGGAATGTTAAGAGGAGGAGCATCTAACCCTCCCACAACAAGGGCTAAGGAAGAGGGCCCCGCAAGGTCCTCTCCACCGAGATCTTGTGGAGCTAAGGTCAACTATTTCGTGAAAATTGCTAACAAAGTCAGAACCTCATCCAAAGAGTTAAACATGCACTTCATAAGAGGGTATGTGTAGGATCATCATGGAAAAAACAGGCCCTTAAGTGGCAACAAATTCAAAAAAATTAGAGTTGGACAACTTGACATAAAAATTTGAATAATTTATCTATATTATTTCAAAAATATGTAAGAATAGAATCTGTAGCAAATTGAATGTAGTTTCTAAACTACTAGGTTTTTTTTTAAAAAAAGTCTATTTGGTGAAAATTTTAAATTTCAATGCAATGGTACTTAAATTTCAGGGAAAAAATAAGAAGTAGGTGTCTGACCACCACCTAACCACAATAAAATGATAAAAAAAATTCTAAGATTTTAGATATAAGTAGAGGACTCTTGCCCCGATGTGATGCATATTTTTTGTAATTTTTTCCAAGTAAATAATTAATTATGAATTTTTTATTACAACTTTAAAAAATATAAAAACTAGATGTCTAACCACCTTAACTTGGTCAAAACTTCATGAAATTCAATTTTATTTTTTTAATCCTATAGTATGAGAAGCATTGAATGTGACACATGTTTTGATTCAAAAAATGATACCGCTTGAAAGCTATAAATGTTTTTCAATCACCTATCAATCGACTTTAGTCGTAATTTGAATAGAAAATGAATAATAATTACTTATTAAATTCAAAGTAAAGAATAATTTATATTGGTGGAAAGCTGAAAATATCCTTTAAAAACCCTTTTCGTTTTATCAATTTTGGGTAAAAAAATAGTCGTCAGCCACATACCCATCATATTGCCACTTTTTGGCCCATCATGATCCTGCACATACCCAAGAGTGCCATGTTTTACTTCAATGGATGGAGAAGGTTGCACCTAAGATTCACCGCTAGGCTCACTAAGTGATTTGGGAGCGATGATGAACTCAGGGGAAGCCGAGACTGGTTTCGTCACTAGGACAAAACAAGTCAGCATGGGACCACCTTTCAGAGAAGGTGAGATCCTCTTACATCCTCTATTATTGGAAGGACCATGCTATACCTTTTTCTTTGTCAGAGGAGGCAAAATCCCCACAGGCGAGGCAAGAAGTGTGGAGGAAGAGGAGGAGGAGAGAACCATAGTAGATACGACTGATGTGTTCATCATATCTACCAGTTTTGGAAAATTTTGTACATCTAGAAGGGACATCAATAGAGGTGGCTCCACTAAAAGAGTTATGAACACTTGCACTTTTTTACAGTCAGGTGCATTCACAGTCACAACAAAATTTGAAAGCAATATAGAGATAGTTTGAACAAAAGCAGGGGGGGAGAGGAGGATGCAATAGGAGGCCTTGATGTAGGGGTGGTCGTTTCCTCTTCCTTCCTCTGTAAGGTGGCCTGGTCAGCCATGAGATCCTTTCACTAGTGCTTGTGCTCGTGCATAAGGTAGTTTCTATGACTCTTTGAATTGGAGGCCAGAGACTACAAGGGAACAAAAGGCTCCTACTCAACCATGGGAGTTTCCACTATAGCCATTTCCAATGGAGGAACAGACTCCTGAATGGGAGTAGGAGGAGTAGGTTGAGAGGTAGTGGGGGGAGTTGACTGAAGTGCCTCAGTAGCAGGCCTCTTCTCGTTTACTGCTTTTGGAGTAGGAGTGGTTGGAGGCTGCAGAGGTCAAGATGAAGAGGAATCTCCATGGGACCTTTTCCTCTACCATATAGGTAGTACCAAGGTCCAAGCGGTTTATTAGGGAGGTCTAATATCCTGATCTAGGGTCTAAAACAAGGAAGTATCATCAGAATTAATGAGTAAAAGCCAAGCTTGCTCATCCAATACTCCTCCCAAGAGAGGGGAGTAGATTAGTCATCCTCAGGGGAGGCAACCTTCTCCTTCCATTTTTGGGAAGAAGAGGTAGCCGACTATTGTGCTACAAGAAGAGCCAATCTTGGTTGTCCCTTGCCCCTAATCTTGTACTTTACATAGTTCTTGTAAAGTAGGTCCATTCTTGGAGGAAGCAAACCAACCGGGATGAGCCAAAAGTGATCTCGCAAATATCCCCCACAGGACACCAAAGGATAGTATCCAGTGTCATGAACTACATGCACGACACCTTAATGGGATTAATTTACACATTTATGAATAACGAAGGTGATTCTATTCATGGAAGTTAGCCAAGGTATGCCTAGATTCATCTTGAACAAATCCGACTCTAGAATGATATCAAAAACTGTGTCAAGAGCCCTAGGTCCAACTAGGACAAACAGAGTTATCGATCCATAAGGTTTTAGACAAAGACCACCATGTGTACAGATGGTAGATTTGTTTCTTCATATTCTTTTCTATGTAATGAGTTAAGCCACAATGTCTCTTGTGTAATAATATTCACTTGGCTCACGAGGTCTAGTAGGACTCCTGTCACAATGTTATCATTGAGGTGAGTGGGAATGTAGAGAGGAGAGGGCTTGTTATTTCAGGGTAAGTCTTGTGAAGTGAAAGTTACATCTGGAAAACTAGTCACAAGTTGTGTGGTAGAAGTAACCATGACCATGTTAACATAGGCCTTGGGCTGAGTAAGAGAATCGGTAGAATTAACAATCATGTTGGCAAAATGTGATAGAATGGGTTTGTGTATATCTACAGTTCACTATTCACTTTCACCACTGACTTGTTTGCATTTTTTTTCCTACCATCGATACAAATAGTACCATCCTTGATGTGGTCATGTATCTCATGATGCAGGCACATATAACATTTTGTATCATGCCTGTTAACTCGATAATACTAATAGTAGGTACTTACATCATACCAGTCAGGGTATGGTTCCTTAAGAGGTTTAGGGTTTGGAAAGGTTACGATCTTATCCTTCAATAACTTTTGCAAGATGGAGGAATAAGATTCTGATAACTTTGTGAACATTCAGTTGCATCTAAGGCAGTTTTCATCTGCAACACCTACTACATTCACAACACCTTTTCCTTTCCCAGAGATTGATACAATGGAATTTCCTTCAGAACGGGAGCACAAGGAGGATCCCCCAAACTAAACTATTGTCTGCTCATACTCTTGTAGGGCTGCACACAAATGTGTGAAAGAAGGGTATTTCATAAGGGAAAACTTCTCCTACCAAGGCCTTTGCAAGTTCCCTATGAATACCTTCTGCGCGTCAGAATCGGGCAATAGATATGAGATTTGTGAGAAGAATGCCTGATACCATGCTATGAAATCAATAATCTTTTTGTTATCACCTTGTTTGCATTGGACGAGATCCGAAAATGTCATCTTCGACCCAATGTTAGCTTGAAATTTTCATAGGAATTGGTTTACAATTTGATCAAATAAGAAAATGGAATTATCGAGCAAGGAATAGTACCATTCAAGTGTTGTATCCTTGAGAGATGGAGGAAATAGTTTTTCCATCAATGTGTCATGATGGAAGAAATTTGTGCACAAGGCATTAAAGGAAGACACATGCATTTGTGGGTCCCCTTTACCATTGTATTTCTAAAATTTAGGAATCTCCATTCCCTGAGGGAAGGGAGTGTTCAAAATTGTGACTGACAACAGGCTATGCTGGAAGAAGGTTTGGAAGATAGCCTATGCAGAGGCTTGGGAGAGACTCGTTAACTGGCTTTGCATCTTACCCATATTCTGAAGAAGAGTGTTCAGAATAGGGTCATTAGAAGATAGAGGGCCAGAGGGACCTCCTTTAGAACCACCATTGGAGCCACCACCAGAACCACCGGTGTGACCACCGCCATAACCACTACTAGAGCCACTGCCACTAGTATGGCCTTTGTTGGAGCCACCTCCACTTCCAAAGCCACCAACATGACCTCCTCCATAACCACTTCCACCAACACCACCCCTACTATCGAAGCCATCGCCACTACCAAAGCCTCCACCACTCATCCTACCAAAACCTCCACCACTAGAGGTGGAAGGAGGGGTGAAGCTAAAACCCAAGGGGATCTTGTTCACTTTGGCAGTGCCGGGTCTTTGAGAGGTAGAGGGGATGCTGATTAAGGGTATCATATCGGTCATGTATATAGACGTAGGAGGCATCAATAGTCCTAGCTATTTCTCATGATCTTCAAAAGTGGCTCCCCGTATAATGTTAGGATTGCTTGGAGGGGCACAAGAATTAGTTAGACAAGAGAGACTAGCCAAGAGTTCTATGCCTATTTGGTATTTTCCCACCATGTACTTCAGTTCTCTCATAACCAAGGCAGCTCTTGCCAACTTCGAGTCTCTCCCTAAATGATGTTCCAAGTCACCCAACCCTTTGCTGAGGGTGGAGACATATTCTGTAGGTATATGGACAACCTCATGCTCATCTACCGACGATGGTGTAGGAGACGCAAGAGGAGTGGGGACGTGATCGATCTCATCAAAGAATCCTATCTTGCCCCTTGACAACTACTCCTATGTGGCTAGACCAACAATGGAACTAGAGAAAAGGCCTATAGAGAAACCAATAGTGACCTTCATCCTTTTCCATCGAAAGGTGTCGTATAATTCTCCTAACAATATACCTAGAGGTTGTGGACTGGGTTGTGATGCTCATAAACCTTCACAACACTCAGGTACACAACAATCACAAGGTACAGGGGGAAAAGCCTCAACACCAATAGCTAAACAAACCTTGATTCATGTCGGGTTCACCAAAAATGTAAGAGAGGGGGACCAACCACGTTCAAGGCCCTAGGTCATAGAGATCCAAGAGCGGAAAGTTTCCCTTACCTCAGCTTAAAGGGGTGTTAGGAAATGTGGGACGAGAATGATGAGGACTATAAGGTCCTTTAATCACTTTGCAGGCCCAAAATTTAGAATGGGGCTAGTCAAGTTAGTTTTTGAGTTCAACATTGTGCCTCATGAAGCTCTCTGCCTAAGGATGATAGTGTGGTTCCAGGATGACAGCATCATGCATTGGCATCTCTCAAGTGCGCTAGCATCTGTACAACTAGAGGACTAAATAAATAAGGTTGAACACTAGAAAATGGACTAACGGCCTAGCTAATTACTTCCAAAGGGTCAAAACAAAGCTATGATGTAGGCAAGATATGCACAACTATGATAAAGTAAATATATAAGAGTTAGGGTGGCAAGAATGATCTGACAAAGGTACTCATTCACCAACTAGCTCCAAGAATACTTCCACTTACACACAATAAATAGGAAAATTGTTGGGTGGTTGTATAGGGGTCTTCCAAGCATTCAGACCCCCGTTTTGGTGTTTCCACCTCCACAGATAGCCAAGATAGCGATAATGGAGAAGTATATGATAAAGAAGGAAATGAAGCAAAGAACACAAAAGCACTACAAAACAGTGTTATGCTACCCAACAAATCATAGAGGAGAGGAGTAGAAAGCTTACCACCTCCACCAAGTTTTGACTAACTAATGGGGGAGAAAATGAGAGGACTCAATCCCCTACTACAATGGTGTTGGTTCCACACTTGCTCTACAGAGTTGATGGAGTGTTGTTGCTCCTGCTATGGAGTGAAAAGTGTTGCTTGAGAGTGATGGATGCAAGAAAATGCTTGAGAAATTTTGTAGAGAGATTAATTGAATGCTTAAGATTGTGAAGAAGATTACTTGAAGGGATGTGTGAATTCTTAGAGGATGCTAGGAGAGATTGGGTAGAGGATGAAATGCATGAAGGAGTGAATTTGAAGGAGAGAATGAAGAAACCGGCCATATTCAGGTGGTTAGTTGAAGGGGGCGTTACAAATTGACCTCCAATGGGAAGTGTAATGCCTCTACAGGCTCTAGACGTAGGAATCTGCCAGGGACATAAGCTTTCTACGTGGATGTCTACATGCCTCACGGGCATCCCCGATAGTTATTCCTCTACCAACACAAAAAAAACTGCCAAGTGGGACAAAGGAAACAAGCTTATGTGCAATTTAGCCTTTGAATTTAGTTTCCTAAAGTGAATGGTTGATCTAGAACTACTCAAAAACCATCAAACAACCCAATGTTAGTCATGAAACAAGTCTAAAACAATCATTCCCCATGCAATTCATTCAAATGTTATGAACAAGAAATAAGGCAAAATTAGCCAAATGAAAGCTACTAAATCTCATTCAAGACATTCAAACCAACAGCCCATGGGGGAATTGGTGCTACTTTGATGTGGAAAGTAGCCCTTTCCCAATTCGTTGCAAGCATTGATGATGAACAATGTGATCCTTGATGAAAATTCTCAATAACCTAGCTATGGTGATGAAATGCTATGTAAACCTCGATGAACAATAGATGAACTTGCATAAAATGTGTAGATAATGAATTTTCATAAAGTTGTGGATCCAAAATCAATAGAAGAATCCTCCATTTATAGGAAAGAAGGATGAAGGAATGAGAAACATGGAGGATGTGGGATTAAAGATGAGCCAATAACAATGTGCCACTTGTCAACATGATATTGAAGAGAGGTGGAGCACATTTTGATCAATGTGCATGATAAATGCAAATAGGTAGAATTTGAAATTTGAAAGATGGCTTGTGGAGGAAGAGATGAAAGGTGAGTTAATGCCACTTGGCTCAAGAAAAAGGACATGTAAGCGTTATAAATGCCAAGTTGGAGGACAAGTCCCTTTGGGAGGGAAATTTCAAAATAAAGGAATATTCCAAAGAGATGCCTTTTTGAATAGAAATAGAAGAATTTATAAATCAAATAAATTGATTTACTTCTACAAGTTACAAAATCTAGAGGATTTGATGGATTAGTGTTAGAGTTAATTAGGATTTAATTAACTTAGATGGAGATTAGTTTGATTTGACATTTGACTTAGATTTTAGATTTATTTAAATCAAATGGGAGGAATAATGAATATTAGATTTAATCAAATAAAGGTTAATTTATTTAATTAAAAGAGAAAATATGATTTAATCAAATAAGGTGATTTATTTAATTAAAAGAGGAACATTAGGATTAATTAAATAAAATAATTTATTTAATTAAAAGAAGATGATGATATAATCAAATAAAGTTGATTTATTTAATTAACAAAGGGATTATGATGAATTAATTAAATAAGGACTATTTAATTAATTGGTTAGTAAAGAAGTGATTAAGAGAGAATTGATGTTAGTAAGTCAGGATCAATTGTGCGATATCAATCAATATAATTTGAACATCTACATTTTTCCCCTCTTTAAAGTAATGTACCTGCTATCTTCATTCAAAGAATAACCTTGCCAATATCAAAGTTTTTTTTTTCTTTTTTTTTTTTTCAGATGCCGCACTGCTGCCCCAATGGAAGAATTACGCTAGTATACTACCCCCTCAAGAGATCGAACAAGAATTTGGATTTTGGGTGATTTCTTGAAAAAAGAGGACAAGCTGCCCGACAGGTCCAAAAAGGCTCCTGAATGCTGAAAATGTGCCAAAATGTGAGGAAAAGACTTGAAATGAGCTTCGATCGAGAAAAAATGAGATTGGAGGCTCAAAACCCTAGTTTGACGGCCAAAACAAGGCAAAAAACCCTAATTTTCATGATTAAATAGCCTTGGAGGGGTCACTTTGAATTCATTTTCACTTTTAGACTTTGCGAATTCCTTTGTTTTAAGCTTTGACCCTCCTACAGAATGGTGGAAAGAGTGCTTCCCCAACACATTTCCAAGCGAGTTTGAGTGTACCAATGACCTCCAGGTGCAGGATTAGCGGTATGTGATCCTAACCCGACCTTTAATTTTATTTTTTGAGCACATTTATTACGGTTAAAAGGTCAAACTTTATCCAATGTCACTATATAGTGACACTAGAAGTGCAGAATCGGTGACAATATGAGTCAAATATCATCGTTATTGTCTATTGTGATGTCGTGCTGCAATTTAGCATTAGGGGTTCAACCTGCAAAGGGTGACACCAATGTGAATGGTGACACCACGCTTCTATTAGGTTTTTAGGGGTTTTGGTCAAACAGGCCCGTGTGTGCAAATAACGATGCCATGGCTTGATTTGCACTTTGAAGGGTTCAAGAATCACTATTTGGAGTTTCCAAAGGGCGACGCCATTGCAAATAGCAATGCAATCATGGTTCTTGAGTCAAAAACTCCAAACGAGGTCATTTTTTTTTTTTATGAATTTTAACACTGTGACTTTATGAGTGTAGGAGGATAGGGAGCCCATGCTTTCACATGAACATCAGCCCTCAGTGCTGGGAAGATTGAGAAGATTGCATGAGTTGTGACAATAGAACCTTGGCAAGATTGGCCTATGGTACGTTGCTTATGCACCTGTCGTGAGGACCCATTTGGCGATGATGACAACATTGGTCGAGCGGTGGCATAGTGAGACTTCGTCCTTTCACCTTCCTATCGATAAGGCCATTGTTACACTAGCGGAAATTTGGCATATCTTTCAATTTCCCATCCATGGTGAGCGAGTAATTTATGATACTGATGTCGGTGGTGATGCATATTTTGAGATTCTAGAGGTTTAGGAGCTCACGCTCTCTGAGGGCCAGCTTGGTTTGGACTATTACAAACATTGTGTGCCAGTTTTCAGGTTGACCATAGCAACAATCATTTTTGGATTAGTGGCTCCAAATCGATAGGGTAGATATTTTAGCTTGGGATGAGGCCTAACTTGGGAGCGGATGTTGTGAGAGAGGACACTATTTTCTTGGGGACCAATGATGCTAGCCTCTTTATATAATGATCTTCATGAGTTCACTTACTGTGATAGTAGAGCAATTGGTGTTGGCATCACCCTATTACACATCTGGGCCTAGGAGTACATAGTCATTCTTTGACCGAGGGTTATAGTGGTCGATGTTGAGCCTGACGACCTAATAGTCTGGATGAACAGGGCTGACCTCACCTTCACACACACAAGACAACTCGACCTACCTGACTAGTGCCATGTTATTGATGAGATGACAATTTTCACTTGGCAGCCCTGGTTGCACATGCCTACTTGGTATGATGATGTTCAACAACTATTTTACACCAAACAAGATCGACTTATGCAAGGGTGTGAGCACACCATGATCAAGTGCTGCCTGCCTGATAGGGTAGTGAGATAGTTTGGGGATGTTCATGATTGGCCCATTGATTAGTACATGGCCATCTTCGCACACACATAGACCACCTGGGGTCGGACGATCCCAACGTCAGATGTAGTTGATTCTTTCAGACTGATGGTTGCTAGGCCATGGGCCTATGCATAGGGACATGCAGATCTGGGAACCACATGTGCCTATGATAACTACTTTAGGCCTCCACTTCAGCTCACAGTCCTAGGGATAGTACTGCCACAGAGGAGACCTCGAGGCAGGACAACGAGGAGGGGATAGGTGGGAAAGGTTCTAGGAGCACCTGAAGGTGGATGAGGAGGAGGAGGGGGACCACCTCCACGATAGTTGAACCAGAGGGATCAGAGAGATGGGCACCAATAGAGGGATCAACCGAGGGATCAGTAGCTACCACAACCACCTTAGCCACCTCAGCCTGATCCACGCGACACTTAGATTCAATAGCTTGAGGGGTAGGTACAAGGGCTTTAGGCTTAGATACAGACCCTTACAGTAGAGAGGTACTAGGCTAGATAGTAGGTCTAGGCCCTTATGATAGAGTGAGACTAGAAGCGCCAATAGAGGTAGGTGATAGAGCTGCAACTAGCTGAGGAGGTTGGTAGGTGATAGCAGCTAGAGAGTATGGCTATTGCATCATAGGGTAGGATAGTCCTAGTGTAGATGTACCATGAGGCAGTACAGGAGGTTGAGTATTATCGGCTTCACTATCGGCAGGTTGTACCCTCAGAAACTTGAGTACCAAACTACTCCCAACAGACTAGCATGAGACAGGCAGAGGACCAGCTAGAGAGGTAGGTAGGCAAGGGGAACAACCACTAGGGCTAGCTTATACATTTTTTATTAGTAGCATTCGTTTTGAGATCCACGGGCTCCATTTTTTATAGCCTCGTGGGCATTGTACATTGATTGATACACATATATGATCCTGATTTGTACCATGATAGTTACATTTTTTAATATATATATGATATGATCGATTCATTATGAGATGTGTCCTATTTTATTTATGCATTATGGATGGATGTATTATATGTGATGTGATCTATATGATATGATGCAATATATGATTATGCAGACATGTATAGATGTCATGGATGCATTATTTCTATGCACTTTTATGATGACGATGTATGGAGTATGGATGCAAATGTTATGATATGCAAATGATTTTAATCTGCTTAGACTAATAGATCTATATTATGCCCCTAATGGATGATGTTATATGTTATTATTATGAGTTGTATGAGATGTTATGACATGCTCTTTTTCCTTTTTAGTATCCTTTTCATGCATGATATGGTGATGCTTATATGATTATGCAATGGATGTAAATTGATGAGGGCACAACCCGAGACACAGAAAATAACCCACAAACAAGAGAATAATTTTATTATTCAGAAAATGGAGCTTCTTACATGCAGAGGATCTCAAATCCCCAAGTTCTACAACATATGCAAGCTACAGAAAGCTACAGATTAACCCTTTCGCAATATGCGAGCTTGTCCCCCAAAAAGTTACCCAAAAATTAGAAAACCCGCCCATAAATAGAGCTCCTCCTTATTTTGGAGCCAAAAAAACATTCAAATTGAGTTTAGGCTGTTTTGGCGCCGAAAATTTACAACAAGAAGTTCAAATTTGGAAAGGGCATTTGCAATGGTAACTTCTAGAAAGTGCGCCAACTTCGCGGGGCCATAACTTTTGATCCAGGACTCCGATTCGCGAACCGTTCGAACCGTTGGAAAGCTCTCGAAGTCAAGAACGCGCTCAAAATCTGCTACGCCGATTTTGGCAAGTTTCGGGGCCGATCCGAAGCTCTAAGTGCCTCAAATCCCACTTGGAAGATTTTCAGGTGCAAATCTGGGCAACAAAAATTGCAATATCTTTCCACCCAGGAAGAGAAAATAAAAACCGTGAATTGGGAATTTTATTATGACGAAAAGGGTATCCAAAAATGTAAAAACATCTAAAAATGATAAACTTGAAATTTCACTATTTTTGGGTGATGCAAGATTGCCCTTACACCACTGGATGCTCCTGCATCAGGTTTAATATTAGGAAATTACAAATTAGAAATTTGTCATTATAAGCAAGAGATGTATTGCATCTACTTCCTAGTGTGGATTACTTTGTGTATTGTAGAGATAATTATTATGACCAACAAGATAATAGACTTGTTAGAATATGTCTAGTTGAGAACTTAAATAGCTCAATTAAAGTTATAGCAACATGATTTTTGGATCAATAATGTTCTTAGCTAGATTGTGTTTGGTTAGTACCAATGATTTGATAGTTGAAATGGTAGTTGGAGTCAAAGTTAGTGATTATTAAATTGCATAAATAGTGCACTATTGTAGTAGTTGTGAGTGATTAGACGTAGATGACTTAAATTTTTGCTAGTCATTTTTTGAACAAAACAATAAAATGATAATAGATAATATCATACTATTTCAATAAGAGTGAATTTTACAAATATATAATTAAGTTATTTAATGCATAATTATACTTAATTTATCTTTTTTCAAAGATATAATAATTTAAAAGTCAAAAATACAATTTTATAGAAGATGATTTCATTAAATGCATAATTAATTTTCATATTAATTTACTCTACCACCTCGAAGTACAAAAGGACTACTATGATGAGTCTAATAGTGTTGAATATTATTCAAGCAACTACAAAACATTAATAGATTTGAAATTTGAGCCTCAAATTAATATTTGAATAAGATTGACATTATTGATATAGTTGAAATTTTATTACCAAGATTTTAATGCATCAAAAATATAATAAAATTTAAATATTTTTTGTAGACACTGGAATCATATATACACTAATTTATATATTTACCCCTTCTTAAATCATTAATAGTATTGCCCTAAGTCCCAAAATATTAATATACACTAATTTATGTATTTTCCACATTATTGGCTAATAAATCAATTTAAATCCTAAATTACACTATTAGTTAACTATCTAATCAAATTAATTAACTAAATAATCAATTTAGCTAACTTAAAATCACAAATTAAATAATTATCAACTCGTCCATCAAATAAGTTGACTACCTAATCATCTCCACCTAATTGGAAAATTGATTACCACCTCTCTTCGTCACATCCACCAATCATGGATCTGAAATATCCCTTCACAATTTTCGACAATTTTTCACTAAGATATTTTTAAAAAATTCATGATCCTTTTATTAATTTTTATTTTGTCTTCCAACAATACAACTTTAGTATTTATTTTTATTTCAACAAATTCTTCTTAACAAATATTCACAACAACAATAATAATAATAAGAGAATTATATGTACTCAAATAATATTTTATTTCAATTTCAAATAATAAAAAACCTATGTTTGGAATGGCTACTAGGTCTCCAAAAATTATTAGTCAATAGGCAACTATATATAGTGTGAGATTTGAGCCTAAAACAAGTCTCATGCCTATAAACCACTATTAAGTCATCGGAAAACAAATTTTAGCGATAATTTAATGGTAAAACAGCTATCATTGAATGGTAAAAGCCTCAAAAATCTCACTTATTACATAAAATTCAAATAAATATTGATTTTCCAATGGGATGGGAACATTCTATTTCTACTCACATATTAACATACATATAATTTTCTATCGACATAACCCTTGCATCTCCCTTAGGTACAAGTGCTCGTGATTGTTCTCCCTTCATTGATCTACAGTCTCCAAGGTTGCATTTTGTTGTGTTAACTTTCCTCAAGTTTTTGTGCTCCCTCTAAGGCTTTTCAAACCTTGTTGGTGTGGAAAAAATTCACTAATTGTTTATGTCTTTTCCAAAACTTTATGATAGTGATCCTCTTTTGATCCAAGGGGATACTCGACATCAAAAATTGAAGTGTCCCATATGCTCCAGTAATCATCACTAGATTGAAGTGCTTGAAAATTTGAGTCCAACGCAACTTGAATGGGCTCAAAAGGAGTTTGTATGCCCAAGATATAGCCAGTCAAAGTTCAGGTCAAACTGGTACCTAAGGCCGTTAGAAAAGTGAAAAAAATGGTCGATTTAGAATCAGACGGAACCAGCGTCAATTCGAAGAGCTCGTTGAGACCTTTCCAATGGCATTCCTTTCGTCAAATTTCGAGCTCGTACACACAAGTTACACTAAGTCAAAGTTCGCAAGCACAAGGTTGACCAGGTTGTACGAACGATGATGTCAGCATGACATAAACATGCTGACTTGGCAGTCTGTACAGTACGACAAATAAGTTGGACCAATCCTAGACTAACATGTGTCAATCTGTACATGTAACGTGGCAATACGGATCCGAGTTGGCAGTACGACAAGTGACATGGTGGCTGAGGTGGTAGGCACATGTGGCACTAACTATATGCTTACATAGACTCTAACAGTGAATCACTGCGCCACATGGCACCTCCTCAATATGCCACATGGCCCTCTCATTTCTCCTCTAGCGTGGAAGTTAGTGTTTGTTAAAAATGTGTTTGGGGGGATTCGATCCCCCCACCTCTGTTCTCCAAGGATTGCGAGTTGTCGTTGGGGTGCATGATATGCGCTTAACTGTAAAGCGCCAGCGGTTTGTTTTGTGAACTCCCAATTTAAAATTGGGTTAAAAATAGGAGGTCGAGGGTCGAACCACTAACCCCCCCGGCCCCAAAATAATAAGCAACCATTAGGCCGCTCTGTGTTTTCGGTATATATATATACATTCGGTTGGATATATCGAATTCCCAAAACCCGAAATCCTTAATTTAAAGGAATTTAACCCCTTTTGGGGTAAAACAAACTTAACCCCTAGATAAAAATAACCTCCCAAAACAATAAAAGCCCGAAGATGTCAAATTTAAAGGGCTCAAATAAAATGAAATGATATTAGGGAGATTTTTAAATGATTTTTATATGTAAAAAAGGGGGATTTGAAGATTTATTATGTAAAATGAGGGAATTAGGAGAGATTTTTACCTGATATGGTATGATTGTGTAAATCATATGGTTAAAGGCCATATTAGGAGATTTTTATGTATAAAAAGGGATGATAATGGGAAAGTTAGGCATCCAGGTGATGAGTGAGGAGAGAATGTTCTAAGGACTTGTATACATTTATGTGCAATGAAAGAATATGTTGTCGTTGTGCTGGAAGGAGATGGATCTATAATGTTGTTGAAGCCTTTGTAATCCAAATTTTGGAGCATAATAGGATCAGTCAATCTGTTGGAGAGGGGCTCAGAGACGTAGCCGATTCAGCGAACTCCGTTATCAACTGGTGTTTTGTCTTCTTTCTCTTCCATTTTTTTCATCACATTTCTTATGCTTTGTTCATTTAAGTATTTTAGTTACATTAATTAGTTTTTTAAAAGCTTTGAATAATCATTGTAATCGTTATGCTTTGTTCATTTAAGCCTTTCTTGACATGAAGGCTATGGTGGAAGAGCTTTATGCAGAAAAGAAGAAGCGTGAAAAGGGAGATTCTTGGAAGTGAGAAAAAAAAGGAAGATCAAAAGGACAAAGAAGGAAAATCTCTAGAAACTACATCTCCTCCATCTTCCCCTTCTTCTTCTTCCTCTTCTTCTTCTATTGTTAATCCTTTCAAGAGAAAGTCTAAGCCTATTATTAAACTAGATGTAAAATTTGAATTGCCTAAGTACTATGGGGAGTTAAATGCCGAAAAGTTATATGATTGGATCCAGTAGGTAGAAGTGTATTGTAGGATTCAAGGCCTAGCAGAAGATGCTTCTATGATCCAGTTAGCCACTAGCCAGTTGGGAGGTATAGCTCTCACTTGGTGGGAGAGTAGGACTCGGGAGGAAATTGCTCGCCATGGTAAGGTTAATATGACTTGGATGGAATTTGTTGTTGCCCTTAAAAAATAGTTTTATCCTTTAGGTTATATGCAACAATTAACAATGAATTGGAAAACCTTTAGGCAAGGTAAGGGTCAAGTTGTCCAAGACTACACCCATGAGTTTAGAAAACGGTCTATTGCTTTAAATGTTCCATTGTATACTCAGGATACATTACTTAAGTACATAGGTGGTTTGCATTCTTACCTAAGACATATTATTCTAATGTTGAATCCTAGTAATCTAGACGAAGTGTCAGTCCAAGCCACTCATTTAGAGTCAAGGGGTAAGAACACTTTCAGAGATAATTTCTTAAAGAAATCATCTAAGTTTGAGGGGAAGTCTAAGGGTAAAGACAAAGACAAAGATAAAGGCAAAGGGAAGAAGACAACTACAGTTAAGAAGGAGGGTGATAAGACCACATGCTCCCATTGCAAGAAAGAGGGGCATGATGATTCAAAGTGGTTGAAGTTGCATCCAGACTTAAGGCTGAAAAGATATGGAGGCAATAAAGGCAAGCAAAAGACTGTTGCAATGATTCAACAAGATCTTGGATCTGACTCTAGAGATGAAACACAAATTGTTGCTGTTGGGGTCCAAGGTAAAGAGAAAGGTATAATTCTCTCTTCTAATGCAAATGTTTCTAATGCAAATGCAAGTACAAGTAAAGTATCTGCTCCTCCTAAAGTTGATAAACAACGGAATGAATTGTTTCATATTCAAGTTGTAACTAAGCATACTAAGATTGGCACACTGTTTGATACGGGTTCTCAAGTCAACTTAATATTTGAAGAGGCGGTAAAGAAACTTAATCTAGCTACAACACCTCATACAAAACCATATCCGCTTGGATGGGTTTGCAATGATGCTCAACTGCAGGTAACAAAACAATGTAAATTGAAATTTCCTATCACTGTAAACTTTGTTGATGAGGTAGAGGTAGATGTTGTTCCTTTGGATATTTGTGGGCTTGTGTTAGGGAGTCCTTATCTATATGACAAAAAAGAAATCTTTTATAGGGGGGAATAAGTATCATCTCTTTAAGGATGTGATAGAATACATTGTACGTGCACACAAAGTTAAGACTAATCTTGTACTATTTAATGTTGGTCAGATGAAAAGGTTGGTCAATTCTAGTAAGAAATTTGTATTAATGCTTGTAAAACCCAAAGAGGATGAAAAAGCAGAAGCATTTAAGGGGTGTTATCTAGAGCATAAAATTGAGATGGTCAAAATAGTTTCTGCTTATGATGACTTATTTCAGGAGCCAAAGGGGTTGCCACCTAAGAGAGAGATACAACATGAAATCCAGTTACAGTAGGATGTGCCTCTTCCAAACATCAGCATGTATCATTTATCAATTTTGTAGAATGAGGAAATCAAAAATCAAGTTCAGGAGTTTGTTGAAAAAGGAGTCATATGTCCTAGTACATCTCCTTGTGGTTCTTCTATTGTGCTAGTTCCAAAGAAGGATGGGTCTTGGAGAATGTGCATCGACTATCAAGCCCTGAACAAGATAACGGTAAAGAACAGGTATCCTCTTCCTCAAATTGATGATTTACTTGATCAATTAAAACATGCAGTATATTTCTCTAAGTTAGACTTGTGCAGCAGATATCATTAGATAAGAATTGCAGAAGATGACATTTGGAAAACTGCATTTAAGAAAAAATAGGGTCTGTTCAAGTGGTTGGTCATGCCCTTCGGGCTTTGCAATGTACCAGCTACATTTATGAGAGTCATGGATGACGTCTTTTGTCCTTTTATTGATGATTTTGTCAGAGTCTATCTAGTTGATATTCTTGTATTCAGTTGAACTTGGGAAGATCATGCAATTCATGTAAATAAAGTTTTTGATGTATTGAGAAAAGAAAAACTCTTTGTAAAGATGTCTAAATGTGAATTCGCTAAGACATCCTTAGTGTACTTAGGCTATGTCGTAGGTGGTGGTCAATTGAAAGTAGACCCTGCAAAGGTTGAAGTTATTGTAAAATGGCCTAATCCAAGTATAGTCATTGAAGTCAGAAGTTTCTTAGGTGCAGTCCAGTACTGGAGAAAGTTCATTGCAAACTTCTCCTACATTGCATCACCATTGCATGCATTGACTAGTATGAAGTCAACTTTTTAGTGGGGAGGTCCACAGCAGAAGGCCTTCAATACTTTGAAGGAAAAGTTGAGCACAACACCAGTTTTGGCTTTACCAGATTTACACCAACCGTTTGAGATCGAGACAAATGCGAGTGGATTTTCCATGGGAGCAGTGCTAATGCAAGGAGGTAAACCAATCTACTATCACTCTAAGACCTTTACAGGTGCAGTAATTAACTATCCTACTTATGATAAGGAACTTTATGCATTAGTTCAAAGTGTTAAAAAATGGAAACACTACTTAATGGGGAAAGAAACTTTAATCCACACTGATCACTAGCCACTTCAGTACTTGCACTCATAGTCTAAACTGCAACAAAGTAGACACTTTAGGTGGATGGGTTTTCTTCAACAGTTTCATTTGGTAATTAAGTATAAGAAAGGTGCCCATAAAAAAGTAGTAGATATGTTGTCAAGGCCTCCTGTTATAAATGCTTTGATTATCCTTAAAGGTATTTCCATGTTACATCAAAGTTTTCAAGAACAATATGCTAACGATGAAGACTTCAAGGAAATCTATTCAGCTCTAATTCCAAGCAAACATGTAGAAGAGAAAGATTACTATGTGTAGGATAAACTGTTGTATCACTTGGGAAAGTTATGCATTCCAAAAGATGTACAAGCGTAGGTAATAAGAGAAGCTCACACCTCATTGATTGCACGACATTTTGGGGTAAGAAAGACAATCACTCAGCCGTAGAAGTATTATTGTTGGCCTCATATGTAAGAAACTGTAGCTAAACATGTCAGTGGTGCCTCAATCATTCTTCAGTGTCAATATCTGTCTCAAAAAAACAAGTCAGTCCAGCTTTGTGGGGACTCATGGACACCAAACTAAAGAAGAGTACAACCTTCCATCCGCAGACCAACGAACATACAAAGGTAGTGAACATGACAGTTGTGCATCTGCTCAGAGGTTACTGCAACAAACATCCCAAGTTGTGGGATGAGAGTCTTCATTATGTGTAGCATGCTTACAACCATGCGGCACACTCTTCTACAAAGAGGTCTCCTTTTGAAACTTGCTTCGGTTATGTGCCTAAAACACCGATGGATTTTTATTTTGGGAAGGACGATGTTGAAGATGGACGCCAGGATGCAGAGAAGGCTTTAAAGTTCATCCAGAATGTCCAAGCAATTCATCAGGAAATGGAAGCACAGTTGGAGAAGAGCCAAGCCAAATACAAGGCTCGACATGATAAGCATCACATCAATCATCATTTTCAGGTTGGAGATAGAGTTTGGTTACATATTAGCAAGGAAAAGAATGCAAGGCGAAGGAAGGAAGCTCAAGCCAATTCGATATGGTCCCTTTGAGATCTTGGAAAATATTGGAACCAATGCCTTCCACCTTAATCTTCCTCCATACATGCACATCTATTCAGTTGTCAATGTTGAGAATCTAAAGTTGTACGAGCCTCCAATGATACTAGATGAAGACACAGACATTCAGGTTCCATCAATTGATGATCTTTCACCAGAGCACATGTCAGAGTTGCTAGAGGATGTCATCTTAGACACGAAGGTGAGGGACTTCACAAAGAGGTGTAGTTAGATACCTCAAAGTGGGACAAAGGATGATATGAATCAAGCAAGGAAAATAGATGGAGATTAGTAGTGGGAACTTTACCCTCACTTTCTTTACGAGTAATCAAGCTTTAGGAGGTCCAGCTCTCTAGTGGGAAGGATTGATCCGGGGGGTTTTACAGTAAAAGGTGAAGTGTCTCATATGCTCCAGTAATCATCGCTAGATTGAAGTGCTCAAAATTTTGAGTCCAACGCAACTTGAACAGGCTCAAAAGGAGTCCTTATGTCCAAGATACAGCCAGTCAAAGTTCAGGTCAAACTAGTACCTGAGGCCGTTAGAAAAGTGAAAAAAATGGTTGATTCAGAATTAAACAAAACCAACATCAAGTTAAAGAGCTCGTCGAGACCTTTCCAATGGTGTTCATTTCGTCGAATTTCAAGTTTGTACATGCAAGTTATGCCAAGTCAAAGTTCGCAAGCACAAGGTTGACTAGGCCATACAGACGATGACATCAACATGACATCAACATGTTGACTTGGTAGTCCATATAGTACGACAAACGAGGTGGACCAATCCAAGACTGACACGTGTCAGCCCGTAAATGTGACGTGGCAATATGGATTCGAGTTGGTGGTACAACAGGTGACATGGCAGTTGACGTGGCAGGCACAAGTGGCACTAACTATATGCTGACATAGACTCTGACAACGAATCACGTTGCGCCACATGGCACCTCCTCGGCATGCCACGTGGACCTCTCATTTCTCCTCTGGCGTGACAGTTAGTGTTCATTAAAAATGTGTTTGGGGAGATTTGATCCCCCCACCTCTGTTCTCCAAGGATCGCAGGCTGTCGTTGGGGTGCGCGATATGCACTTAACTGTAAAGCACTGACGGTTTATTTTGTGAACTCCTAATTTGAAATTGGGTTAAAAATAAAAGGTCGAGGGTCGAACCTCCGATCCCCCTAGCCCCAAAATAATAAACAACCATTAGGTCGCTCAGTGTCTTCAGTATATATATACATTCGGCTAGATATACTGAATTCCCAAAACCTGCAAACCTCAATTTAAAGAGATTTAACCCCTTTTGGGGTAAAACAAACTGAACCCCTAGATAAAAATAACCTCCCAAAACAATAAAAGCTTGAAGATGTCAAATTTAAAGGGCTCAAATAAAATGAAATGATATTAGGGAGATTTTTAAATGATTTTTATATGTAAAAAAGGGAGATTTGAAGATTTATTATGTAAAATGGGGGAATTAGGAGAGATTTTTACCTGATATGGTATGATTGTGTAAATCATATGGTTAAAGGCCATATCAGGAGAATTTTATGTATAAAAAGGGGTGATAATGGGAAAGTTGGCATCCAGGTGATGAGTGAGGAGAGAATGTTCTGAGGACTTATATCCATTTTTGTGCAACGAAGGAATATGTTGTTGTTGTGTTGGAAGGAGATGGATCTATAATGTTGTTGAAGCCTTTGTAATCCAGATTTTGGAGCATAATAGGATCGTTCACTCTATTGGAGAGGGGCCCGAAGACGTAGCCGATTCGGCGAACTTCGTTATCAACTGGCATTCTGTCTTCTTTCTCTTCCATTTTTTTCATCACATTTCTTATGCTTTGTTCATTTAAGCATTTACATTAATTAATTTTTTTAAAGCTTTCAATATCATTGTAATCGTTAAGCATTCAAATAGCAATCATTTAGTTTTCAATGCCCTATATCTTTGACTTTTGTTTATAAAAAACACAAACAAAAATTCTAAAGAAATTGTTGGGCTATTTGGAATGTGGTGGTTCAAGTAGTGGGAAAGTTAAGAAAAATACAACAAAATTCCTAAAAACGTCAACGAGCTTTTTCCTTCCACATCACTCTCCCTTTCAATAAATATCCTTGGAGTCCCCCAATAGAATAGTGCAATACTTTCTAGCTCCACAAAACACTTCCAAAAGGGTAGATCAATGGAAAATTAGAGTCCTAATAACATCAAAATTCCTCCCAAATAATGTGTTGATGTGGCAGCCTAAGTTTTCTTTTGGCCTGCTAACTTTATCCTTTCATATTTTCCAAATCCTTTTGACTGCAAATTGTTGAATTTCCTCAAAAGGGATGGTGAATGTTCTTGGATGAGGGTTCCATAGCTAGGTTGAAATAAAACCCAACATCTAAAATCAACCAGAATTTTACTTCAATGTATGCCACATCCTTTTCCAAAATGGTGAATCCCAAACACTCAAGAAGGTTGTGTTAACTTGTTTTTTCTTATTGATAATTCCAAATGTTTCCCTTATTGGTATAGCCAGCTCTAAGAGTGTATAGAATTTTTTTTAATATCATTGTTCATAGATTTTTTATTTATTCCAAACTATCATGCTTGCAGAAAGAAAGATATATATATATATATATATATATTTGATACTTGCAACAACATGTAGATCCTAAATTTAACCTCTAGATGAAGCCAACATTGGAAACTAGAAGATTTTCGCCCTCTAATTCTCAAAGATTCGAGAGGGTTTCCATCCTTAAGGAGAGATGTTGAACCTGAGTTATACAAAAGGGTTTCTGAAAATCAGAAAATGATTGAATGATTCATTTTTTCCAAAAAAAAATTATGCTTTTTTCGTGAACCTTAAAAGTAATTAAAATTTACTTTTTATTTTATTTTGAATATTCATACCTTCTCCTTTTTAATTATTAATTATCTTTTAGATAATTTTTTTTTTTTTAATATTCAATATTTTCACTTTATGATTTTTATTTGCTTTTCGTTTAATATAATAATAATAAATTAAGGGTCATTTTTTCCAATGTTATAACTTAGGCACCTTTTGAACACTTAATAAATTATTATTATATTATTCCTCTATAAATCCTCCCTTCAATCTATGGAGAATAAATATAGGCTTTGATTCCACCAATTCGACTTGGGCCCTTCCTAAAATTGCTTGCACTCAAGAAATAGCAAGTTAAATCTTTCAACTCTTTCCAACTGAAACTATATGTAAATACGAAGATCCCAAATCAATCTCAAAAAATATTCACCATACTTTCATTGCATCAAATCTAGAACAATAAGAAGTTGTAAATTTTTCAAAAAATCTCCTCCAAAATATACTATCAAGCCCATATAGATTTAGCTCCTTACAATTACCAATGACAAGAGATGAGGTAATCATAATCAACACAAATGGAGAATTTTTTTATTGCACCATCTAGAAAACTACAACCCTAAATGGAGGACAACTCTTTGACCTTCAACTATAATCCATAAGGTAATCAAATGGCTTGCCTTCAACTACTGGTCTAAAAAAATCAGTGAGATCAAAACCATTATTGTTATCTAGTGGGGCACCCTTTCGCAACATCTCTCTCAAAAAGGTCATCTTGGAGAGCTTCACTTTGGAATGTGGGTTATTATAAGATGTTTTTGTATCTAACCCAAAGAGTGGATTAATTCAAAAATATTTTTGATCCAACCCTATAGAAGTTGTTTATGATTTCTCTAGAAGATATGCTAATAAAAAATCTTCTCGTATCCAATCAAACTCGTTCATTACTTGTTTTCCCATAATGAACTGACTATCCACATGATAAGCTCTCTTATCATTAGATGTAGATATATCTTTCATATAAAAATGAGTTTCCCATTCAACTTTTCTCTTATAGGAAACTCTTTCCATGTCATTAACTATCATTGATGTAGGTGTACAATTGTCATACCACAAAGCATAATCTCAAGTTACCTTCATGTTGGAATTTCATCTCCATGGTTTTGTAGTTTTGTGAGAATTCTCCAAGGTAATGGAACCATTGCACCCCTAAAACCATGTGTATTTCACTCATGTCTTCTACATAGAAATCATCAATGCTTTGGTGTGTACCAAATGTAATATATAATCCTTTGGTCCTTATGGTGCATGGTACTGTAAATACATTCACCATAGTAATATTAAATCCTTGAAAGTTGTCTATTGATAACCCTTTCTAAGTTATGAAGACCTCATGAATGAAGTTGTGGGTTACCCCACTATCCATCAATGATGTCACATTTTGTTTTTCAACCACTCCTTGGACTCTTAATGGATGATACCAAGGTGCACTTGAGAGTGTAGCAAGGGTACTACTAGGAATCTTCTCCCTTTCAGTAACTTTTAATTTTGCTTCTCCTTCTCTTGATTCTTGAGGTTCTTCCAATTCTTCATTTTCATTAGAAAATAACCTCAATATAATGCACATATCCCTTTGGAAGACACCTATGGCCCAATTCCCAAGGCTCTTTGCATGTTAAGAAAAGTTTCTTTCTCTAGAGTTCATTACTTGTTTAAATTTTCTTGGTGAATATAGGAAATTATTTATTTTGATAATTGTAGAATTTGCTTATTTTGTTACCCAATATTAGTGG
>VDFB02270651.1:126005475-126036466 GCA_007258455.2 Sequoia sempervirens | reverse complement strand
GTTGGATTAGTACTAAGATGAATTACCTTCTATGAAGGCCCAATGCTTCACCATTAAGTTCATCACATAGATGAAATTTGAGCATTAAGAGTACCATTCACTCATAATAAATGGTTTCATTTGAGTCACTACTCATGTAACATGAATGAGTTTGGCTTGAAACATACATTATAAATTCTTGATAGTAATATCACTATTTTGAAATAATGTAAAAATTGTTGGGAATAGGATGCCATTTAATTTTAATCCCAAACATATTTCATGTATCTCCTAAGTCCTTGGAAAGTGTTCCCCAACACTAGGAATAAAAAGAGATTAAATTCGAATGAAATGAACGTGTAAATTGACATTTGTAATTATTCCTAAATGATAGGAACATGTGAGGGAATCCAAGAAGAGCTCCTACAAAATAGGAGCACATGGCATTCCCACATGGAAGGTGGAACCCACCTTGATTTTAGTTAATTGTTTGGAGAAAGATAACACTTCAGTAATGCATGTAAAGATCCTAGAAGTTAAGAATTGATATTTACATGAGTGGAGTTTAGTTTAGTTTAGTTTAGTTTAGTTTAGTTCAATTATGGTTCAGTTATCTTCAGTTGCATGTAGTTTGTTTGAGTTTCATGTTAGTTGACTTCAGTTTACTTGAGCTGCATTCTAATGACTTGAGTTACATGATAGATAATAGGTGGCTACATTCAGTTAATTGGGGATGATCAATCATGCATCATGTTTGTATGAACTGATGGAGAGATATGTTTTAGTGAACAAAGATTGACTTGGACCCATCGTGGGCACCTAAGTTGAGATTTTGGAGTTAACATCTTTGCATGAGAAGATATTTACAAGGCTTGGTTAAGTGGGGCCCATTCTTGGGTGCCAACTTTGAGGAGAATCTTGAAAGATATGTTTGTAATCAATGTTCAATTAAGACTTCAGTTTGGAGTGCCCAAATTGATGGAGTTGGTTTGACATTATTTTTCATGGAAGAACTCTACTTGTACAAGAATGGCATGATATTTGTGAGGATATTTATCCTCTTGTAATTGTCAACTCTTTGGAGTTTACAATATTCACAATTGTCTATTTATTGTAGCAAGTTGAAGAGAGTTCTAAGAGAGTAATTTTGTGAAGCATGGCATAGGATATGTGGATTCATTCTTGGAAACATGAGAGTTTATTGTAGGTTGTGAAGAAGAATTATTGAAGGGAAAAGAAGCATCTCAAGTAGGGGATTGATAAAGAATTCTTGTAATCTTGTTCTAAGGTTAAATAGTACAAGCACTATTGATTCTTGTGGTGGATTTTTTTCTCAAAAGGGTTTCTCCATGGTATATGATGTGTCACTTCTATCTTCTGGTCTTATTCTTCTAGAATCTTCTGTTTACTTCTACAATTGGTAAAATGAATCTAAATAGATAATCATATACAAAAAAATTGTAACAAATAACACTTAATTAGATATAAAATATCATAGTATTACAAGTTTCAAAGCTACAATATTACCTTCATTTTCAACATTTGGTATCATAGCTAATGGTAGGGTAGAGTTTGGGGCACCTTTCTCTTAAAAGTTTGAATGTTTTTTGGTTATACTGGGAGCTTTTACTATTGTGTTATTGCAGATTTGTAAAAGAAGTATGTTACAATGTATTTGGGTTGATGGTTGTAAGACCTGGTATGGCTTGCTCAATCCCTAAAAGGAAAGGCCTCGTTAGAGAGGAGTTCTCCTAGGTGGTAAGGGGAGGGAAGTTGGGTTAAACTAGTTCTTGGGTTAGAGTTAGCAGATTAACCTTTAGTGGTCTTTAACACATGGTTCTGTGTGAGTTGAATTGGTCCATGGTTTTGGAGCTCATGGTTTTGAGCCCATGGTTTTGCATGTATGGATGATCTTCTTTTAGGAGATGGTTATCATGATGTCATGGATAACTTGGTTACATGTTTCAGTTGGAGCTTCTGACAGTGATAGTTTGATGTTTATCTTGTTGCCATGTATAGCTCAATATCATAGTTTAGTGGGAGCTTTGGTAGGATATGGTTATCTTCATGTGGTTTGAAGAGGTTTTAACATCTTGTTTCATGGAGGACCCTTATATTCTTTGGTAAAGGTGTTATTGTTCTTCCTTTGGAGAGGATGTAGTTCTCTTTGGTTTTGAGTATTAATCATTTGATTGGAGCTTCATGATTATATAGGTTGCATTTGAAGTTTGCATGGATTGATTGGTGGGTGCTCATGGATACTAGAGAGACTTGGGTTAGGAAAGATATTCTTGTGTTAAGAGATATATGTTGGAATGGTTACTTGTAAGAAAATATTTTTCAATAGCAAAGACTGAGAAGCCTACATTTGGAAATGGATATGAGTCCATCATAGACCTGATGAGAAGGTTGTCTATTGTATGCACAAGACTATCTTGTATCCCACTCTTGGTCTACTCAGCAGGTAAAATGATGTAAGAGGTGTTTCTTGCCTGATTATTAGATGCATTATTAATAGGTATCTTGTCTTCTCTTATGCATTAATCTTGAGAGGTAGATACATGATTTTATGTATGTCCATTGTCCTCCTTTCAATTTTGAACTTGAGTTAGTTTTGAGGATTTGGGTAGGAGAGATACATGAGATAGTTAGTGAATTTGGGAATATTCTTTTATGTTGTGGGAATTTTTGGCTAAGTTTGATCTACTTTCTGTGAGAGGTTTGCATCTAAGCTCTACCATGTTTCATTATAAGTTGAATGGTTAGATGTTGATATCCTTTCAATTTGGGAGTATTGAAGGAGATCTTACTTTACATAGTTTGACACTATGATAGAGGAGTTAGCCACATCATCTATGTGAAGTGTTATAGGAGGACTTGTTAATGTTGTGATCTTTTTTTTTAGATTTGATATTACCTATGCAATGGGAGTTATAGAAGGTATATGTGTTCTATATGAGAGTGGCGCCTCTCTTAGATTTGTTACACTTTACTACAATGAGTTACTTCAGAGGGTTTTTTATCACATTTCTATTTGTGTTGTTACCTTGGAGTCTTATTTTGCAGGATGGCGCAAGATATACAGGGACTTGTTTGCAGATTTGGGTTGCTATGTTGATAGCATGAAGTTCTACCTATGACAATTTTGGATGAGCTAGAAAATTTCTATTGTTTCTATTCCAATTTGGTATGAGTGTGGTAGTCACTCAGAGTCTTTTGTTATCATTTGAATTTTATGCTTGTCTTCATGAATAGATTGGTGTAGGTTTCAATGACAGAAGAAATGGTTATAGAGACTTGGGAACTTAGGTATTGGTTCTTGCTATAGGAAGGCCATTGACCTTGAGTCCTGTACTTTATTTATAAGAATGATTCCTTGTTTAGAATAATTGCAAATTGCAATGTATAATGTCAAGTAGGAGAATCTTGGGATATGATTCCATTTAATTGCAATCCTAAACATATTTCATGTATCTCTTAAGTCCTTGGAAAGTGTTCCCCAACACTAGGATTAGAAAGAGATTAAAATCGAATGAAATGAACATGTAAATTCAAATTTTTAGTTATTCCTAAATGATAGGAACTTGTGAGGGTGTCCAAGAAGAGATCCTAAAAAATAGGAGCATATGGGGCACCCACATGGAAGGTGGAACCTACCTTGATTTCAGTTAAATTTTTGGAGAAAGATAACACTTAAATAATGCATGTAAAGATCCTATAAGTTAGGAATTGATATTTACATGAGTGGAGTTTAGTTTAGTTTAGTTTAGTTCATTTCAGTATCAATTCAATTCAGTATAGTTTAGTTTAGTTCAGTTCAGTTCAATTCAGTTTAGTTATGGTTCAGTTATCTTTAGTTTCCTGTTAGTTGACTTTAGCTGACTTGAGTTGCATGACAAATAATAGGTGGCTACATTCAATTAAGTGGGGATGATCAATCATGCATCATGTTTGCATGAATTGATGGAGAGATATGTTTTAGTTAATAGAGATTGACTTGGACCCACCTTGGGCTCCCAAGTTGATATCTTGGAGTTAACACCTTGCATGAGAAGATATTTACAAGCCTCAGTTAAGTGGGGCCCATTCTTGGGCACCAACCTACTTTGAGGAGAATCTTGGAAGATATCTTTGTAATCAATGTTGTGTTAAGAAGTTGGTTTGGGATCCCCAAATTGATGAAGGACTTAGTTTGACGTTGTTTTTCAGGGAAGAACTATACTTGCATAAGAATGGTGTAGATATTTGTGAGGAGATTTATCCTCTTGTAATTGTCATCTCTTTGGAGTTTACAATGTTCAAAATTTTCTATTTATTGCAAAAAATTGAAGAGAGTTCTAAGAGAGTACTTTTGTGAAGCATGGCACATAATGTGTGGATTCATGCTTGGACACATGAGTTTATTGCAAGTAGTGAAGAAGAATTGTTGAAGGAAAAATAAGCATCTCAATCAAGGATTGATAATGAATTATTGTAATCTTTTTCTAAGGTTAAGTAATACAAGCTCTATTGATTCTTGTGGTGGAATTTTTCACCAAAAGGGTTTCTCCATGGTATATGCTATGTCACTTCTATCTTCTGGTCTTATTCTTCTACAATCTTTTGTCTACTTATACAATTGGTAAAATTAATCTAAATAGATAATCATATACAAAGAAATTGTAACAAAGAACACTTAATTAGATCTACAATCTCATAGTATTACAACTTTCAAAGCTACAATATTACCTTCATTTTCAATAAAAATTACCTCCTACTTATCAATTAATGAGTTAAAAAATAATTATAATGAATAGTTCATAAGTCACAATAATTTTTTATTTTTTAACAAATGGGGTAGAAAGATAAGTTGGCTTAACCTCTTGAGATGCTCCAAGTGTGTCTAAGTTGTAGTAATGGAATGGGTGACCTTAAGGGAAGGTCTAATGTTTCACCTCTTTGAGCATCACCTAGATTCAATGAATGTTAAGTGCGCCATTTTTTCTCATGAGAGATGAGTTCATCTGGACCATGAATCATGAAACAAGGGTCAATAATTTTGACTCAAAAACTATAAAGTTTAAACCTGATAATAGTATCATAATTTGACACATTCTGGGAAATACCTTCTACTTATCAATTTATTAGAAAAATTGGCTCTCTAATTAATTTTCGTAAGGAAAATAATTTATTCAAGGTTTTTCAAATGGAGTATAGAGAGAAACAAGATTAAAATTTGAGTAAAACCCATCATTAGGTGCACATGAGTTGGAGTACTACTATTATCTTGGTGACCTTTTGGGAAGGCCCAATGCTTCACCTATGAGAGAATCACCAAGATTTAATGAGTCTTAAGTGGACCATTCATTCTCATGAAATATTGGTTCGTGTGAACCACTACTGATGGAAAATTTATCAATGGGTTTGACTTGAAAACTATATAGTTGATTCTTGATAGCAAAATCATAATTTGAAATATTATGGAAAAATATTCCTACTTATGATGAGATAAAGGGGTTTTATAATTAATTGTTCATAAGGAACAACACTTTTTAAAGGTTTTCAAAATGGGCTAGAAAGCTAAGTGGGATTAATGTTGAGGAAGACTTCATGGTTAAGTACACTTGAGTTTGAGTAGAACAAGGATGGGTGACCTCTTCAGAAAGCCTAATGGTTCACCTTGATGAGAAACAACTATAGAAATTATTGCTAAGATGACCATTCATAATCATGAGAGATGGGTTCATCTAATCCATTATTCATGAAATATGTGCCAATGAGTTCTACTCAAAAGATACACAATTTTAATGCTATAGCAATATCATGTGAGTTAACATATTATGGAAAATACCTCCTACTTATTAGTTGGTGAGAAAAAAGGGCTCTGTTATTAATGATTTATAAGGAACAACACTTGCTAAAGTTTTTCCAAATGTGTTAGGAACCTAAGTAGGATGAAAACTTGGGGAAACTCCATGGTTAGGTGTGTTAGAGATGGAAGAGTACTAGGATGGGTGACAACTTGGGAAGGCTCATTGATTCACCTAGATGCAATAAGTGATGAAATATTGGGAAAGCGATTTCCTAAATAGGACTTTAAAGATCCATAATAGGTGTCTTTCCCTAGGGGCATTTCATTAGGAAAGAGAACATAAGGAGCAGATATTTACTTTCAACCTCAAATGTGGGTCAATCAGACTTGGATCTTAGTTCCTTTAGGGTAGTAGGATAATGGAATATATCTAAAACCAATTTTAAGTGATATGCAATGCCTAAAATACATGAACTATAAAACCTAGAATATGAAATGCAAATCCTTGAAAGTATAGAAAATGAAACCAAAGTTTGCAAGAAGATCTGAGAAGGGTTAGGACACATGTAGTAGCCACCAAAAGTAGGATATGAGCTTTGTTGAAGGATAGGTTCACCTAGGGTGAATGGGTCCTAGTTAGGGATCCTAAAAATCCTTTTTGTAGTCCTTTGAGGCAATCTATTAGCTTCTATTTTACACAAGTTCGAGTATCATACAAAGTTCTAGGAATAAATTATGAATCCAAGTTTTTGTGACTTGACAATAATGAATGCAACAAATGTAAGATTGTAAAATTTCTCTTCAATTATATTTTCAATCCTTCTTCAAATTGTAATCTACACATACAAAGAGGGAAATATTATTGTTTTTGAGTGGGGGTTTTCCTTAATCAAACCCCATGTTTGGTAATTAAACCTTGATAAAAGAATAATGACAATGGAGAAGGAAATGATGAATGAAAATTTGCTCGATCAAACTCACCAAACCTTCAATAGCATCCCTTAAAGGAATGAAGTCAAACACAACACTCCACTTGGAATTGATCTTACTTTGCTTTATTTGTTGGATACTTGAATGCTTGGATGCTTTAAGGATCAACAATGCATATTAGCCTTGACAAGACAATATGAACACACATAACTTGAACATGATGATAGGATATTGGTTGCTGCAAAAATTTACTGATAAATCTACTCTTGAATTCTCTCAAAATTATTTGATCATGCATGTTAGATTTGAATTGATAAAAATACTATGTATTTATAGGTGTTTATCTATTTTTTTGAAAATTAGATTATAAAAGCTAACAATTGCATATGAAATTTGAATAATTAAAAAACCACCAAAAACATATTTAAAAATGGGTTCTATGACTTAGAGGGGACCCACTCACCCTTGGGTGAATGGGTCTTGGCCTAAAAATCCAAGAAACTCATTCTCTAATGTGATTAAAATATTAATTGCATTAATTAAATGTTGTTTTCTCTTTTGATAAATGGGATAAATAAGGCTTTGGAATACATAATTTGGTAAATTAGGAGCTTCATTAAGTCCAATTAATTAAGGGACCCCCAAAAAGTGTGAAATTGTAAAGGTCATATAATTTCCTACACTACATTTAGCCCCCACTTTAGTGAGAGTATGAACTCACACTTAGAATCACACAAAAGTAGATAAATATGTATCGAAAGAGGTCCAAGTGTACACATGTTAGAAATATAGGATGAAAAATATCAAGGAGAATGATCAAGCCACCAAGATCAAAGATCCCATGGAAAACCAACATAAGGACAAAGGGACACACAAGATGTGTAAGATACATGCAATAAGATAAGATACACAAGCATACAATGTTAAAGCTAATGTAAATGGGATGGACTAGCTACAATTGTGTTGTCCATCAAATATGCTCATGGCTCCACTAGCAAGAAAGTTTAGTTATGCTAGGTGGCTATGAAAATATACTTAAAAGGCTAGTGTAATTTTGGTATACACTAGGTGAGCCCCAAAGGAAAGATAAGAAACACACACTAGGTCTACAAGGTGTGTACCCATAACAAAGGTGGCACATGGGAAAAGTCATCACAAACATTGTGTATCCATAAGTTAGTGCAAAAATGATCAATGCTATGCCAACACTACACTAATTCCAACCTCTATGAACAAAAGTGAAGCACAAATGTCAATATGTTCATGTAAAAATAATTCCAATGTATGCCACCACTTTAAATTTATTAATAAAACCCATGATATGACCAATTACTTTAAAGTAGAAATGATATATGCCAATTGATAAAAGGGCCATGAGAGCTTATTTGGAAAGCCCTATTCCAATCATATGTTTCCAAATAAAGTTGCATCATGAAAAATGAGAGTTTTTTCCCCCACATGCAATCTCAAAAGATAACACATAAGGGATCCACAAATTTTGGGTAAAAAACATGTCTTCACTATAGTAATATAATAGAGCTTGGAACTGTCATCATTCCCCAAATACTTAATGGATCAACAAACATAAAGGAGGAATGACACATAGATAGATAGAGGACAAGTAAACCTTTTGGGTCAACATGGAAGATACCTAAATGTCTCAATGCTTTGCATCATCCCCAAAAGGAAAGCACAAGACAACAAATATGATAGATAGAAGAATGTAGATACAAATAAAATAATGTTATGACTAATTTCATTTCCTTTAGATCCTTTCACCAATAGAGTAACAAGGGTCATCCAAAGAAAACTCACAAACATAAAGGCACACCAAGCAGGAAAGTACGAGGGATTGCATTACATACATGCAATCACAAATAACATAGAGAGGACAAAAAATTAGTATGCCACATGTGAGCCAACCTATAACAGGTCGTTTGCATCCCAATCTTGTTCATCATATATAGAAGGAAAATAACTAGCCAAAGGAGGAATGACAAGTGTCATACTAGGAAAAACACCAAGTTCAACATGTGGTGATTCACTCTTTTCCTAAGGATCATCATGATTGCACCCATCTAATTTCATAGAAGTGGAAAATAATAAATTCATTATATTATGCACTTCATTAATTTTAGCAATATCATCATCATCATCCAAGTTAAACACAACAAGAGGCCTAATGACAATGTCCATTGTATGCTTTTTTTTTTCTTTAGAAGTTTCATGTTGTGAAAAAGGTGGAGAATCATCGTGCTTTGTTTGAGTCGGTTTGTTCTTTTCTTCTAATTGACAATCAATAACACAATGTCTACGTACAACTACAATATTTAGCATTTTTATTTCTTCTTGCATAATTTTTAAGTTATGATGGTGCAGGAGCGGGTTTATCAACCATCAGTATCTTTTCTTCCCTTAAGGGAGGAACGAAAGGGACCTTCAAGGGTTGTGAAACCAATTTTTCTTTAGGCTTATAAACTTGTTTGATTTTAGGACAAACAATGGGAATTTTATGGTTATCTCTTGGTTTCTTGTAGGATATAGGTTGCAGAATAACATCATGTCTTATTTATTTTGGTTCAAGCATAGGTTCATCCACAACATTTGGAGTGGGAGGAACAACTATGGGTGATCCCACAATACTGGTTTACAATTCTTGGCGAAATTGGACACTGAAATAATTTTTTTAACTAAATCTTCACTTTCGAGCACCTATAGTGGCTAAACTATGAGGAATTTGAAGATGATGCAAACTAGTGATTTGTGACATTTTTTTGTAGATTCTAAATATATTTTTTTCAAAAATTTTTGAATCAAATTGCACTTCTTTTTCCATTTCTTTTGAAAACTATTTTTTTTAGTAAACACCATTTTTAAGGACACTCACTGTATATAACATAACTTTTTTTCCATGAAGGATAAAATTATAATTTTTTCAAATTTAGATTTATAACTATGATATCCAGTGCCTCCAATTGGTTTCAAGTGTTTTATTGAACATTTTTTCCTTAATCAATTTTAGAAGTCAAACCAATTACAATTCAGACATAGGTAGACTACATACAACATAACTTTTTTTGTATGTTTTAAAATTCAGTTTTGTTTTTGTTAGATCAAGGACTTCAATATCTGCTGCACTCATATTTTTCAATCTTTTTTTTGATAAGTTTCTATTTTTCCACATGTGTAGAACATAGAGCTTGATTTTCAGTGAAAAACCTATGTTTAAAAAAACTAAAAAACCAAATACATACTAAAGCCAAAAATATATTAAAATTATATTTGTTGGATAGCTTGTTCTGAGGAATAACATCATCTAGTTGGGTCTATGAAGTCTCCTCCATTTTCATCTATTGGTGTGAATAAGTCTTGTACCTAGTTTATTCCTTTACTAGGGACTTAGCGGACTTAATTCACATGTTAAGTTTACTTAGGATATTAGTTGTCATATCTAGATAAGTATTAGTTGTCTTATCTAGAATTTCCATTTTTCTAGGTAGTTATGAGCTAGTTGTCTCATGTGATAGGATTAAGACACTTGTCATGATCTTGTCTTATCCTATCTCTCATCCTTACCATTATAAGCAAGGAATCTCTAGCATATTATTGCGTTGCATAGCATTGTATTGTATTGCATTGATCATATTGTATCATATTGCAATCCTTGTTTGGTGGAATAACATCTTCCATTGTTGCTTCTCTCTATCTCTTGTGGAGGTTCTTTGGTGTTGCAAATTAAAGATCTTGGGTTGATAACTTAAACATGGTATCAGAGCTTTGAATCTGGCAAGCCCCTTCCATTTCTTTATTAGAGAGTTTCCATCAATCTTTATTGTGATTTTTGAGTTTCTTGTATCCTATATTGCATGCTTGCATTTTGGTGAGATTTGGTGATTGCATCACTTTTGGCTATAGTGGCAATATTGTAGGCTATCCCATTGCGTCTAGAAGGCTCGAAAAAGTCAAATTTGGCTTTTGTTTCACTCAATTTCGTCACCATTTGCAACTTTGGCAAAGAAGGGTTTCAAGCTCAGATCTAGTTAACAACTTTTTACAGGAGCACTTTTGGCAAAAAAAAAGTTTGCCATTTCATCTGGGTGGCCGCTTCCAAGTTCTTTGATATATAATTTGCCTACATTAGGCAAAAGTTGTTTCTGGAGCAAAATTTTTTAGCAGAGGCCGTACGACCCCCTGTGCAGGTAAGCGTGTTGTCAGAAAATTTTTTCAAAAAAAAATTATTTTTTCAGCTTTTTTCTAGTGGTTTTTTTATTCAAAAAATTTCAAAAAAAAAATCTATATTAAATTTTTTTTAAAGCACTTGAAAGCGCTATGTACTGCTTTAGGCGGGACCCGTAGCATTATAAGCCGTTGCAGACTTTAAAAATTTGGGGACTGTTGGAGCCCACAACTCTTCCTAACCACCAGGAGGGCAGTCTCTTCACTGCCGCAGTCACCGCCAGTGGGCGGCTCCCCAAACCGCCAGCAGCGGCATTAACTGCTGCACTAGCCGCCAGGTGGGCGGCAGTCATCTGACTGCCAGCTGTCACCAAAACTGCCAGTTTCTCCTAACTGTTAGGAATTTTTTGTAGCAGCCAGCACACGGTCACATGGAGGATCGACGGCTAGCCCCTGAGGGCTAAACTTTTGCTCCTATTTAGTGTTCAAGGTGCCTAAAATAGGCCTTTTTTTCAATTTTCAATAACTTTTCACCACAGAGTCAGATTTTCGAAAATGAGATATCGTCGGAAAGCTAGTTTGATGAACTTCGCAGTGGTATAGGTGAATTTTCCAGATTTTGACATTTTTTTCTAGATTTTTCAGCTTGAAGGTACAAGTGCATTTATTCCTTGTTTTTGGCGTAACTTTTGCAAATGAAGTCAAAATTTGGAAAACTATTTTTTGAAATTGCTCAGAAAAATGCAAGGAATCTGTTTGTAACCTCTATTTTCAGTTTCAACAAGCCCCTTTTTTCTGAAAATTGTAAAAATCACCATGTTATAAACAGTTGATTTGAGCTTGTCACTTGTAAAAATTGCAAAAATTGTTCATTGTAATTTGCTGGGGGGTTTGCAAATTAAGTTTTAATACATTCTGGGGGGGTGAAAGGCACAATTTAAGTGCCACATTGTCTTCTTTCTTTTGGTGTTCATGGCGGATCTAAGACAAATTGAACCACTCACTCCATATAATTATCATACATGGAAGCTAAAAATGACTCAATTGTTACAATCTAAGGGTCTATGGCCAATGTTAGATGTAGAACAACCTGAATTTACAAGGGATTATGAAAAATTTGTCCATAGATGTAAAATGGATGAAGCAAAAGGGCTCATTGGCTTACATGTATCTGATAATTTGTTGTTTCATATTTCAGAGTGCAAAACACCTAAGAATGTTTGGGATAAACTTGAAGAATTGTATGGTAAAACAAATCATTTCAAAGCCTTACAACTTCAAGCAGAACTACAATACCTCTCTCCAGATGCATTTCCTTCAATTTAGGATTTCCTTGCACAATTCAAGATGATTTTGTTACAGTTGAAAGGATGTGGACATGATGTATCTAGTGATGAATGTATCTTCTTTATTCTGTCTAAGTTAAAGGGCCCTTATCAAGTGTTTTATTCTACTTTCTATTCAACTATGGATGCAATGGGGAAAGATTACAAAATGCCTACATTTGAGTTGTTTTGTGAGTGTTTTACTAGGGAGGAAGCCAAGTTAATTCAGTTGGATGCCTTACCTAATTCTAAGAATCATGCTCTAATGGCTCAATCATCCAAGGGTAAAGGAAAGAACAAGAAGAAGCCCAAAGCAGAATCATCTTCTGGTAGTGAGAATCCCTCCAAACTGAAGCCGAAGAACAATTAAAAGTCCACTCAATCTCCTTCTTCTTCTACCTCTGGAGATTCTTCTTCCAAGTCCAAGAAAAAGAAAAGAGATCCTTATTCATTTTGTGGCAAAATTGGGCATGATGCATCTCATTGCTTTAAGAGATTAGAGGCCGTGGAGGAAGCTATGAAGAAGCACAATATTTCAGTGGCTAAGCCTTCTTCCATGGGCAAAGGGAAAGCTCTTTTAGCACAGGATATTCATTCATCTTTAGACTGTTGGATTCTTGATTCAGGTGCTTCACATCACATGACCAATTCATGTGATCTTCTTGATTCCATAGTTCATACTTCTACTTCTTAGATTACAGTTGGGAACTCTTCACAGATTCTAGTTTTGGGGATAGGCTCCGTTCAGATGCTAGATGGGTGCATTGAGGATGTTCTTCTTGTTCTTGATATTTTAGTGAATCTACTTTCAATATATCAGATTTGTCATTCTAGAGATGGGAAGTCAATTGAGTTTACTCCACAAAATGTGACTATTAGATAGTTATAGGATCCTGAGAAGATTGTTGCTACAGGGATAGTTGATCATGAGAATCATTTGAATCGATTTGATGGATTTGAGTCTTTAGCGGGTTCATGTTTTGTTGCTCATGCTGATTCAATGAGAAAGCTTTGGCATGATAGATTTGGGCACTTGAACTATAGATATCTTTAGCAAATGCAAGCACATAACTTAGTGGTTGGTCTTCCAAAGATCACTTGCATAGATGGTGTTTGTCAAGGTTGTGTTCTTGGTAAGCAACATCAAGATCCTTTTCCTAAGGGTTAAGCTACACGTGCAGCCACACCCCTTGAGTTGGTCCATAGTGATCTCATGTCATTCCCAACTCCTTTTTCAGGGGCTAAGTATGTGCTCACATTCATTGATGATTTTTCTTGCTGGACATGGGTCTATTTTCTGAGGCTCAAGAGTGAAGTCCTCACCAACTTCAAGACCTTCAAAACATTTGTGGAGAAGTAGCTAGGTTTTTCTCTTTGACAGATACACACAGATAATGGGGGGAGTATGTCAATCAGGCATTTCAGGATTTTTGCAGTGAGCATGGTATTCTTCATCAGCACACAGTTCCTTACACTCCTCAACATAATGGTGTGGTAGAGAGAAAGAACAAGACTCTCAGGGAAATGGCTAATTGTATGATTTAGTCCAGGTCCATGGCTCCCACCTTTTCGGTTGAAACTGTCAATTGTGGCAACTATATTCAGAATCATATGCCCCACAAGGTAGTGTAGAATATGACCCCTAAGGAGGCTTGGTCTCATCACAAGCCTAATGTATCCTTCTTTAGAGTATTCGGTAGTGAGGCTTGGGCATTCATTCCGAATGGTCGGCGTAAATCCATGGAGAAGAAGAGTCATCAGTACATCTATGTTAGCTATTGTGAGGATGTGAAGGCATATAGATTGTTTGATCCTAACACACGAGAGGTACATTTTCGATGTGATGTTTAGTTTTCTGAGATCTTCACCCAGTCAGATCCTCCTTCGAATTCTTCATCACAACCTACTCAATCTTCTTCAGTTGATGATGTTTTGCTACTTGAGGAAGATTTTGATGATGTTCTTGATGCACCTCCTCCTCAGTCACCCACTAGGCCATGATGGGCTCGAGTTACTCTTGAGGAGGCTGGTCCTCTTGTTGGTGATCCCATAGACACTCGCCACACTCATTCTCAGACTTCTGGAATTAGTCTTTTGAATCATGTAGTTTCAGATGATCCTCAAAAGTTTTCAAATGCTTTAGGTATTCTAGAATGGGATAGTGTTATGGCTGATGAGTTTTCTTCCTTGATGAAGAATCATACTTGGGATCTTGTGCCTCTTCCTAAGGGAAGAAAGTTGGTTCGGTGCAAGTGGGTGTATCGTACCAAGTATGCAGTAGATGGTTCCATTGACAAGTACAAGGCTCATCTTGTTGCGAATGGGTTTTCTCAGGTTGAAGGAATTGACTATTCTGAGACCTTTGCTCCTGTTGCCAAGATGGATTCTATTCACCTTGTCCTTACTATAGCTGCATCACAGGGATGGTCAGTATTTCAGATGGATGTGAAGAGTGCTTTCTTGCATGGGGATCTTCATGAGGAGATCTATATGGAGTAGCCACCAGGTTTTGTGCAGGACTCTTCACTTGTTTGCAGGCTTCGACGTTGGATAGTTTCTTGCTTGCTTCCAGCTACACTCGCCACCATTCTGATACCATAGTTTATACACAGATACATGGAGAGGATCTACTTATACTTGTGCTCTATGTGGATGATTTGCTTCTTGTAGGGAGTTCTACTTCCATGATTTAGAGTACCCAACGAGCATTGATGGAGCGATTTGATATGACTGACCTTGGTCTTCAGGTTCATCAAACTTCTGAGGGGATCTTCATTTTCCAGCAGAAGTATGCTCTTGATTTGCTTCAGAGATTTGGCATGGCTGATTGCAAGCCTGCCCCTACTCCATTCCAGTCAGGTGAACATGTCTTGTCTTCCAGTTGCACTACTCCTACAGTTGATCCTACCTTGTATCGACAGTTGGTTGGTAGTCTTTTGTACTTGACACATAGTCATCCTGATATTTTCTTTATGGTTGGACTTGTCTCTCGCTTCTCACAGGAGCCTCATGAGAGTCATTGGAAGGCCACTAAGCGTATCTTGAGATACATTCAGGGCACTACTCATTTTGGCATTCACTACACTTTAGGTGCATCTTAGATTGTGGGCTTCACTGACTCAAATTGGGCTAGTGATGTCAATGATCAAAAGTCTACTTTTGGCTTTGTCTTTTTCCTTGATTCTGGTTTGATTGCATGGTCATGCAAGAAGCAGACTGCTAGTGCATTATCATCGACAGAGGTTGAGTATCGAGGTGTCGTGTTGGCTAGTCAGGAGGTTTTGTGGCTTCATCAATTGATGACTGAGTTTGGATTCCCTTCCACTCATCCCACTACTCTTTGGTGTGACAATTAGAGTGCCATTCATATCTCTCATAACCCAGTGGAGCATCAACGGACTAAGCATATTGAGATCCACATGCACTTCATTAGGTAGTTCATCCAGGATGGTGTTCTCAGGTTGGAGTATTTGCCTACAGATCAGCAGGTTGTAGACATCTTCACTAAACCTTTGGCATCGCCTCATTATCTTCAGTTGTGATCAATGCTTGGGGTGAAGGAAGTTTTCCTTGGGGGTTCTTGAGGAGTCCTCCTTCCTTCATTAGTTTTTAGCTTTCTTTGTAGCTTTTTCTCTCTTTTGGAGAGGAGTTTTCTCCTTTTCTCCGCTTGTGAGAGTTTTTTGTTTTGTACATGGGTACCTCATTAGGCCTAGTTGTCGGGACCAATCTTTTGCATGTATGCATTGGTTTGTACCTCCCTAAGTTGCACTTAAGGGGGGGTGTTGGTGTGAATAAGTCTTGTACCTAGTTTATTCCTTTACTAGGAACTTAGGGGACTTAATTCACATGTTAAGTTTACTTAGGATATTAGTTGTCATATCTAGATAAGTATTAGTTGTCTTATCTAGAATTTCCACTTTCCTAGGTAGTTATGAGTTAGTTGTCTCATGCGATAGGATTAAGACACTTGTCATGATCTTGTCTTATCCTATCTCTCATCCTTGCCTTTATAAGCAAGGCATCTCTAGCATATTATTGTGTTGCATAGCATTGTATTGTATTGCATTGATCATATTGTATCATATTGCAATCCTTGTTTGGTGGAATAACATCTTCCATTGTTGCTTCTCTCTATCTCTTGTGGAGGTTCTTTGGTGTTGCAGATTGAAGATCTTGGGTTGATAACTTCAACATCATCCTCAACTCGAGCTTTGAAGGGAAAAATTATAGAGTGTTTTTGTGCCAAAGGGTGAGAAGGTGGGAAAAGGGAGGTTTTCTCAAACTAAAAGAGTTTGAGTGAACCCCCAAGGAGTTCGATCAAACCCTAGTTCAAGTGAATCCCCTTTCCAAAAAGGTTTTCCTTTTTTTCTTTTGGGAATGGTGGGACCCTGCATTTAATGGGTTCACTTGAACTTGGGTTCTAGCGAACCCCTTTTGGGTTTTCTCAAATAGAAAGTTTGTTTGAACCCCCAAAAACAAAGTTTTTTTGCATGGGATAATTTTTTGCAACTTTTCCTTGCTCACTGAAATTGTAAACCACTTTTGTAGGTTTACCCCTATGGGTCTTTCAATTTCAAATGGGATATTAGCAAGGGATAACTTTGTTATGCACTTTTCTTTGAAATTTTCATAGGATTTGAAAAAGAAATATTCATGAGGTTTTATAGGTTCTATAGGTTCAGGAAAAAATAAATCCAACACAATGTTCCCTTGAGAAGAAAAAGGATTAAATCCACTAAGATGCACTATAAAAATATGGTTACCAAATGGAAATTTTAAGAACTTATGGATTAACGATGAGACAAAATTCATGGAGAATAGCCATGGTTAGCCTAACTTCACACAAAATTGATCTGATGTTGGGATAATGAATAATAATACATCTAATTGCTTTGGTCCAACTTTTAATGGAAGAGTAATTGAAACTGTCATAAGGCAAGAAAAACCATTATGTGTTTTGATCCATGCTTTCAATTTTTCATAAGAATCTTGGTAAAGTTCATGTACAAATAATAATTCCTTAGTGATCACATTTTCTACACACACAAGATCAATTAATATCACATTTGTAGGGTTTTCATTGATTCTTTTGGTTGTGTAAAGAGGACCATCATGTGCATGTTTAATTATATCATTGTTTGAGAAAGAGATGTGTATAGACAAGTTGTTTTTGCCCTTAAAAGGTTGAATTTCAATCATAGGATGAGGGGTGTGGTCAAAAATGGGTTGACTAGTGTCAACACTATGAGTGAAAGAGTTTGAAAACCCAAGATCCATAGCTAATCTACCATCATAGGATGCCATGAGTCTTGAACTATGTCTCACTAAAGTACTGGAAATAGGATACTAGGTTTTCATACTCATACAAGTTTCACCAAATCAAAAGTGTACGGAAAATGGAAAAAAAGAAATAAATAAAGATAGTAAACATCTAGAAATAGGAAACATGATACAATTTTCAGATCTTAAGATGATAATTAACTGATTCTAAATGCAAAGACCATGATTACTTTCGAATGCCAATTTTAATTTTAGACAATGCACTATTTTTCACCAATTGAAGTAGATGCAAACAATTACTAATCATGCAATTTATAAAACTAAAGTAGAGATCTGCAAGCTAAAACAAGCTGATAAAATATAGATCAAATAGGGTGAAAAAATCTACAAAAGAACATGTATAAGTATTGAAATAAAAAAGACAACTTAGAGGAGGGGTGAATCTGTTGTAGCAAATTAAACCTTTAAAACCCTCAACAATAATGAGATCCACACGCATTCATAAAACCTTTATTCTCTTAATGTGATTAAACATGAAATAAAGACAACAAAAAATGAAATCAAAACACCATACACAAAAGAAGACCAAATTTACTTGAAAAACCCAATGACAAAAAAAAAATGGTGTGGACTAGCTCACAATATAAGTAATGCAATACTGGTCGGTAAACCCACAAAAGTGGTTTACAATTTGAGTGAGGAAGGAAAAGTGGCAAAAAATGACCCCATACCAAAAATTTTGGTTTTTGGGGTTCGAATGAACCCTTTGGTTCGAGCAAACCAAAAAAGGGTTTGAATGTACTCTAGTTAGTGCAAACTAGTTAAATGCAAGGTGGACCCCATCTCGCCAAAAAAATGAACCAGGGTTCGAATGAACCCTAGTTCACATGAACCACTTGGGGTTTGCTAGAACCCCCTTTTTCCCACCTCCCTACTGTCTAGCACAAAAAAAACTAGAAATTTTTTCCTTCAAAGCTCTCGTTGAGGTTGAAAATGGAGGAGACTTCACAAACCCAACTGGAATCATGTAGTCCTCAGAAAAAACTATCCAATGAATATAATTTTAATATGTTTTGGTTTTATTATGTTTTTTTTTTTAGTTTTATTAAACATAGGTTTTTCATCAAAAAAGGTCTTTGTTCTACACATGTGGGAAAATTGTAGATTATCAAAAAATATTTGAAAAATATGAGTGCACTTGATATTGAAGTCCTTGATCCAACAAGAAAAGAAAACTTGAATTTCGATATATACAAAAAAGTTACACATTATACGGTTGCGCTATGTCTGAATTGTAATTGGTTTGACTTTGGAACTTGATTAAAGAAAAAATATTTAATAAAAAACTATCTAACCAAGTGGAAGCACTAGATATTGAAGTTACAAATATAAATTCAAAAGAATTAGAATTTTATCCTTCATGGAAAAAAAATTGTGCTATACATTGTGCATCACTTTTTAAAAATGTTGTTTTTTGAAAAAAACCAGTTTTCATGGGATATGGAAAAAGAAGTGCAATTTGATTCTAATTTTTTTGAATTTTTTCTTTTAGAATCTATAAAAAAAATGTGATGAGACTCTAGTTTGCATCATCTTCAAATTCCTCATGGTTTAGTCACTATAGGTGCCCGAATGTGAAGGTTTAGTTAAAAAAATTATTTCAGTGTCCAGTTTGGCTAAAAATTGTAAACCACTATTGTGGGATCACCCTGGTACAAGGGTTCATTGCCAAAATAGCATAGACTATCCAAAAGGCTCATGACCAGGGCTCATTTCCACAAAAGGAAATACAAGAAGATAGAAGAATAATTTTACACAAAGAACACTTCTCAATGCAACAATGAAATCCACCACAATGCTCCAACAATCTTGTAGCCTTGTTTGAATGATTTCAAATGCTTTCAGGTCACTACCTTCAAGAACCCTAACATTCAAAATTCACACTGCTCTACTAAAATTCACATCACACACTTCAATTGCATTGATCTTACATCTATCTTGCTTCATATTTTTTTCATCATTTACATTACAACACCACACTTATTTATATCAATCTCAACCTCAAAAACTATGAACACCATTGGAGAAGGTCGGCAACTAGTTGTTATACATACAAATTCAAAATAGGTCGGCACATAAACATTCCTACAATGGATAGGAATGAATATGACCTACAAATATCCTTAATTCAGACCCAAATAAATCCAAACACACCTCAAAATGCTTTCATAAGCTCACTTGTAGTGGTAAACAGAAGGTCAGCTAATACCTATGTTAAAAACCATAAACATTAAGTACATGCTTCCTTGAGTCGATCCAAAAGTTTCAGACAAAAAGAATTCACTTGAACACGATCTAGAGTACTTCACAAACTGCTTGAGATTTAGCAAACACTTCATCAACCTAGAATCATTAAAAATATTCAACTCAAAGCAATTGGTAATCCTTAATTGCATATTGATAAATTAAACTCTCTTAAGTGCATCAAATCAAGTAAAACCTTGAATACAAAAAGATACACATACTATAAGAAACTTACCAAATCCACACAACCTAAAGCAAAATAGCAGAGAAATATGAAGCAAATACATTTAAACCAAGGCATAGAAAACATTACTAAACAATTGGTTCACTTGTGAAAATATCTTGCACTATACAATGATCCATAAACATGAATTCTAAATATAGTAACCTCTGACAACCTTGAATAACCTGTAAGCTCTGCACAAGAATACCATCAACATAGAAGAAATGTAGAGAACAATATAGGGTCACACAGTAACAACTTATACAACATAGTTTTCTCTATTTATCAAATTTCCTTAAAAGCACTTGGAAGTCAAGTACTAGAGACAACATCTCAGCTCATTTCATCATTGCAACTCATCTTCATAAACTGTAAAAAAAGATAGCTCCATGTACTTCCTCAAGATTGTTACCCCTGAAATTTTATTTTGAGACAAGTTAAAACTCTTTCTTTTTTGGTAAACTTGTCTAAATCACAGCTTCGACAAAACTTTTAACTATCACGACCTTGTTAAATTTTCAAACCAAGTCACTAGGTTTTGAAGTTTCGAAATCACTTGACCTTTTAAAATGATGTTTTGTGTTGTTAGGATATTGACAGTTCAAGAAAATCTAAAACTTTTGACCCATACTTATAGGGTTCTAGCTTGTATTGATGGGGCGACCTTAGCAAAATATACTAATTCCAAAGTGTCAGTGCATTTAGTAAAGTGTATGACACCTTTAAGGAATGTATCCCCCAATTTCTTGAGATGAAAATAGAAAGTTTAAACACAATCTTTAAAAATCCTCTGAAAAAGACAACTCTTTAATAAAGAAGTTGGCGAAATGGTTTGACACATTTTTCTTAGCAAATAAATGACCACTTTTCGCTGCCAAAGTTAAATAGGTCTGCATGTAAGGGAAGGTGGCATTGTTTTTGCATTTTAGAGTCTTCTCAAAATGGTACTTCTAGGTGATGTTAGGGAATGGGAAGATGAACTTGTTCATGCTCTCTATCTTGATGCGAATTGGCCAGAAGAAGAGTAATTTGACATCATCTGTCAGCTATGCTCACTAACCTGGAAGGAGAAAACCAGCTATGTGGAGTACAACAAGAACATATAGGTATTGGATAAAGAAGAGGAATATGTCGAATTCAACAATTTAGTTATGGAAATGCAATTGGAGCTATATAGAGTTCTGACACCCCCGATGGTTTAGTGACATGCATGGAATCTTTCCATGACAGGGAATAATAACATCTTTCCTTAAAACAGTTGTCATCGGTCATTTTCAAGACTGTTACTTTTTGTAATGTAACACTTTTGATGTACATGTATATATTGACGTCCAAGTTAATTGTGGAGGCATCTTTTGGCTATTCCCAAAAAATAGGGGAAGTAAGGGCAATCTTGAGTTTACTTTTTGTACGGTTGACTGTGTAGGGGATTGAGCCTTTGTGCTCATAATTTTGATATTGTAGAAATAAAGAAAGTGTTTTTAAATCTTTGAATTTGTAAATTTTTCTTTAAATTGTTAATTGAATTTGGGCTTTTTCAATTTTCTTCCAATATTGATTATGTCATAGCAAACCGTATGTGTTATTATTTCTGGAACTTTGAATGCAAAATAATTCGTATGTTGAAAAGGAAATTTAGTGCTCATTATTTTCTTATTTCTCATTGTGTGTGTGGAACAAATGGGCTTTGTATTGTTTGTTTGCATTCACTTCACTTTGAATCCATTCATCGCATTTACTTTCATGGTTATGGCTAGGTGTCAGTTTACCTTTTCTGCTTTCTAGTGAAAAGCATACCCAATATTTTCTATTCATTATAAATCATTCGAAGGTAGTTGTGCCTTGTAAAATAAGAAGAGAGCACTTGCAAATATCATTGCGAGTGACTCAACTATTAGTATTATTTTTTCTTCTTGTTGGGCATTCAGATTCATTTTCTTTAATTCATTTTTGAAGGACAGATCTGTTAACTAATAGATTTTTGTTGACTCTACTGGGGACATACGAAATTGAAAATTGGTGCATTCTTATTTGATGGTACCTCATTGAAAGAAGTGAGGTTTGCGACTCTGTGACAAACTCAAATATGGTAAAATGTTTTGGCATCTAGGAATAGAGGATGATAGTGATGAAAGCGATGATGAAGACCTCTCTTCTTCCACAACTCCAACAAAAAATAATTAGGTACTTAGTGATCCTATGAAAGAAAACTTTTTGAAGATTTTTTATGGTAATATGCAGTTTCAACCCCACATGGTTCATCCACCTTTACTTGAAATCTTGCAAGAGATTGAACGTAGAGATGGGAAAGATACATGTTTTCTTGCTTGCAGCCACAAAAAGATCTCTGTTTGTGAAGAAGATACACACGGTGAAAAACCTCATGCTACAATACATTTTCAAAAAGAGGACAATAATATGGAGGAAAAAAATTCTCTTGAAATGCCTATTGATGAAGCAACAAATGTATGTAAAGGGGAAAATTCTCCTTCAGTGCACATACAATTAATGTTTGAGGATGAAGATTCTTGTTGTGTTGAAAAAGAAGCCCCCATTGTGTCAACTTGCAATAGCACATATGAGATGTAGGATCATAAAGGAGAAATAGGAGAGGAAGACCATAAATCAGAGAATGAGAATTTAGAGAAGATTGTTGTGGGTATAGAAGATGTTCCTAATGAGAAGATAGTCCCAGACCTAAACTATTTCTCATGTAAAATCATATCAGAGGAGTCAAAGGAATATGGAATATTAAAGGAGCCTGGACATATTAATTAGACAAGCAAAAACCAAGAAGATAAAACATTTCATGGTATTTCCACTTGTTGTCTAGAGGTACCCATTCCAAATTTTCTCTATTTTGAAAATATTTCATCTACTGCTCTAAATTTTTTAAAGAGGATTTACATCATACATTCACAAATTCAAATCATGAAAGATGCATTCAAGAACTTGATATTGCTATACTTCAAGTCATACAGGAAGAACTATTTCTCAACATGCATAACGACATTGAAGTATTTTTTGACTCATACTTTTCATGAGAAGTAGTTATTTGGTTTCCTGCTTGGAGGATGTGCATATTCCAACAATCTCATAGATGATATTCAAAGTATCAGGGTATGTGCAAGATCATCATGGAAAAAATAGGCCCATAAGTGGCAAAAAAATCAAAAAAATTAGGGTTAGGCAAACTTGACATAAAAATTTGAATAAGTTATCTATATAATTTTAAAATTATGTAAGAATAGAATTTGTAGAAAATTGAATTTAGTTTCTAAACTACCAAGTTTGTTTAAAAAAAAATATCTAATTGGTGAAAATTGAAATTTCAATGCAGTAGTACTTAAATTTTAGGGAAAAAATAAGTAGGTGTTTGTCTGACCACCCTAACCAAAATAAAATGATAATATCTTTTTATAAGATTTTAGATATAAGTAGAGGACTCATGTCCTAATGTGATGCATATTTTTTTGTAATTTTTTTCCAAGTAAATAATTAATTATGAATTTTTTACTACAAATTTTAAAAAATATAAAAAACTCATATGTCTGACCACCTTAACTTGGTCAAAACTTCATTAAATTCAATTTTTATTTTTTTAATCCTATAGTATGTGAAGCATAGAATGTGACACATGTTTTGGATTCAAAAAATGTGATATTGTTTGAAAGCTATAGACGGTTTTCAATCAATCTATCAATCAGGTCTTTAGTCATAATTTGAATAGAAAATGAACAATAATTTATTATTAAATTCAAAGTAAAGCATAATTTATGTTCTAGTGGAAAGTTGAGAATCTCCTTTAAAAATCCTTTTCGTTTCATCAATTTTGGGCTAAAAAAAAGTCGCGAGCCACATACCCATCATATTGCCACTTTTTGGCCCATCATGATCCTGCACATACCCATCAAGTTGCAGCTAAGTATGATAAAACTCCATTGGCATAGTCCTTTCTTTCATTTGGGCATCTATTTTTCTAAACCTGTTAATGGCTTTGCATAATTCCATGGGGAAAATTGGAGTTTTTGCACATAGTCAGGGTGCATATAGGAGTCTTAGGTTTCTTTCCTTTCTGTTGTTGGGTTGGTTTCTATTTTGGTTTTGGCTTGTGCTCGTTTCCCCTCCACCCTTCTACAAGTAACACCCTTTCTTCTTCTTTTGACTGTGTACCCAATGGACTTAGACTGGTGTCCCCTAGTGATTCTATAATTTTTCTCATTTTTTGCAAAAACACAGTCCCCAGTTGGAGCTAATGTTACCCCTGAAATTTTATTTTGAGGCAAGTTTAAAACTCCTCTTTATGGTAAACTTGTGTAAATCGCGACTTTGATAGAACTTATAACTATCACAACCTTGTTAAATTTTTGAACCAAGTCACTAGGTTTTCAAGTTTAGAAATCACCCAACCATTTGAAACAATGTTTTGTGTTGTCAGGATATCGGCAGTTTGAGAAACTCCAGAACTTCCAACCCATAGTTACAGGGTTCTAGCTCATAGCAACATGGCAAACTCAATAGAATATACTAATTCCAAAGTGTTAGTGAATTTAATGAAGTGTATGGTGCCTTTAAGGAATGTCTCCTCCAATTTCTCGAGATGACAACAAAAAGTTTAAACATAATCTTTAAAAATCATCTGAAAAGACAACTCTTTAATAAGGAAGATGGAAAAATGGTTTGACACAATTTACCTAGCAAATAAATGATCACTTTTTTCCCCAAAGTTAAATAGGCCTAAATGTAAGGGAAGGTGGCAGTGTTTTTCGATTTCAGAGTCTTCTCAAAATGGTAATTTTAGGTGATGTTAGGGAATGGGAAGATGAACTTGTTCCTATTCTCTAGCCTGATGTGAATTTTCCAGAAGAAGAGCAATTTGACATCATTTGTCAGTTGCCCTCACTGGCCTGAAAGGAGAAAACCAACTATGCAAAGTACAACAAGACCATCCAGGTATTGGATAAAGAAGAGGAACATGCTAAATACAACAATTTAGTTATGGAAATGCAACTGGAGCTGTATAGAGTTCTGGCACCACCAGTGGTTTAGTGACATGCATGTAATCTTTCCACGACAAGGAACAATAACATCTTTCCTTAAAACGGTTCTCGCCGATCGTTTTCAAGACTGTTACTTTTTGTAATGTAATAGTTTTGGTGTGCATGTATATATTGACCTCCAAGTTAATTGTGGAGGCATCTTTTGGCTATTCCCAAAAAATAGGGGAAGTAAGGGTAGTCTTGAGTTTTCTTTTTGTATAGTTGGTTGTGTACGGGGTTGGGCCTTTGTGCTCATAATTTTGATATTGGAGAAATAAAGAAAGTTTTTTTAGATATTTTCATTTGTAAATGTTTCGAGTATGTGCAAGATCATGATGGGTTAAAAAGTGGCAATATGATGGGTATGTGGCTAACGACTATGTTTTTACCCAAAATTGATGAAACGAAAAGTATTTTTAAAGGATATTCTTAGCTTTCCACCGATGTAAATTATGCTTTACTTTGAATTTAATAAGTAATTATTATTCATTTTCTATTCATATTATGACTAAAGCCCTGATTGATAGGCTGATTGAAAAACATCTATAGCTTTCAAACAATATCACATTTTTTCAATCCAAAACATGCATCACATTCTATGCTTTGTATACTATAGGATTGAAAAAAGAAAAATTGAATTTAATGAAGTTTTGACCAAGTTAAGGTGGTCAGACATACAATTCTTTATATTTTTTAAAATTTTGTAATAAAAAATTCATAATTAATTATTTTCTTGGAAAAAAATTACAAAAAAATATGCATCACATCTTGGCATGAGTCCTCTACTTATATCTAAAATATTATAAAAAATTATTATCATTTTTTTGTGGTTAGGGTGGTCACACAAACACCTACTTCTTATTTTTCCCCTGAAATTTAAATACCACTGCATTGAAATTTCAAAATTTCACCAAATAATTTTATTTATTTTTAAACAAATCTAGTAGTTTATAAGCTACATTCAATTTTCTATAGATTCTATTCTTACATACTTTTGAAATAATATAGATAACTTATTCAAATTTTTACGTCAAGTTGCCTAACTCTGATTTTTCTAAATTTTTTGCCACTTAAGGGCCTATTTTTTCCATGATGATCTTGCACATACCCTTTCTTTAAATTGTTAATTGAATTTAGGCTTTTTTAATTTCCTTCCAATATTGATTACATGTCATAGCAAACCGTATGCATTATTATTTCTAGAACTTTGAATATAGAATAATTCATCTGTTGAAAAAGAAATTCACTGCTCGTTATTTTCTTATTTCTCATTGTGGGTGTGGAATAAATGGGATTTGTATCATTTTTTGCATTCACTTCACTCTAAATCCATTGATCGCATTTACTTTCATGGTTATGGCTAGGTGTTAGTTTACCTTTTCTGCTTTCTGCTGAAAAGCATACCCAATATTTTCTATTCATTGCAAATCATTTGAAGGTAGTTGCACCTTGTAAAATAAGAAGACAACACTTGCAAATATCATTGAGAGTGACTCAACTGTTAGTACTATTTGCTCCTCTTGTTGGGAATTCTAAGTCATTTTCTTTAATCCATTTTCGAAGGACAAATATGTTAACTAACAAATATTTGAACTACATATGCACAACCTGTATCAACTTGTTTTCAACTTTTTCACAATTTCCTCAATATCTTTATCCCATAGTTGACATCAATGAAAACACCAGTGAGTATACTTCCTATTGAAATAAATGACAACACCATAATACTTGCAACAATATCCCCATTTTTCAAATTGATGGCAACACAAGATGTGAAAAAAAAGAACAAAAAAAAAAAGATATAAGGCAACATACATACTCTCCTCTTTTTTTAGATTAGATATCCTACACAACATTCTTGAGCTCTCTCCTTGTTACAAGAGTCTCTCCCTTAGATAATAATGATTGGAAAATATGCACAACTTTCTCCACTGATACCTTGGGGTATGTGTAGGATCATGATGGGCCAAAAAGTGGTCATATGATGGGTATGTGTAGGGTATGTAGCTGATGACCTTTTTTAACCCAAAATTGATGAAACAAAAAGGGTTTTTAAAGGAGATTCTCATCTTTCCACCAATATAAATTATGCTTTACTTTGAATTTAATAAATAATTATTATTTATTTTCTATTTGAATTATGACTAAAGTCCTTATTTATAGGCTGATTGAAAAACATTTATAGCTTTCAAATGGTATCACATTTTTTGAATCTAAAATGTTCATCACATTCTATGCTTCACACACTATAGGATTAAAAAAAATGAATTTCATGAAGTTTTGACTGAGTTAAGGTGGTCAGACATGCGAGTTTTTATATTTTTTAAAAGTTGTAATAAAAAATTCATAATTAATTATTTACTTGGAAAAAAATTACAAAATAATATGCATCTCATCAGGACATGAGTCCTCTACTTATATCTAAAATATTGTAATTAAAATTGTCATTTTATTGTGCTTAGGGTGGTCAGATAGACACCTACTTCTTATTTTTTCATCGAAACCATTGAATAGCTTTCTTTTAAAAAAAAATAAACCTAGTATTTTAGAAACTAAATTCAATTTGCTACAGATTCTATTGTTACATATTTTTGAAATATTATGGATAATTTATTCAAATTTTTACGTCAAGTTACCTAATTTTGATTTTTCTAAATTTTTTGCCAATTAAGGGCATTTTTTTCCATGATGATCTTGCACATGCCCCTTACATGATTCTATCTCTCCCTCTAAGTAGATAAGCTTTTTCACATGATTTTACATCAATGGAAAATGAAGATAGGTTTGCATTATTCTCCTCTTTTAACATTGAACTAAGAAACTTTCTCTGATCACTCCCCCTTAGGACTATAAGGAAAAAAATCAACAACACATGACACTACCTACTCCCCCAGAGAAGTAGCCACCAACATCAATCTAGACAAGAGATAGACCCATATATCCTTTGGAATTATACATATCCATATGCATATAGTTCAAATAGGGAGGGGTAATAACCCCCAACTTCTCCTGAAGGTACTCAAAAATATTCTTAGGAAGAGCCCTAGTAAATATATTAGCAATATAATCCATTGTAGGAACATACTCAAGCTTCACTTCATTCTCCATAACCTTTTCTCTTAAAAAGTGATACCTAATAGATATATTTTTCTTCCTTGAGTGCATCACTAGATTCTTTGAAATGGTAATTGCACTTTTTTTTATCACAGAAGATAGAAATAGGCTCATCATATACAACTTCAATGATATCCTTCAATGTTTATCTCATCCATAATACCTATGTATAATATGATGCTGCAATAATATACTTAGCCTCTACAATGGATAAGAAAAATAATTTTTGCTTCTTGCTCAACCATGACACCAATCTACATCCAAGAAAGAATGCACCACCACTTATAATTTTCCTTTCATCAACACAAATAGCCCAATCTACATCTATATAAGAACTTAGTATAAAATCAGTAACCTTAGGATACCATAAGCCATAATTTGGACTTCCTTTTAAATATCTAAATATCCTATTCATAGATGCCACATGTGTTTCTTTAGGATCTTCTTAAAATCTAGCCACAAGAAAAATTGTATGCATGATATCTAGTCTAGTAATAGTTAGGTATAACATTCTACCAATCATGGATCTATACTTGCTCTGATTAGCCTTAGGTAATTCATCATTCCTTCTCAATTTACAACTAGTCACCATAGGAGTACATACTAGTTTGGAGTCATCCATTCCAAACTTTTTCAACATCTCTTTGACATACATTGATTGGGAAATAAAAATCCTTTTATCCATTTGATTAATATGTAGCCCAAGAAATAAATTCATCTCCCCAAACATTAACATCTCAAACTCTTTATGCATTTCCTCTACAAAATTCTTACACATAACCTCATTTCCACCAAATATAATGTCATCCACATATACTACTACTATCAAGAATTTTTTTCCTCAATTTTGAAGTAAAGATTACTATCTGTGGTGCCCTTATTAAATTTATGTTGTATCAAGTACTTGTCTAATATTTCATACCAAGATTTGGGAGTTTTCTTTAATCCATATAGTTCCTTCTTTAATTTACATATCATATTTGGTTGATATGAAAATTGAAATCCTTCTAGTTGTTCCATGTAAACTTCTTCTAATTCACCATTCAAAAAAGAAGACTTCACATCCATCTAATAAACTTTAAAATATTTATGTGTTGCAAATTCCAAACAAAAATTTATTACTTCCATCCTAGCCACATGAGTAGAAGTATCCTTAAATTATATACCTTCCACTTGTGAGTAACCCTTACACACAAGTCTTGTCTTGTTTCTTACTATTTCTCTATGGACATTCTATTTTAACTTGTTTTTGAATACCCATTTAGTTCCAAGTATGTTCTCTTTTTTTGGTCTAGGAACCAATTCTCAAGTATGATTCTTCTCTATCTACATAAGTTTTTCTTCCATTTCCTTCATCCAATGTTCATATTTACATACTTCACTAACTATTTTAGGTTCAACTTTAGAAAGTAGACATTGATTTACCTCAACTTCAACAACTTTTCTTCTTTTTAATACACCTTTCCTCTTATTTCCAATTATTTGATCTTTAGAATGATGATTTTGTACATACTTAGGGGTTTTATAGGTCTTCGCTAAAGCCTCTTCCTCTTCATTCTAAAATTCTTGTCCATCAACTTTTTCTTCCTTAACTTCTCTACAATGAAGTTCATTTGACACATATCCATCCACTATAATTGAATACTACAAGTTTTCATCAACTTTATCATTTGCACTTTCAACTATCTTTCTTAGTATTTTTTGTAACATCTCTGAGATTTTCTTCTAGTAGAATATTGAAGGAAGATACCTTCATTAGACCTTGCATCAAACTTTCCTAAGTTTGATTCTCTTTTGATATAACATTTTCTTCCAAATACTCTAAAGTTCCCCATAGGAGGAATCCTTCCATACCATAGTTCATATGGAGTCTTTGTGTTTTTATATTTAGCTTGAACTTTATTAAGTATGTAAATAGTAGTATGAATAGCTTCTCTCTAGTAGACTTCTGGTAGATTTTCCTCTTTCATCATAGTCCTAGCAACTTCTTGAATAGTCTAGCTTTTCCTTTCAACAACTCCATTCCGCTGAGGAGTTCTAGGGGTAGACAAATTTCTCTTTATTCCATGAACTTCACAAAAGATGTTAAACTCATTAGAGGTTAGTTCACCACCTCTATTAAAACTTATACTTTTGATTTTCAAATCCATTTCATTCTCAACCATAGCTTTAAATGCCTTGAATTTATCTAATGCATCAAAAAAAATTCTAAGAAAAGTAACCCATGTTATTCTAGTTCTATAATCATCAATTAAAAGCATAAAGTACCTATCACCTTGTAGAATTCTCACCCTTATAGGACCACAAAGATCTATATATACTAGTTTCGGTAGTCCAAACTAGTACATTATTGTTTGTTTTCCAATTTGATAACTTTCACAAATAATATTGATAGGCTTTGTGATTCTTGGTAGATCTCTTATTACATGAACTAAACTAATTCTTGCCAAACTATCAAAATTCATGTGACACCTCCTCCAGTGCCATAACCAACTATCATTAATTCGAGACATAAAGCAATGACCATCAATACCCTTAAGTTGATAGATGTTTCCATCTATTCTCTTACCAACAACAATCATAGTTTCAAACCCTTTTCTGATCTCACATGTTTCATCCATAAACACAAGTTTGTATCCTTTTATACTCATTTTTCCAACACTCAAAAGGTTATTCCATAAACCCTTAACATAATAAACACTTGATAAGTAAGAGGTATTTTTCCACAGCGAGTCAAATTATGATATTGCTATCAGGATTCAACCGTGTAGTTTCGAGTCAAACTCATTGACCCATGTTTCATGAGTAGTGGTTCAACAAGAACCCATCT
>VDFB02270651.1:125974812-126005375 GCA_007258455.2 Sequoia sempervirens | reverse complement strand
TTTTGTCCCATTCATCCATTCTAATAAATCTATTCACTCATTCCATGTAACCATTCATCTGCTTCGAACTTTCATCTATTATCTCAACACTTCATCGAACCTCCTATCATATCAAACATTCATCAAACCTCCTTCTATCATTTCAAACTCTCATTCCATAATCTTGATCAATCATTTACTCATTCTGAGTAATCTTCCACCTGTTCCAAGCATCAGTCATCTATCCATTTGGTCACCTTTTCCTCATCCAAATCCTTATCCCTCTATCCAATCCACCCAAACAATCCTTTTTCCTCCCCCCATCCTCTCCCCTCATCCCCTCTCCTAATCCCTTGTCATTGGTATCTAGCTATAGGCTTTACCCCATGCAATCCAATGTCATCCATCTTATCGTCATAACTTCTGCTTCTTTTGCACATCTTTTCTATCTCATCATTCATCATTTCACCATTCATCTATATGGCATGTCATTTGCCCACTTCATCTTTGATGATTTGGATAACTATCGTCCAACATCATCTATCTTATCACTTCATCATTCATATATCTTGTCCCATCGTGTCAGTCCAATCTTTTTATCCCCTTATCTAGGGTCATCTCATCCTCTTTCATCCATCATTTGTTGTCGGTCTTTAGTCGAACTACGTGGCCCCTGCGCTTTCACGTAGGCAAGGTCGATCATTTGATCCGCCCCCGGGGTTCCATCATCAGTCTTCAACTCTTGTTCCTATTGTATGTCCCGTCTTTACCATCCATCAAGGTCTCCATCTTGGTCAATCATCCACCTTTCACTGAACTACGAGGGCTCTGCGCTTTCACGTAGGAAAGGCTAATCTTTGATCGACCCCCGAGCCCCTAGGTCTTTAGGTTTTGTCAGTCTTATGTCTTATCTCCCTTGTGTCGTGTCGTCAAGCTATGCCCTTATCTAGCTGGTTTTTAACAAACAAGATCCACTTGTATCATGAGATCCGATCGATTTTGAACATCCCGCATCATAACGACCTTTTAATATCCATCATCTTTGGTCTCCACAGGATGTATCCTTCCTAACAGACCTCATCAATCCCATCTATCCCCTCGATCCTATGGAAAAGGACATTTGAAATTGATTGCAATCTTTTGATGCTTTTGGATTTTGTTTATCATTTGAGCTCCCTATCATCACTTGTCAAGGCCGCCATAATCCCTCATATTATGGTGTGTTTTGATTGGTCAACATAGGGGCATATCTTGATCTTTTTATGTCTATTTGTGTCTTCTTGGTTGTCCCACATAGTACCCACCAAGATCCCTGAGGTCTTGTGTTATGCTGGGGCATCCTTTTGTGCTTGTGGTTATCTCAATACCTGGCCCGACCAAGGTCTTTGTGACTTTGGGGTGTTGGGATAGCCTTCTTGTCTGTTGTGTTTATTTCATGCATTAGACACTATTTCACCTTGGTTCTTCATACCCTGGTGTCTTGTGTTTGATGCTATAGCAAAAACCAGTGCTCCAAAGCTGATAAATTGCATTTAGAATTGCATCTCATTCTCCATTCTATCGTCTTGCATGTATCCCCCCATCCATTCATCATTCATCCTTCATCCTTATCTCTATCCAATCTCCATCCATTCCACTTAGCCCGAATCATCTAATCATATCCTTGGTCTACTTCTTAGTCTTGTTACCAGCCTCGACACTTTCATCATCATCAGCGGGAGGTATTCTTCCCTATCATTTAGTGGTGTTTTGGGATGTATCCTTCCCTCATCAATACCACTCAATGGGATGTATCCTTCCCTATCCTCGTGTTGTTTTGGGATGTATCCTTCCCTATCCTCATTGACAACACTCCATCCATCATCAACCCATTTTGGCTTGTACCTTGACTGGGGCAACATCATCTTCATCTTTGCATCTATTTGTGCTTCATCCATTTCCACTCGCTTATCATCACTTTGCATCATCTTCCTCATCTCCCCTTGCATCACATCATCTATTTCGAGAGCACACACGTGTTCTCTTCAACCCACATGTCCTCTCGAGGGGGCATCCTTCATCCCTAACTCATCATCTTCACCCCCATCGCCTTCCTTCCTAGTCACTCCTTTGATGATTGGGGCATCTTTCTCAATCTGACCATCTTCTTCTCGGTTCTATATTTTAATATTCTTTGAAATGATGCTACTTTGCAACACCATCTCAAAGAGAGGAAAAATGTAGACACTTACATTGGTCCAAATTTATCCCTTTTCATCTAAACATCCTTTCATTTGCATTAATTAAGTAATATTGTTATTATTTAATTAATACCATTAAATCATCTAAATCCCTAAGGTATTTAAATTAATAATTAAATACCTTACCCTCCTTAATCCTCTTTTCATCAAATAAATTAAATAAATATTACATTTATTTAATTCCTCACATGTCATTTTCATCTAATCCTAATCCATCTCCTAATCTTTTCATTAAAGATGTGCACATGCCTAATCCTTGATTAGGATGTGTCACAGCCTCCAACTTTTGCAAGTTGGCTTTTAATCCTAATTAGCCCCTAATTATCCTCTAATTATAAATTAATTAAACCTAATCATTCTCCAAGGAATTTTTAATTCCTTTTTATTTGTCCTAGATTCCCCTCCTTTATATGTGAATTTTTAATTCACATTCCATCATTCCAAGGCTTCTAGAACCTTGGACTTGTCACAATCTCCACATGTGACCCACCTTGGACTTGTCACAATCTCCACATGTGACCAAGTCCCACCTTTTTGGAGCCCACTTTTTATCCTCTCTAGATCATCTCTAGGAATGTGAATTTTAATTCACATTTATCCTCCCAACCACCTTTCCTTTTCCCATGTAGATTTTTGAGGAATTCCAAAATTCCTCAAATGTCCCTTTCACTCCCACTTGGGGACAAGAAATCCCTTTTTGTGGAAATCCTCTCATCCCCCAAGGTGCATGTCCTTTTCCACCTCATGTACCTTTTTGACAACTCATCTCCACCTCATATCATCTTGTCCACTTCACCCTCCACATGTCAAGATGTAAGGGCTTGTGGGTTCTCAACCCACCATAGCCCTTCATCTTGACCTTGTTGGATCAATCTTGACCCTTGAATTCTCTAGAGAATTCAAATTCTTCTATAAATACCCCCTTCTCAAGGGCATTTCCAACACTTTTTCATTTGAGCAACCTTATGCTGCCAATTTGTCTTCTCAACACTTTGCACTCTCATAACTACATGCTTTCCATTTGAATCCTCAAGCCTTTTTCAATCATTCAACCATCTTTGTTCATCATTTTGCATATTGAAGCTTGCATTTTAGTCATTCAATCCATCATCTAAGGAGCACACAACCAATCCAAGCAAGGGCCAATCAAAGAGGTATCAATAACAAGGAAGGTAAAAGTGTTTGTGTTTTATCTTGTTTGCATTCCTTTTCGTTGTATCAATCTTTTGGCTAATCTTGAGGTGTCCTTGGTATTTTGTTATTCATGTTTCTTAGTTAGATTTGCACATTTAGAGCAGTAGGAATTCCAAGGTATACAAAAACAATTGAACCTCACATGTGTTTCTTCAAATGATTTCCAAAAAGATCAAAATCCCAAAAAAAAAAGTCTTTGTGAAATTTTTTCAAGTTTATGTGTCTTACTCAAAAATCCATCAAGAAAGACATTAGGAAGTGCAACCAAAAACAATTTCTCAAGATAAGCAATAAATTTACAAGATTTTATAGACTCATTCCTTTGAACAACCCTGATATGTATGCTCAATTTGAACCACTTCCTGGTTGAAAGGTTATTGGAATTATATCATATTCTTCAATACCAAGGTCTTGTAAACAAAAGCCTCTCTAGGTTCACTTAAAGGATCAAAATCAACACTCTCATCCATCCTCAAACATCAATCAAAATCATCTCACAAACAAATCTTAGAATCTTGGAAAAATCCTTCATAATAGAATTTTGGCAAATCAAATCAAAATCATCTTGTTTGGCTAAGTGTGTGGGAATCCATCCTTCTTCATACACTTAGTTAAATTATCACCTTGTGGAAAAATTTATCCCAAGACAACATCTAACCTCTTGGAGTTTATGAGTTCATTATCAAAATCAAATCCAAACCAAATCAAAATCAAAGTCCAAAATCAAATCCAACATCAAAATCCAAAAGTCCTAATGTATAGTATCTCCTTCAAGGTTCTTAAGAGTTAAATCATCCACAAATCATTCATCTTTTCATTATTTCATTACCATCCTTTGACCCTTAACATATTAGACTTTTTTTTTGTACCTAAATTTTATATCAATTCAAGGAGTTAGAGGTTCACCTCCCACATTCTTGAAAGTTGATCCTTATTTTATGGTCCAAACTAGATCTCAGCACTAGAAGAACATGGAAACAAACAAAGAAACATCCACTTCAAGTGACTTAAGTCAAACCACTCCCTAAATCAATCCCACTGGGTCTAGCAATCCTCAAGAGGAAGGTTGCCCTGTGGAGGACATCGCCAAAAATTTCCTAGGAATGACTCAAGATGAAATCATAGAAATGGTCCAAAATCCTGAGACTCACAAAATTTTCAATGCCATAATGAAACTTAATCCTTCACAATACATGCTAGAACTAGAAAAAGAGGGAGCTAAACTTCCTTCTAATTATGATATAAGCACTATTGTGGAGAAACCTCTTGGTATTATGCCATAGGTCTCATTCACACCCTCCTTTCAAAGCATCACTCAAACCATCCCACAACCCACATCATCTCTTGCTCCAACTCAACCTATTGTCAACAAGGGGAGCTCATTGCTTCATGATCTTCAAACACATCCCCTTGTAAACAACCAAGACTTGGACGCAAACACCATTTTGGGTTAATCCATCCCACTAGATCAAAAACACCCATACGTCCCACTCATCTTTCATGACACCAATAATCCATCCCATTTCTCCACAACACAGACGTATCCTCTTAACACACAACTCTCTCCCCCCATGACTTCACAAGGAGAAGGTGGACTATTTGAAAAATGAGGAATCTTTGACCACTCATCATCATCATTTCCTCAAGGGAATGCAACACCCATCTTCCCACCATTTCCACATCTACCACTAACATTCGTGCCAATCCTCGGTTTAGTACAACCCCCTTTACCAATCCTCAATCAACAAAATCAAAACAATCCTCCAATCATAAATCAAACCATCATACTAAATCCTTCGATCATGCCATCGATATCGCAACAACAGGTGGCAAAAATCCAAACAACACAAGTAATCAACACATCATCTACAATACCCCAAATACCTCAAAATGTGGTCTCCCAAGGACCTATCATATCAACCACACTACCCACTACACAAATCAATCAAACAACACCTCTCATCACAACATCTCACACAATTCAGAATCCTCCACCACCACCACCAAAACCAAACATGGCAAGCCAATATAGCATCACACTGCAAGTTTCCTAACAAGCCTATCAAAAGGTACTTCAACAATTTCAAAATCAACAAGCTACACAAGTTGTACAACAAGCGTAGGAACACCAAGCCACACAATAAGCATAACAAGCACAACAAGCTACCCAAGCCCAAACTTTATTGCAACAACAACAAGTTGTCCAAGGTGCCTAAGTTGCACAAGCAACTTAGGCAACTCAAGATGCATAGGTTTCTCAAGCCGCATAGGCTTCCCAAGCTGCATAAGCTACTCAACAAGATCAAGCTCAAACACAAACCCAATATCAAGCTTAGTAGGCACAAGTCAAGCACAATACTAAGTAGCTCAACAACAAGCATATCAACAAGCCTTGCAATAGTACCAAGTGAAATAAGAAGTAGCCCAACTATTAGCCCAACAACAAGCATTGTTGGCACAACAACAACAAGACCAACAAAAAGCATTGTTGGCACAACAAAAATAAGACCAACAACTAGCTTTGTTGGCACAACAGTAGCAAGACCAGCAACAAGCATTGTTGGAACAACAACAATTTCAGGCATATCAACAAGCCTTGATCACACAACAAAGTTTGCAACCACCTCCTAGGAACACCCAAACCACCCCACCCATCACACAAATGATCAAACCATCTCAAAAAATATTCACCCCACCTCTTGATCCACAAAATGATGTTACAACACAAATAAAATTGCTCTCACAACAAGTGTTAGATATCCAATTTGGAGAAACAACAAAAACATCAAGCAACTTGTACCCCTATCCATTTGACAGAAGCCTTGCGATGGTACTGTTCCCAAAAGGATTTAAAATACCTAAATTTGGCAAATATCGTGGGATGGGTAATCCTGAAGATCACATTGGGGAATTCTAGGTACATTGCATGGAAGTTGCATACAATGAAACATATCTAATGTGACTATTCCCTCAACATTTGGCAGAACCAACAATGGAATGGTTCTCTCACCTTCCTCCTGGAATCAAAAAGTTCCAAGAAATTTTGGACACATTCAACATAGGTATGGATGTGAGTCTAAAGGAACTATCTGCACTCAAACAAGCTAAGGGGGAAACATTCACATCCTTCTTGCAATGATGGTGATCCAAGGCCAATAGGAGCAAGTGGACCATGCTAGAAGAACAACAAATCTACACTATCATTGCCAATCTTGAGAAAACTTTGTCATTCCATCTAAAAGTGCAATGAATCACCACCTATGACCATTTGATCCCTAAGGCGCTCAACATCAAAAGATCCCTTATTGCATAAGGGGGGACACCCACATATCAAGAAAATCAAGATAACCACCCATCAACCAATTATAACGAAAAACCTCACACATGGGAAAAGAACAAGAATATCACTAACAATGGTGTCGAAGATGCCAAAGTGGCCATCAATTCCCCAAGGAAAAACATGTAGTCATATCAACAAACAACAACTAACAATTGAAACAACAAACAAGCCAACGCGGTATCACAACCAACCAATAATCAAGTGGTCAACAATTTGAGCAATCAAGGGACACCACCCCAGCAAAACAAATATCCCCCTAAGAAAAAATACACATCCATTGGGGAATCAATCGAATCTATCATGAAGAAAATGGTATAGGAGAATCTCATTAAAATCCTCATTTATGATAATTATCAAGGACCCCAAGTAAAACCACCATGGTACCATGAAAACCACCTTTGTGATTTTCATAAAATCAAGGGGCACACAATAGCCAGTTGCATGAGATTGAAAAAACTAATCCAAGATCTTATTGATGATAAAGTCATAAATGTTGAACAACCTGCAGGAAATCAAGACCTGAAGATATACATGAATTTGATGCCAAATAGTAATAAAGGGAATAATCATGGAAAGGAAAAGTATGGCAATGTAAACCATGTTTACAATCATGTCATTGCATCCCTAGATGAATGGATCATTGTTGTTAACATCAAGGGAGCCAAAGCTGATTTTGGAGTCACCACATGAGGTGGCAAGGTTACCATTGTTGGACCATCCCAACCACCAAACGTATCAACCTCTAATTTGAAATCCATTCTCAATGGCTATAATGTCTTGGACTAGCTGAAAAGAACCCCTGCTCAAATCTCCATCATGGAGTTACTGATGATCTCACCCACACATAGGAAGATCCTAGAGGAAGCATTGGCTTCATCCACTGTCCCCACGGATCTTGATGCAAATTAGTTCCAAGCTATGGTCGAACACATCACTACACCCCATCTCTTAACATTTTTTAATCAAAACCTTCAAACACAACCATCTCATAACCACGCACTCCATCTCAAGGTCTTGGTCCACAAAAATAAAATCAAAAGGGTCTTGGTGGATGGGGGTGCAGGTCTAAATATCTGTTCACTCAAGCTGATAAAGAATCTGGGATTCTCAAAGGACATCACTAAAAAAGGAAAAGGCATCACAATTAGGGCATATGATGATCAGGAAAGAGTGTCTCAAGGCACTATTCAACTCCCTATTCAAGTAGGGCCAGCCATCATGGAAACCACATGCCAGGTCCTTGACCTTGGTTTTCCTTATAATATCCTCCTGGGGCAACCATGGATTGATGGAATGCAAGCAGTTGCATCTACCTTCCATCACTGGGTCAAGTTTCCCTACCAAAATAAATAGGTCATAGTCCATGGTGATCCTGAGCCCTTTTATTATTGCAAGAATTTGGAAGCAAAGTACTATAAAATCCCTCAAGTCCCAAAGAATGATGAAGGCCCTTCAACTCCATATGTAAACCCAGATACTTTAGCCTCCAATTCTGAGACAAAGACACTTTCCACTCCTGACATCTCTGAAATCAAAGTCATTATCCAAGTCAATGGGTGTGGGGATTACAGAGTGAAGAAGAGTGCTTTCGTAATATGAGAGTTACCTCAATCTCCTAGGTCTCATCGGAAGCCCCAACCAATCAAAACATCATCCCAAACCTTCAAAGAAGACCCCTCCAAATTTAGATGTTGGGGGGACCTAAGTCAGGAAGTGGTAGATGAAAAAGACATATCAAGTCTATTGCACCAAGAGGAAAGGCATGTGCTTGATCTTACCATGGATAATAGCAGCAAAGGACTACAGATGATACTTGGTATGGGCTATAACAGAAACAAGAAACTTAGGTAGAATGAAAATGGGCTTCTGGTACCTCTCATTCTTGAGAAGCGTATGAGAAACCTTTGCCTTGGATGTACCCCTCTAAAAATAACCATACTTGGCAAAGGTGCCCTAGTTAGAAAAGTCAAAGCTCCCCCTCAATTGTGGGTGTCCACAGGTCTACCCTTAGACAACTATACCTTTGACATAGCCGATGTGTGTGATGAGGACCCTATAACTGATTTACCCATGTTATTCGAGGATTCCTCCCTTCTCATGATTAGTACCCTATCTTTTGAGTCAAACAACCAAACCCATGAGCTAAACCTAGTCTATCCCCAACTCATCGATTATGACCAACGAGGACCACCAATTCTAGATGCATTCGAAAACAATGAGGCTCTCTTGGAATTCATGGGATTGCGGGATACTGTGCCATGTGTAGATCAAAAACTTGGGTTTGACATCGTGGTAGACACACATGCCTATTATGGGGAAATGATTGAATCCTTTAGTTGCAAAAGTTAAAATTTAAGAATAATATCTAGGTCTTTGAGTGAAAACTACACTATGGGACTCTCAAACCCAAAAATAGTAAAAACAAAGGATGCATCCAATGGTGAAAACCTCTCTAAGGTGCAAGAGGATGAAGGATTCAATCTCCCCCTTAGTGCTATTCACCAAGAGAAGTCAATAGTTTTAATAGGGAAGTGCAATCCAGTCAACCTGGGAATAGAAGAAACACCACATATCACCTTCTATGCAGAATCACTCTTGACAGAAGAACAAGAACTCCTAGCTACATTCCTAAGAGAAAGAAAGAAAAAAATTGCATGGACCTATGCCAACATGCCTGGCCTTGATCCAGAAGTTATGGTTCACCATCTAGCTTTCTACCTAGAAGCAAAGCCAGCAAGATAGAAACTAAGAAAGATGCATCCACAAATAACATTATTGGTCAAAATGGAATTACAGAAACTCCTTGATGCTAGTTTCATATGGCCAATTGATTATCTAGAGTGGGTCTCAAATCTTATACCTATTGCAAAGCCCACTAGGGGAATCTACATCTACACTGACTTCAGAGATTTGAAAAAAGCATGTCCAAGGATGATTTCCCTCTCCCAAACACATATATGATTATGGATATGACAGTAGGACATGAAATGCTATCACTAATGGATGGATTCTTAGGGTACAATCATATCATGATAGCTAAGGAGGACCAACAAAAAATGGCTTTCACTTTCCCATGGGGAACATATTGCTAGAATATGATGCCATTTGGTTTGAAAAATGCAAGAGCTACCTATCAAAGGGCCATGTCACTAATTTCCCATGATATGATTCATAAAAGTGTGGAAGGTTATGTGGATGAAATATTGGCCAAGTCAAAGAAACATCAAGATCATATACCAGCTCTAATCTCCATCTTTGATAGGCTAGAGGAGTACAAGGTCAGACTCAATCCAAAAAAGTGTCTTTAGGGTACAATCAGGAAAGTTACTAGGGTACATTGTATCTATGATAGGAATCGAGATAGACCCCACCAAAGTCAAAGCAATTCTAGAGATGGTGACACCAAGGACATTAAAATAATTAAGGGGTTTGTAGGGAAGACTCCAATCCATCCATCGATTCATAGTGCAACAAGAAGATTTGGCTATCCCATATTCTCATCTACTCCACAAGGGGGTAGCATACAAATGGGATAAGATTTGTGACTAGGTGTTCAACAACATCAAGGAGTACTTGCTCACAACACTAGTTCTTATGCCACCAATTCTAAGAAAGCCCTTGATCCTATATATATCAGCAACAACAACAAACCTTGGCACTCTCTTGGTAGAACATGATGAAAATGTGAAAGAGAGAGTTATTTAATACATCAATAGAGCTATCATGGGACACAAGGTAAATTACACATCCATTGAAAAATATTTCCTAGCATTCATGTTCGCAGCGCAGAAATTTAGGCATTATATGCTAGCACATCAAATAAAACTCATTGCAAAGATAGACCCTCTCAAGTATCTACTTTCTAAAGCAACTCTCACAAGGTGAACAGATAAACGTGTTATGATCCTGGTGGAACATGAGTATGTAGAATGGAAGGTCATTAAAGGACAAGCAATTGCAGATCAGCTAGAAAAAGCACTGATATATTAAGAAAACCCACTTGTATATGAGTTCCCCTATGAGCCCATCTTTAACGTAAGTGTAGCAGATCATTGGGAAATGTATTTTTATGGATCCTACACACAACATGGGTTAGGAGCGAGAGTATTCTTCATTAAACCATAAGGGGATTATATACCCAAATAATACAAGTTGTCTTTTCCATGCACAAACAACATTATAGAATATGAGGCTCTTGTCATAGGGTTGAGAATTGCAATATAGTGGTAGATCATGGCACTCAAAGTCTATGGAGATTCACATCTCATCATCAAATAGTTAAATGATGAATATCAAACAAAGGATGACAAGTTGACTCCATACAAGAAACTGGTGGAAATCCTCAAAGAGTCCTTTATTGATATCACATTTGAGCAGTTACCAAGAGAAAATAACAGAGTAGTGAATGTTATGTCAATAATTGGATCGCTGCTGGATGTCCCACACAATGTCCCAAATCAAGAATTCCTTGTAGAGCAACTTCTTGTACCAACATTCAAGGTACTAGAGTCTAAATTTGTGTGTGAAATCATTGGTCCCGGTGATCCCTTGTATCATGATATATACACCTACTTAAGAATAGGAATCCTCCCTACTGATATAACCTAGAACCTTGAAAGATCATTTGTCAAAAAGTCATTCCGCTTTGTTATCTTAGGAGACACCCTATACCATAGGAGTATCGAAGGAACCCTTTTACAATGCCTAAACATTGTGGAAGCTTTGACTACTTTAACTGAGGTACACAATGGCATTTATGGGTCACATTTGAGTGGTATGACCTTGGCTAAGAAACTACTGAGGACTAGTTACTATTGGCCTACAAATGGAAAGAGAAGCTCATGACTATGTCTAAAGGTGTTTGTAGTGTCAACAACATGGGGATCTCATCCATGCACCAGCTCAGGAGCTCCACCCAATCATTACACCTTGGCCCTTTTCACAATGGGGACTCGATCTCATTGAAAAATTCACCCCCACCTCATCTAGTGGACATAATTTCATTATCACCACCACGAAGTACTTTGAAAAGTGGGTAGAGGCCATTCCCATGACCTATATCACAAGAAATCAAATATCCATGTTCATCCTGAACTACCTAATTTTTCGCTACGGTGTCCCTCAAGCAATTATCTCAGATAATTGGACACCTTTAAATAAAAAATTGGGATGTTCGAGACCTATGCCAAAAATTCAAAATCCAACATCACTTTTCCACTCCATACTACCCCCAAGCAAACAACCAAGTTGAAGCTACCAATAAGACCATCTTGAAAATCCTAATGAAAACAGTCAATGATGTTGGTTGTGACTAGCACCTACACCTGAATCTCACCTTATGGGTCTACCAAACAAGTATCCACACACCAAAAGGTTCCACTCCTTTCTCTCTAGTCTAGGGATCAGAAGCCATCCTCCCTATTGAGATATTGCTTCCATCCCTAATAATATCATTGCAAAATATTATCACTAATGAAGAATATTGGGTATCACGATTGAATGAGTTGGAGCTACTGTATGAGTGGCACATGGATTCCTTAAACCATTTGCAAGTCTACATGAACCATCTCAAGAGAAGCTACAATAAGAAGATCAGGAGTTAGACCTTTCAATTCAGAGAACTTGTGTTGAAGGAGAATTAGAAAATTGTACCAAATCCAAATAGCAAGGGAAATTTTGAACCCAATTGGTTGGGACCCTTTGTCATCACAGTGAGCTACAAATCAGGAGCATATCAGCTATCAATTCCTGAAGGGGAACCTCTATAGGGTCCCATGAACAACTCCCATCTCAAAAAGTGTTATGTCTAATCTTACAAGGTGTAAATCCAAAAAATCCAAAAAGTAAATCAACAAATAAAAAAATTCAAAATAATTAGAAAAAGGATTGAAAAAAGTAAAGAGAAAAAATTGTCCTCTAGTAAAAACCACTTCAGTGGTGTTTTGGGCAAGTACCTTGGTGAAATCCTAGAAAATAGGTGCCTTGTGTAAATAAGTACTCTCCATCCACCATTATCTCTTTGGCTCATTCTACATCATTCATCCATCATGCTTCCATATTTCCATCCATCACCCATTCGTGTCCGCATCATAGCTTGATCTTGTGTTCCTATCGTGATCCCTCCTAGTACTACTCGGCCCATTCCTAAGGTCAATGTGTCCTTCCTATATTGGAGTAGTCTATCCAACCATGTTGGGGGCACATTCCTCTACCTGCATCGGATTGGATTCATGTATATTCTTGAAATCTTCCCTAAAATTAGAAAATCCAAAAACATTATGAACATATCAAAATCCAAAAAGAAGGTCAAAAGGTCTAAAAATGTCAAAAACAGAGTTTTCTAGTCGAACTATGGGTCTCTGAGCTCTAAATTTAGTCAATTTTGATCTTTGATCACCCCCTGAGACACCTAGGTCAGTCCTTTAGGAGTTCATCATAATAAACTGGCAATTCATGTGTTCATATTTCATCAATAATCAAGTTTGTGTTAGTCGAACTTCGTGGTCTTTGCAAGTATAACGTAGGCTATGCTAATCTTTGATCAGCCCCTGAGGCCCCTAGGATACTTCTTTAGGTTAGGTTCTTGGTCAAAATCTTAGAAAACATGAAAACATTGGAAATTTCAAAAATCAAAACATTTGTAAAACATCTTGAAAATATCAAAAACAACCTCAAAACATTTCAAAACATCAAAAACATCCAAATATTTGAAAAAATTCATCCACCCCATCTCATGATCACCCTCAATAAACATCACTCACAATAAATGATTGTCATCCTCAACCTTTGGTGACATAGTCATAAACAAGTATTTCAAATGGAAAGTGAAAATGCAAAATGTCAAGGTCTCGAGTCTAGGTTGGTAGGTAAACAAGTTGGTCAAATTTATGTACTAATATCCCATCATCCAATCAATCCCAATTTGATAACATCATGTCCTAGGATGCATCCTTCCTACAATGGACATCAGCATCAGGCATCACTGTAGTTTAGTCTTGGCTAGCGGTATGAAGAACATCAGCTTGATTGTTTACTTCATCTTTGTCATTTGATTTATCTTATTGCACTTATTCCAATGGCCTCTCGATGATGTCTACTCAAAAGGATTTAGAGAGAAAGGAATGGGGCAACAATCATTATCTTTTTATCTATTGTGCTTGTTGGATGTTCTTGTAATATAACCTTGGTCATGGCTACTTTGTTTGGTCTATAGGGAGGGTGTTTTAGGTGTCTTATTGACCACATAGGAAGGCTTCCCTTTCTATGTTTTGTTTTGAGATGTTTGGAATATCTAAACTAAATTATAAATAGGGTTTTGTATGCCAGGTGTGAACAAGAGTACTCCTATCTAATTGTTGAGTACCATCCTGGTTTTGTATACCTTGATGCATCGTGCCTACATGTGTTATCAAATATAAGGTAAGTAAGCCCTTCTAAAATCCCAATTCCTGATAAGCAATAGATCATCATCATTCATCATCATCTCTAATAAATTCTCATAGATCATGGACTTTTTGGATCCTATTATCATCATTTGGGTATGTGTAGGATTATCATGGAAAAAATAGGCCCTTAAGTGGCAAAAAATTCAAAAAAATCAGAGTTAGGAAACTTGACGTAAAAATTTGAATAAGTTATCTATATTATTTCAAAAATATATAAGAATAGAATCTGTAGAAAATTGAATGTAGTTTCTAAACTACTAGGTTTATTTAAAAAAAATAAAAATCTATTTGGTGAATATTTGAAATTTCAATGCAGTAGTACTTAAATTTCACGTAAAAAATAAGTAGGTGTCTATCTAACCAACCTAACCACAATAAAATGATAATATTTTTTTATAGAATTTTAGATATAAGTAGAGGACTCATTTCCCAATGTGATGCATATTTTTTTGTAATATTTTTCCAAGTAAATAATTACTTATGAATTTTTTATTACAACTTTTAAAAAATATAAAAACTCGTATGTCTGACCACCTTAACTTAGTCAAAATTTCATGAAATTCAATTTTTCTTTTTTTAATCCTATAGTATGTGAAGCATAGAATGTGACGCATGTTTTGGATTCAAAAAATGTGATACCATTTGAAAGCTATAGATGTTTTTCAATCAGCCTATCAATCAGGACTTTAGTCGTAATTTAAATAGAAAATGAATAATAATAATTTATTAAATTCAAAGTAAAGCATAATTTATATTGGTGGAAAGCTGAGAATGGCCTTTAAAAACCCTTTTCATTTTATCAATTTTGGGTAAAAAAAAATTATCAGCCACATGGACCATCATATCACTTACATATTGCCACTTTTTGGCCCATCATGATCTTGCACATACCCATCTCATTTCTTCTTTCTTCTCTCCACACTAACATCGTACCATGATAGTTAATAAAAACATCACCAATGCATCCATCCTACATCCACAAACTGTCAGCATGCTGCATATCATATCATATCATATCATATAAGAAAACATTGATCATCTCACATGCATTGCATTTCCATCATTTGCATCATAATATAGATTGGTTATTCTAAGCATCTCATAAACCATACATTTACATCCATTGCATAATCATATAAGCATCACCATATCATGCATGAAAAGGATACTAAAAAGGAAAAAGAGCATGTCATAACATCTCATACAACTCATAATCATAACATATAACATCATCCATTAGGGGCATAATATAGATCTATTAGTCTAAGCAGATTAAAATCATTTGCATAGCATAACATTTGCATCCATACTCCATACATCGTCATCATAAAAGTGCATAGAAATAATGCATCCATGACATCTATACATGTCTGCATAATCATATAATGCATCATATCATATAGATCACATCACATATAATACATCCATCCATAATGCATAAATAAAATAGGACACATCTCATAATGAATCGATCATATCATATATATATTAAAAAATGTAACTATCATGGTACAAATCAGGATCATATATGTGTATCAATCAATGTACAATGCCCACGGGGCTATAAAAAATGGAGCCCATGGATCTCAAAATGAATGCTACTGATAAAAAATGTATAAGCTAGCCCTAGTGGTTGTTCCCCTTGCCTACCTACCTCTCTAGCTGGTCCTCTACCTATCTCATGCTAGTCTGTTGGGAGTACTTTGGTACTCAAGTTGTTGAGGGTACAACCTACCGATAGTGAAGCCGATAATACTCAACCTCCTGTACTGCCTCATGGTACATCTACACTAGGACTATCCTACCCTATGATGTAGCAGCCATACTCTCTAGCTACTATCACCTATCGACCTCCTTAGCTAGCTGCAACTCTATCGCCTACCTCTATTGGTGCTTCTAGTACTCTATCATAAGGGCCTAGACCTACTATCTGGCCTAGTACCTCTCTACTATAAGGGTCTGTATCTAAGCCTAAAGCCCTTGTACCTGCCCCTCAAGCTACTGAATCTAAGTGTCGTGTGGATCAAGCTAAGGTGGCTAAGGTGGTTGTGGTAGCTACTGATCCCTGGGCTGATCCCTCTACTGGTACCCATCTCTCTGATCCCTCTGGTTCAACTATTGTGGAGGTGGTCCCCCTCCTCCTCCTCATCCACCTTCAAGTGCTCCTAGAACCTTTCCCACCTATCCCCTCCTCATTGTCCTACCTCGAGGTCTCCTCTGTGGCAGTACTATCCCTAGGACTGTGAGCTAAAGTGGAGGCCTAAAGTAGTTATCATAGGCACGTGTGGTTCCCAGATTTGCATGTCCCTATGCATAGGCCCATGCCCTAGCTACCATCAGTCTGAAAGAATCAACCGCATCTGACGTTGGGATCGTCCAACCCCAGGTGGTCTATGTACATGTGAAGATGGCCATGTACTAATCAACGGGGCAATCCTGAACATCCCCAAACTATCTCACTACCCTATCAGGTAGGCAGCACTTGATCATGGTGTGCTCACACCCTTGCATAAGTCGATCCTATTTGGTGTAAAATAGTTGTTGAACATCATCATACCAAGTAGGCATGTGCAACCAGGGCTGCCAAGTGAAAATTGTCATCTCATCAATAACATGGCGCTAGTGAGGTAGGTCGAGTTGTCTTGTGTGTGTGAAGGTGAGGTCAGCCCTGTTCATCTAGACTATTAGGTTTTCAGGCTCAACATCGACCACTATAACCCTCGGTCAAAGAATGAATATGTACTCTGAGGCCCAGATGTGTAATAGGGTGACGCCAACACCAATTGATCTACTATCACAGTAAGTGAACTCATGAAGATCATTATATAAAGAAGCTAGCATCATTGGTCCCCAAGAAAATAGTGTCCTCTCTCACAACATCCGCTCCCAAGTTAGGTCTCATCCCAAGCTAAAATATCTACCCTGCCGATTTGGAGCCACTAATCCAAAAATGATTGTTGCTATGGTCAACCTGAAAACTGGCACACAATGTTTGTAATAGTCCAAATCAAGCTAGCCCTCAGAGAGCGTGAGCTCCTAAACCTCTAGAATCTCAAAACATGCATCGCCACCAACATCGGTATCATAAATTACTCGCTCACCATGGATGGGAAATTGAAAGATATGCCAAATTTCCGCTAGTGTAACAATGGCCTTATCGATAGGAAGGTGAAAGGACGAAGTCTCACTATGCCACCGCTCGACCAATGTTGTCATCATCGCCAAATGGGTCCTCACGATAGGTGCATAAGCAACGTACCATAGGCCAATCTTGCCAAGGTTCTATTGTTACAACTCATGCAATCTACTCAATCTTCCCAGCATTGAGGGCCGATGTTCATGTGAAAGCATGGGCTCCCTGTCCTCCTACACTCATAAAGTCACAGTGTCAAAATTCATAAAAAAAAAAATGACCTCGTTTGGAGTTTTTGACTCAAGAACCATGATTGCATTGCTATTTGTAATGGCGTCACCCTTTGGAAACTCCAAATAGTGATTCTTGAACCCTTCAAAGTGCAAATCAAGCCATGACATCGTTATTTGCACACGCAGGCCTGTTTGACCAAAACCCCTAAAAACCTACTAGAAGCGTGGTTTCACCATTCACATTGGTGTCACCCTTTGCAGGTTGGACCCCTAATGCTAAATTGTGGCACGACATCACAATAGACAATAACGATGATATTTGACTCATATTGTCACCGATTCTACACTTCTAGTGTCACTATATAGTGACATTGGATAAAGTTTGACCTTTTAACCATAATAAATGTGCTCAAAAAGTAAAATTAAAGGTCGGGTTAGGATCACATACCACTGATCCTATACCTGGAGGTCATTGGTACACTCAAACTCACTTGGAAGTGTGTTGGGGAAGCACTGTTTCCACCATTCTGTAGGAGGGTCAAAGCTTAAAACAAAGGAATTCGCAAAGTCTAAAAGTGAAAATGAATTCAAAGTGACCCCTCCAAGGCTATTTAATCATGAAAATTAGGATTTTTTGCCTCGTTTTGGCCGTCAAACTAGGGTTTTGAGCCTCCAATCTCATTTTTTCTCGATTGAAGCTCATTTCAAGTCTTTTCCTCACATTTTGGCACATTTTCAGCATTCAGGAGCCTTTCTGGACCTGTCGGGCAGCCTGTCCTCTTTTTTCAAGAAATCACCCAAAATCCAAATTCTTGTTCGATCTCTTGAGGGGGTAGTATACTAGCGTAATTCTTCCACTGGGGCAGCAGTGCGGCATCTGGAAAAAAAAAAAAAAAACTTTGATATTGGCAAGGTTATTCTTTGAATGAAGATAGCAGGTACATTACTTTAAAGAGGGGAAAAATGTAGACGTTCAAATTATATTGATTGATATCGCACAATTGATCCTGACTTACTAACATCAATTCTCCCTTAATCACTTCTTTACTAACCAATTAATTAAATAGTCCTTATTTAATTAATTCATCATAATTCCTCAGTTAATTAAATAAATCAACTTTATTTGATTATATCATCTTCTTTTAATTAAATAAATTATTTTATTTAATTAATCCTAATGTTCCTCTTTTAATTAAATAAATCACCTTATTTGATTAAATCATATTTTCTCTTTTAATTAAATAAATTAACCTTTATTTGATTAAATCTAATATTCATTATTCCTCCCATTTGATTTAAATAAATCTAAAATCTAAGTCAAATGTCAAATCAAACTAATCTCCATCTAAGTTAATTAAATCCTAATTAACTCTAACACTAATCCATCAAATCCTCTAGATTTTGTAACTTGCAGAAGTAAATCAATTTATTTGATTTATAAATTCTTCTATTTCTATTCAAAAAGGCATCTCTTTGGAATATTCCTTTATTTTGAAATTTCCCTCCCAAAGGGACTTGTCCTCCAACTTGGCATTTATAACGCTTACATGTCCTTTTTCTTGAGCCAAGTGGCATTAACTCACCTTTCATCTCTTCCTCCACAAGCCATCTTTCAAATTTCAAATTCTACCTATTTGCATTTATCATGCACATTGATCAAAATGTGCTCCACCTCTCTTCAATATCATGTTGACAAGTGGCACATTGTTATTGGCTCATCTTTAATCCCACATCCTCCATGTTTCTCATTCCTTCATCCTTCTTTCCTATAAATGGAGGATTCTTCTATTGATTTTGGATCCAAAACTTTATGAAAAGTCATTATCTACACATTTTATGCAAGTTCATCTATTGTTCATCAAGGTTTTCATAGCATTTCATCACCATAGCTAGGTTATTGAGAATTTTCATCAAGGATCGCATTGTTCATCATCAATGCTTGCAATGAATTGGGAAAGGGCTACTTTCCACATCAAAGTAGCACCAATTCCCTCATGGGTTGTTGGTTTGAATGTCTTGAATGAGATTTAGTAGCTTTCATTTGGCTAATTTTGCCTTATTTCTTGTTCATAACATTTGAATGAATTGCATGGGGAATGATTGTTTTAGACTTGTTTCATGATTAACATTGGGTTGTTTGATGATGTTTGAGTAGTTCCAGATCAACCATTCACATTAGGAAACCAAATTCAAAGGCTAAATTGCACATAAGCTTGTTTCCTTTGTCCCACTTGGCAGTTTTTTTTGTGTTGGTAGAGGAATAACTATCGGGGATGCCCGTGAGTCATGTAGACATCTGCACAAAAAGCTTATGTCCCTGGCAGATTCCTACATCTAGAGCCTGTAGAGGCATTACACTTCCCATTGGAGGTCAATTTGTAATGCCCCCTTCAACTAACCACCTGAATATGGCCGGTTTCTTCATTCTCTCCTTCAAATTCACTCCTTCATGCATTTCATCCTCTACCAAATCTCTCCAAGCATCCTCTAAGGATTCACACATCCCTTCAAGCAATCTTCTTCACAATCTTAAGCATTCAATTAAGCTATCTACAAAATTTCTCAAGCATTTTCTTGCATCCATCACTCTTAAGCAACACTTTTCACTCCATAGCAGGAGCAACAACACTCCATCAACTCTGTAGAGCAAGTGTGGAACCAACACCATTGCAGTAGGGGATTGAGTCCTCTCATTTTCTCCCCCATTAGTTAGTCAAAACTTGGTGGAGGTGGTAAGCTTTCTACTCCTCTCCTCTATGATTTGTTGGGTAGCATAACACTGTTTTGTAGCACGCTTTTGTGTTCTTTGCTTCATTTCCTTCTTTATCATATACTTCTCCATTATCACTATCTTGGCTGTCTGTGGAGGTGGAAACATCAAAACGGGGGTTTGAATGCTTAGAAGACCCCTATACAACCACCCAACAATTTTCCTATTTATTGTGTGTAAGTGGAAGTATTCTTGGAGCTAGTTGGTGAATGAGTACCTTTGTCAGATCATTCTTGACACCCTAACTCTTATATATTTACTTTATCATAGTTGTGCATATCTTGCCTACTTCATAGCTTTGTTTTGACCCTTTGGAAGTAATTAGCTAGGTTGTTAGTCCATTTTCTAGTGTTCAACCTTGTTTATTTAGTCCTCTAGTTGTACAGATGCCAGCGCATTTGAGAGATGCCAATGCATCATGTTGTCATCCTAGAACCACACTATCATCCTTAGGCAGAGAGCTTCATGAGGCACAATGTTGAACTCAAAAACTAACTTGACTAGCCCCATTCTAAATTTTGGGCCTGCAAAGTGATTGAAGGACCTTATAGTCCTCATCATTCTCGTCCCACATTTCCTAACACCCCTTTAAGTTGAGGTAAGGGAAACCTTCCGCTCTTGGCTCTCTATGACCTAGGGCCTTGAACGTGGTTGGTCCCCCTCTCTTACATTTTTGGTGAACCCGACATGAATCAAGGTTTGTTTATCTATTGGTGTTGAGGCTTTTCCCCCTGTACCTTGTGATTGTTGTGTACCTGAGTGTTGTGAAGGTTTATGAGCATCAAAACCCAGTCCACAACCTCTAGGTATATTATTAGGAGAATTATACAACACCTTTCGATGGAAAAGGATGAAGGTCACTATTGGTTTCTCTACAGGCCTTTTCTCTGGTTCCACTATTGGTCTAGCCACATAGGAGTAGTTGTCAAGGGGCAAGATAGGATTCCTTGATGAGATCAATCATGTCCCCACTCCTCTTACGTCTCCTACACCATCGTCGGTAGATGAGCATGAGGTTGTCCATATACCTACAGAATATGTCTCCACCCTCAGCAAAGGGTTGGGTGACTTGGAACATCATTTAAGGAGAGACTCGAAGTTGGCAAGAGCTGCCTTGGTTATGAGAGAACTGAAGTACATGGTGGGAAAATACCAAATAGGCATAGAACTCTTGGCTAGTCCCTCTAGTCTAACTAATTCTTGTGCCCCTCCAAGCAATCCTAACATTATACGGGGAGCCACTTTTGAAGATCATGAGAAACAACTAGGACTATTGATGCCTCCTACATCTATATACATGACCGATATGATACCCTTGATCAGCATCCCCTCTGCCTCTCAAAGACCTGACACTGCCAAAGTGAACAAGATCCCCTTGGGTTTTAGCTTCACCCCTCCTTCCACCTCTAGTGGTGGAGGTTTTGGCAGGATGAGTGGTGGAGGCTTTGGTAGTGGTGGTGGCTTCGGTAGTAGGGGTGGTGTTGGTGAAAGTGGTTCTGGAGGAGGCCATGTTGGTGGCTTTGGAAGTGGAGGTGGCTCCAACAAAGGCCATACTGGTGGCAGTGGCTCTAGTAGTGGTTCTGGCGGTGGTCACACTGGTGGTTTAGGTGGTGGCTCCAATGGTGGTTCTAAAGGAGGTCTCTCTGGCCCTCTATCTTCTAATGACACTATTCTGAACACTCTTCTTCAGAATATGAGTAAGATGCAAAGCCAGTTAACGAGTCTCTCCCAAGCCTCTGCATAGGCTATCTTCCAAACCTTCTTCCAGCATAGCCTGCTGTTGGTCACAATTTTCAACACTCCCTTCCCTTAGGGAATGGAGATTCCTAAATTTTAGAAATACAATGGTAAAGGGGACCCACAAATGCATGTGTCTTCCTTTAATGCCTTGTGCACAAATTTCTTCCATCATGACACATTGATGGCAAAACTATTTCCTCCATCTCTCAAGGATACAACACTTGAATGGTACTATTGCTTGCCCGATAATTCCATTTTCTCATTTGATCAAATTGTAAACCAATTCCTATGAAAATTTCAAGCCAACATTGGGTCGAAGATGACCTTTTCGGATCTTGTCCGATGCAAACAAGGTGATAACAAAAATATTATTGATTTCATAACATGGTATCAGGCATTCTTCTCACAAATCTCGTATCTATTGCCTGATTCTGACGTGCAGAAGGTATTCATAGGGAACTTGCAAAGGCCTTGGTAGGAGAAGTTTTCCCTTATGAAATACCCTTCTTTCACACATTTGTGTGCAGCCCTACAAGAGTATGAGCAGACAATAGTTTAGTTTGGGGGATCCTCCTTGTGCTCCCGTTCTGAAGGAAATTCGATTGTATCAATCTCTGGGAAAGGAAAAGGTGTTGTGAATGTAGTAGGTGTTGCAGATGAAAACTGCCTTAGATGCAACCGAATGTTCACAAAGTTATCAGAATCTTATTCCTCCATCTTGCAAAATTTATTGAAGGATAAGATCGTAACCTTTCCAAACCCTAAACCTCTTAAGGAACCATACCCTGACTGGTATGATGTAAGTACCTACTATTAGTATTGTCGAGTTAACAGGCATGATACAGAATGTTATATGTGCTTGCATCATGAGATACATGACCACATCAAGGATGGTACTATTTGTATCGATGGTAGCAAAAAAATGCAAACAAGTCAGTGTTGAAAGCGAATAGTGAACTGTAGATATACACAAACCCATTCCGTCACATTTTTCCAACATGATTGTTAATTCTACCAATTCTCTTACTCAACCCAAGGCCTATGTTAACATGGTCATGGTTACTTCTACCACACAACTTGTGACCGGTTTTCCAGATGTAACTTTCACTTCACAAGACTTACCCTGAAATAACAAGCCCTCGCCTCTCTACATTCCCACTCACCTCAATGGTAACATTGTGATAGGAGTCCTACTAGACCTTGTGAGCCAAGTGAATGTTATTACAGAAGAGACGTTGTGGCTTAACTCATTACATAGAAAAGAATACGAAGAAACAAATCTACCATCTGTACACATGGTGGTCTTTGTCTAAAACCTTATGGATCGATAACTCTGTTTGTCCTAGTTGGACCTAGGGCTCTTGACATAGTTTTTGATATCATTCTAGAGTCGGATTTGTTCAAGATGAATCTAGGAATACCTTGGCTAACTTCCATGAATAGAATCACCTTTGTTATTCATAAATGTGTAAATTTATCCCATTAAGGTGCCGTGCATGTAGTTCATGACACTAGATACTATCCTTTGGTGTCCTGTGGGGGATATTTGCTAGATCACTTTTGGCTCATCCCGGTTGGTTTGCTTCCTCCAAGAATGGACCTACTTTACAAGGACTATGTAAAGTACAAGATCAGGGGCAAGGGATAGCCAAGATTGGCTCTTCTTGTAGCACAATAGTTGGCTACCTCTTCTTCCCAAAAATGGAAGGAGAAGGTTGCCTCCCCTGAGGATGACTAATCTACTCCCCTCTCTTGGGAGGAGTATTGGATGAGCAAGCTTGGATTTTACTCATTAAGTTTGATGATACTTCCTTGTTGTAGACCCTAGATCAGGATATCAGATCTCCCTAATAAATGGCTTGGACCTTGGTACTACCTATATGGTAGAGGAAAAGGTCCCATGGAGATTCCTCTTCATCTTGACCTCTGCAGCCTCCAACCGCTCCTACTCCAAAAGCAGTAAACGAGAAGAGGCCCACTACTGAGGCACTTCAGTCAACTCCCCCCACTGCCTCTCAACCTGCTCCTCCTACTCCCATTCAGGAGTCTGTTCCTCCATTAGAAATGGCTATAGTGGAAACTCCCATGGTTGAGTAGGAGCCTTTCGTTCCCTTGTAGTCTTTGGCCTCCAATTCAAAGAGTCATAGAAACTACCTTACGCACGAGCACAATCACTAGTGAAAGGATCTCATGGTTGACCAGGCCACCTTACAGAGGAAGAAAGAGGAAACGACCACCCCTATATCAAGGCCTCCTGTTGCATCCTCCTCCCCCCTGCTTCCATTCAAACTAGCTCTATATTGCTTTCAAATTTTGTTGTGACTGTGAATGTACTTGACTGTAAAAAAGTGCAAGTGTTCATAACTCTTTTAGTGGAGCCACCTCTATTGATGTCCCTTCTAGATGTACAACATTTTCCAAAACCGGTAGATATGGTGAACACATCAGTCGTATCTACTACGGTTCTCTCCTCCTCCTCTTCCTCCACACTTCTTGCCTTGCCTGTGGGGATTTTGCCTCCTCTGACAAAGAAAAAGGTATAGCATGGTCCTTCCAATAATAGAGGATGTAAGAGGATCTCACCTTCTCTGAAAGGTGGTCCCATGCTGACTTGTTTTGTCCTAGTGACGAAACCAGTCTCGGCTTCCCCTGAGTTCATCATCGCTCCCAAATCACTCAGTGAGCCTAGCGGTGAATCTCAGGTGCAACCTTCTCCATCCATTGAAGTAAAACATGGCACTCTTGGGTATGTGCAGGATCATGATGGGCCAAAAAGTGGCAATATGATGGGTATGTGGCTGACGACTATTTTTTTACCCAAAATTGATGAAACGAAAAGGGTTTTTAAAGGATATTTTCAGCTTTCCACCAATATAAATTATTCTTTACTTTGAATTTAATAAGTAATTATTATTTATTTTCTATTCAAATTACAACAAAGTCCCATTGATAGGCTGATTGAAAACATTTATAGCTTTCAAAGTATCACATTTTTTGAATCCAAAACATGCCACATTCAATGCTTCTCATACTATAGGATTTAAAAAATAAAATTGAATTTCATGAAGTTTTGACCAAGTTAAGGGGGTTTGACATAAGTTTTATATTTTTTTAAGTTGTAATAAAAATTCATAATTAATTATTTACTTGGAAAAAAAAATTACAAAAAAATATGCATCACATAAAGAGTCCTCTACTTATATCTAAAATCTTATAATTTTTTACCATTTTATTGTGGTTAGGTGGCTCAAACACCTACTTCTTATTTTTTCCCTGAAATTTTTAGTACACTGCATTGAAATTTAAAATTTTGACCAAATAGACTTTTTTTATTAAAAACCTAGTAGTTTAGAAACTACATTCAATTTGCTACAGATTCTATTCTTACATATTTTTGAAATAATATAGATAAATTATTCAAATTTTTATGTCAAGTTGCCCAACTCTGATTTTTTTGAATTTGTTGCCACTTAAGGGCCTATTTTTTCCATGATGATCCTACACATACCCTCTTATGAAGTGCATGTTTAACTCTTTGGATGAGGTTCTGACTTTGTTAGCAATTTTCACAAAATCATTGACCTTAGCTCCACAAGATCTCGGTGGAGAGGACCTTGTTGGGCCCTCTTCCTTAGCCCTTGTTGTGGGAGGGTTAGATGCTCCTCCTCTTAACATTCCAGTACTATAGGCCCGTCTGATGTAAAGTGGGTAGTGAAGGCTACACTCTAATCTTATGCTTATCTCAAATACTCTTAGTGGATTCACCAATTCCACCATTCACTCATATAAGCAACCTAATAACCTAACTTAACATCTCACATCCAGATGTAACCAAAGGGATTGGAAATGAATTGAGCACCATTGAAAAGACCAAACAAGACCAACAAACATTATTTCACACTTAGGAACAACCATTCATCTATCACTCCAATACTAGGTTATACATTCCTTGTAGCCTTGTCCAATTGGGACAGTCAAATTAAAAATCTCTTAAGAGCAGGAACCAAACAAAAGGAACTATTTTTAGACACCTCACAAGGACCCCTACAAATCCTCAAAACCCCAAGACATGACAACAAAAAGGAAAACCACAATGGACTAAGCTTCAACACCATGAGGAGGCCTAATTTGACTACACAATGCAAGAACCTGAGTATCTTGGCACACCCCAACACCCCTAAGCCACAAAAAAGGTTCCAAAATCATTATCAAACACATTTCAACATTTCCCAAGTACCCTTATTGCAAAAACACCCACAAACTTGCAAAATTCAGACTTTTGCTTACAATTCTAGGCCTGTCACATAGAGATGCCAAGCCTAGGGCATCAAAGATCTTCCTCCAAACTCCATGTCATCCTCTAAAACCTTTTATCTCAAATTAAACATTAAAATCTTCCATTCCACCCAGATTTAGCATTTTTACATCGTGGAATTGGAAGATACAAACATTTTTATCTCAAAACCTTGGTTTATGAGGGTTTCAGACCCACTTCTAGAAAATGACTGTAACTTCCTCAATACTAGATGAAGTTACACCAAATCACCACCAAATGAAAGCTACTTCACTCCTCTATCAATCCATGTTAGGGTTATATCTGTACATAGAGGTTTCTGGCCATACCAAGCACGAAATCAGAGAAAAAACACACAGAATTGTGAAAACGGAGCTTGTTTTTAGCATTAGATCTTCACAAAAACATCAACAACCTTTTCCTCAACCCAAAGGATGCATTTTAAACTTTTTCAACTCCTTCCAACATCCCTCAACTAATTTTTGAATTAGGGAACCGTTGGAGGACTAATGACACTTGTTTTGGAAAAGTTGACAACTTATGACAACTTAGAACAACTTATACTCAAATGCCTCAATTGACTCCATTTCAATACAAATTGATCCTAGACACACCTATCATACTTAAAAACATCAAATTACATCATCCCTACTACTTGGCTGCATCATGGCAACTTTTTCCTTTCTTAAGCCTAGATGCACCAAGTTTACAATATTGGCATGAGACCTATTACAAACCATTGGAATGGTCCCTTGAACCTTATTACATCAAGATCACAAAGAAACCCCAAGCCACAAAAACCAAAACTTCATTGACCCAAGTTGACCCCTGGGTGCCCATGCACCATCATCCTCCTTCCCCCTACGATGATCTAGAGTGGGAAGCAGACGACCTGTTGGTCGATTAGTGTTAGGGGGAGGCCCCTTCTTTATCTTTAGATTAGATGTGTGTGCATGTGTGTGCATGTGTTCCCCCTTAATCGTGCTATGTGTGTCTAGATGACCCTTGCCACTCTTGTTGGTGCTTGGATATAGGTGTGGTTTTTGTGGTGTAAGACTTCTTCTATTTGTATCAACATTCTTCCATGTTTGTGACTTGATTTTCGATAAATTGGGGACGATGCAAAGCGTTGGGGGAATTTAGGCTTCCCTTCCATGTTGAAACATTTTTTTATTTTTACTTTGTCTTCTCATGCATTCATCACATGGTCTAATATAGTAGGGGGTTGTTGACAGTTCATTTTATAAACTATATATATATATATGAGCAGTTCTAACCTTGAAATATCAGGCTACCCCTGTGCCCTTTGTTTGTGTTATCTTTTCTCTTTTTCTTAAATTCATTTATCTTTCTCTCTTCTTTGCTTGAGTTGTCCCTCTCATGTGTGACAATGCCACTTCTTCAAGATTTTGATATTCAAAAAATGCATTCATTTCCAATGAATCTTTTCTCAATAATCTTCACAAAATTCTTTTCAAGAATTCCATTATCAACTTGAAACCCTAATGGAACATGTTTCCTTCACCATGGGTTCATAAAGAAATAACTTGAGAACCTTCCTTCAAAATGGGAACAACTTTGATCTTCCCCTCACATGGGGGCATATTCTTCCTTTCAAATTCCTTGATGAAATAAACATCTTTCAAAAGGATTCCTTGATGATGAATCGATTCAAGAAAGAAGACATCTCTTCCATACTTTCAAATAATACATCCCTTGAGTGGACCCCTTTCCTCACACAGGGTTCCCAAGAGACCCCTTTGAAAGTTTCAAATTTTTGATGGTCTATGAGACTATTTGCCTACTTTCCTGTGTGGCCGCTTTTTGACATGTTCTATCTATGGGTAAACATGTCACTTTGCAGTTGTGCTTGTGAAGCCATTTTTTGACTCTACAGAGTCCACTTTTCTGGGTTTCATCCATGTGATAGATATTGGAGGATACCTCCCTACAGGTCTATGGGCGTGTAGGTTTCTTCCTTTGAGCTTCCTCCATGTGAGAGATCTTGGGGGTGGGTCCCCTGTAGGTTTGTGGGTCTGTAAGACAGTTTTTTGTGTTTCCTTCATGTGAGAGATCTTGAAGAACACCTTCCTTGAAGGTTTGCGGGTCTATAGGGTGCATTTTTAGGTTTCCTTCATGTGAGACATCTTGAAGGACACCTTCCTTATAGGTTTGCAGGTCTGTAGGGTGCTTTCCTAGCTTCCTCCATGTGAGAGATCTTGAGGGATGCTTCCTTGTAGGTCTACAGGTCTGTAAGGCACTTTTTTGGGTATCCTCCATGTGAGAGATCTTGGGTGACACCTTCCTTGTAGGTCTGCGAGCCTATGAGGCACTTTCTTTTTGGGGCTTTCTTCATGTGAGAGATATTGGGGGTTGCCTCCTTGTAGGTTTGTGGGCCTGTAAGATGCTTTCATTTTTTAGCTTCATAGTTTTGTGGGGCTATGAAGTCCTTTGCATTTCTTGCACTCTTGAGTTCGCCAGATCGTGGTCTACTTCCTCGACGGTTCAAGTATACATTTATAACCTTACTAATTCTTTGATCTACTTTACCGAAGCACTCATCAGTATTCATGCTCGCTAAAGTGGGGGAAAACTGTATAGGAGAGGATTTGCACCCCTTATGTGAATTCCCCTTTTACCCTTCCTCACTTTAGGAAAATAAATTCAAAGGCTAAATTCCACATAAGCCCGCTGCCTTCATTCCACTTGGCATTTTTTTTGTGTGTTGACAGAGGAATCACTATCGGGGATGCCCACACAATGCGTAGACATCCGCGTGGAATGCTTACATCCTTGGAATATTCATGTGTCTAGAGCCTGCAAAGGCATCACACTTCCCATTGGAGGTCAATTTGTAACACCCCCTTTGAGTAACTGACCTGAATATGGCCATTTTCTTCATTCTCTCCTTCAAATTCACTCGTTCTTCATGCATTTCATCCTTTCCACAATCTCTCCAAGCATCCTCTAAGAATTCACACATCCCTTCAATCAATCTTCTTCACAAGCTTAAGAATTCAATTTAGCTCTCTACACACTTTCTCAAGCATGTTCTTGCATCCATCACTCTCAAGCAACACTTTGCACTCCATGGATAGCAGCAACAATAACACTCCATCAACTTTGTAGAGAAAGTGTGGAACCAACACCATTGTAGCAGGGGCTTGAGTCCTCTCATTTTCTCCCCCATTAGCTAGTGAGGTCTTGGTGGAGGTGGTAAGCTTTCTACTCCTCTGCTCTATGATTTGGTGCATAGCATAACATTGTTTTGTAGTGCTTTTGTGTTCTTTGCTTCATTTCCTTCTTTATCATATACTTCTTGATTATCACTATCTTGGTTTTCTATGGAGGTGGAAACACCAATACGGGGGTTTGACTGAGGCAGGCCTCTATACAACCACCCAACAATTTTCCTCTTTATTGTGTGTAGGTGGAAGTATTCTTGGAGCTAGCTAGTGAATGAGTACCTTTGTGAGATCATTTTTTCCACCCTAACTCTTATCTATTTACTTTATCATATTTGTGCATATCTTTCCTACTTCATAGATTTGTTTTGGCCCTTTGGAAGTAATTAGCTAGGCTGTTAGTCCATTTTCTAGTGTTCAATCATGTCTTTTTAGTCCTTTCATCGTATGAATGCTAGTGCACCTAAGAGACACCAGTGGGCCGCACTATCATCTCAAAACCACGCTTTCATCCTCGAGCAGAGAGCTTCCTAAGCTAGAACATTTTTTGAACCCAAGAACCAACTTGCCTATCCCCATTCTAAATTTTGGGCTTGCAGAGTGATTGGAGGACCTTATAGTCCTTGTCATTCTCGTCCTGCATCTCTTGACACCCCTTTAAGCTAAGGTAAGTAAGGGCATGATTCTTCTCTTGGCTCTTTGTGACCTAGGGCCTTCAACGTGGTTGGTCCCCCTCTCTTACAACCTCAAAGGTCACTCAACACTCGGCATCAAGGTTGATGACTTGTTCAAATAGGTTGTTGGTTTGCACATTCCTAGTCATCTATAGGTTGACACCTATAGGACACTTGTCTACATATTTGTACCACATCATGGGGCACTTGTCAATCCACATGATAGGTGGAATGCCTCTTCCTTGTCTATATAAACAAGCTCATACTGTACTTTTTAAGCAACTCTTTTATCAATCTCTTTGATTGTGGTGAATCAGGTTGATCATTGTGTGCAAG